>OZ030013.1:115966917-116199417 GCA_964023405.1 Apodemus agrarius | reverse complement strand
CCCCTCAGTGGGGTGTCGTGGTTATGTGATCCAGAGCTGGTAGAGTCTGACAGGCAGCTAGCCCCACGCTGACCATACTCAGTTCTGAGTCTCACTGGGTCGGGACTCACTTGCCCTGTCTGGTGGCAAGGTCCACTTGCCCCACACACTTCAACAGTGAGATTCCTTCAAGAGTCAAAGACGTTTCTGGCGTGGTCTCGAGAATACGCATGGTGAAGTTCTGACTGCCGATCACCATGCAGGAAAGCAACAGGGCGCTATGGATATTAGGGGAACCGTTGAGGAAAGAGGCGCATGACCCGAGGTCCTGAGCGGCGCGATCAGATGACTTTCATGCTTACTTCTAGTCAGAGAAAAATGCTCTATCATATGCCTATAAAGTAGTGATACAGCTTTCAAGTGCATGTTTGGAAAACAAATATTGTTCATTTAGTTTTACAGTGCCCAAGCAGGTGAGGCCATCTGCCCTTGTAGTTGTGGCACTACAACATGTATACCCCCAACCTTATTAGTGTGATAATGAGCCTCCTCTTTAGTGTTCTAATATATTTATTATCTATCACAATCAAGAGGTTGGCTTCTTTATTCTTTAATCTGCATGTTAGTAAATAATGCTAACAGCAAAAAAAAGATATGAGGAAAAAAAATAAAACATTGACCATACCGGCCTCTGCAAAAGTGTACATTCTTCTAATACATCCGAGTGAGGCAGCAGGACTCTCCTGGAAATGCAGACCTGTTTGTTGGTCTTACCTCTCAGTTTTCCGTTTCTGTTTATTTAAAGAAGATACAATGTAGTGATGTGCAGCACACCTGTGGGATCTGTCAGTCCTTTATCTTCTAACATAGTGATTCATTTAATGTTAAAGATGTGGATAAATCTCTGCAAGCTAAAGTATTTGTAGTGGCTATTCCTTGTTGTCAACTTGACTATATCTGGAATTAACTCCGACCTGGATCTTGACATGGAGATCTTGAGTCGTGGTGGCTATGAATCCCGGAAGATTAAGACCAGGAGATCTCTGAGTTCAAGGTCATCTGGGACAAAGCAAGTCCCAGATCCAGGCGGGGTGGCACACACCTTTAATCTGGGCCACACCTTCTGCTGGAGGCCTACATAAGGACATTGGAAGAAGGAGGATGCACTCTCTCTCTCTTCACCTGCTTGCCTGTGGGACTGAGCAACTGCTGGATCCTTGGACTTCCATTCACAGCTGCTGCTGACCATTGTTGGGAGTTGGACTATAGACTGTGGGTAATCAATTAATTCTCTTCCTATATGGAGACTACCCGTAAGTTCCGTGACTCTAGAGAACCCTGACTAATACAGTATTCATCATAATTTTGCCCTAACCTAAACCAAAACTTAAATAACAAAACAGTGTCCTTTAAGAACTTACTGGAACTGTCCATTGACAGCCTCAACAATCACCCCTCAAGAAAGGGGCTGTCAGCCTGACGGATGCTCTTAGTGGGCTGCGGCCTCTTGTAATTATGGTGCTTATGGCCTCGCTGTAAAAGTAAATATTCTATATTTCAAGTTAATTTGTTCATCAAACAAGTATATGCTGGCATTCTCCTCTTCCCTAGAGGCGATAAAAATCAGTATGTTTTGTAAATTGTTTATATAGATTCTTACATAAAGTTATTCTCCTGTGAATAAACATCTTTGCTAGCCTCGCTGCAGAAATTCCTCTCCCAAGATCCTTGCTCAGCCAATACACACAGCTAAGGGCTTTGTAAAGTGAAGCCAACGCCATTTGTGAAAGCCCTGCATCCTGCGACTGTTTGCTTTCAGAGGGAATATTTGTTTTTGCTCTGCGGCAGCCAGTTTCCTCCAATACAAAGATGTTTGTTACAAATCACAGAAAGGAGGAAAGCGGCCTGGTGTGTATTTAAGATGACTTCAGATTTCCTTAGGGATAAAGACTCTGCAGGGTGGCAGGCTAGAAAAGGGAGTGTGTGTCTTTCTATACAGTTCTCAGTCAGCACGATGTGCCTCATCCCACCACCACCACTCCTCCCCGCCCCACCACCACTCCTCCCCATCCCCCCACCACCACTCCTCCCCACCACCACCACCACCACTCCTCCCCACCCCACCACCACCACCACTCCTCCCCATCCCACCACCACCACCACCACTCCTCCCCATCCCACCACCACCACCACTCCTCCCCATCCCACCACCACCACCACTCCTCCCCACCCCACCACCACTCCTCCCCATCCCACCACCACCACCACTCCTCCCCATCCCACCACCACCACCACTCCTCCCCATCCCACCACCACCACCACTCCTCCCCACCCCACCACCACCACCACTCCTCCCCATCCTACCACCACCACCACTCCTCCCCACCCCACCACCACTCCTCCTCATCCCACCACCACCACTCCTCCCCATCCCACCACCACTCCTCCCCACCCCACCACCACTCCTCCTCATCCTTCTCATCCCACCACCACCACCACTCCTCCCCATCCCACCACCACTCCTCCTCATCCCACCACCACTCCTCCCCATCCCACCACCACCACCACTCCTCCCCATCCTACCACCAACCCCACCACCACTCCTCCTCATCCCACCACCACCACTCCTCCCCATCCCACCACCACCACCACTCCTCCCCACCCCACCACCACCACCACTCCTCCCCATCCCACCACCACTCCTCCCCATCCCACCACCACTCCTCCCCATCCCACCACCACTCCTCCCCACCCCACCACCACTCCTCTTCATCCCACCACCACTCCTCCCCACCCCACCACCACTCCTACCCCACCACCACTCCTCCCCATCCCACCACCACTCCTCCCCATCCCACCACCACCACCACTCCTCCCCACCCCACCACCACCACCACTCCTCCCCATCCCACCACCACTCCTCCCCATCCCACCACCACTCCTCCCCACCCCACCACCACTCCTGCTCATCCCACCACCACTCCTCCTCATCCCACCACCACTCCTCCCCATCCCACCACCACCACTCCTCCTCATCCCACCACCACTCCTCCCCATCCCACCACCACTCCTCCCCACTCCACCACCACCACTCCTCCCCATCCCACCACCACCACTCCTCCTCATCCCACCACCACTCCTCCCCATCCCACCACCTCTCCTCCCCATCCCACCACCACTCCTCCCCATCCCACCACCACTCCTCCCCATCCCACCACCACTCCTCCCCATCCCACCACCACCACTCCTCCCCATCCCACCACCACTCCTCCCCATCCCACCACCACCACTCCCACTCTTTTTTGCTTCAGTTTTTTTTTTTTAAATTGTTTCCATGTGTGTATCGGAGATGGGAGCATGCTTACAGCTTTAGGGAAATGTCACCTATTTTATAGGACAGTAGTCTTATAGAAAATACGGGAAGAAGGAAAAAGTTAAACCCCAAGGTAGGCTTTGGAATTCCTAGAATGGGAATGAAGCAGGATAACCCGTAAGGTGGTGATAGCAACCAGAGAAATACCTTCACACAGATGAGAAGAGGGCAGAAGAGGGGGAAGAGACTTCAAAGGCCAGTGGGCGTGGTCTGTAGATGGAGCCACAGTCCCGCCTCTAGTCTCCTGGGCATATGTGGTGATGGTGCTGTGTCTAGGGCAGGTTGGCCTGGGGCGTGCTCAGGGACTGTCCTGATTGGCTGACCTGGGAAGGCCTGTTCAGTTGTGGGTGGCACCATTCTGTAGTCGGGGGTCCTGAGCAATGGGTGGGGAGGATTGGCCGAGAGCAGGCTGCCAGGGGCGTGTGTGTGTGTGTGTGTGTGTGTGTGTGTGTGTGTGTGTGCGCGCGCGCGCGCGCGCGCGCGCGCGCACATGCGCGCGCTCCTGACAGGGAAGATGTCACGAGGTGAAGTTCTTCCACTCTAAACTCCTTGCCTGTGGGCACACAGCCAGCGGTATGGCGGGTGGCAGCAGACCTGGCTCGGTCTCCGTGCTCCTGACGTGCTGTGGCGAATGGGAGGCGGGAAGTGTATTATCTTTGCATGGAGCCCTGACTGGAGTCCAGCACTATCTGGCTAACTGGGTCTTCACTCCCTCTTAGTTCCTGTTCACCTCAGCCCAGCAGCCGCCCAGTGATCAGGCTCGTTCGTGTTCATTCCCAGGGCTCAGGTCGTGGACTGCGTTGTCTGTCTTTTCTCCACCCTGTCTCTCCTCTCTTCATCTCTCGGTTTGGTCTGCATCATGTGTGTCATTAACATAATGCCATGGCTTAAATGACAGTGCCCCGTGGGCACAGATGTTTGAATACTTGGACCCCAACTGGTCGAAATGTTTGGGAAAGATTAGGATGGCCTTGGCGGTGTGTCACGGAGCTGATTTAAGGTGTCAGGAGACTCGCCCTGTTTGAGGTCAGCCTTCTGCTCCCGTGTGGTTTGGGAGGTCTGCTCTCAGCTGTCCTCGGCCTCGCCCTCACGCTGCCATCATGGACTCAACCCTGAGGTTATGAGCCCAATTACAGTCCTGTTGAATAAGTTGTCTTGGTCATGGTATTTCATGACAGCAGTAGAAGCTATTACAGATGCCATTTAGGAAAGACGAGGTAGTGGCAGCCCCTCCCAGGCAGGCCCTCGGCAGGCCAGGAGGAACATTATACAATGGCCCGCTGGGAGTCCTAGCCCACCCGTCCTTAGTCCAGGCCCGAGCAAACTCCCCCCACTGCCCTGTCCTCACTTGTCTCCTGCCTCGTCTCATAGTCTCTAATGAGAAACCAAGTTCCCCAAGGCGGGTGGTTAGGGGCCTGGTGCTTAATACTCCCCAGGACCTCAGAAGAGCCTGGAGAAACAGCTTCTTCACGTTACAAGCAGATCCCTTCGTACAGAAGCCTTCAAAGTCTGCGGTAACTTCTGCTGTAGAATCTTCGTCAGACGATCGCCTCACTTCAGTCGAATCTACCAACAAGACAAGGTGACACAGTCAACTTTACAGAAGTGGCAAGTCCCCTCTTCCCCTCTCCCCCTCTCCCCCTCTCCCCCTCTCCCCCTCTCTGCAAGCTGCCTGCCTGACCGCGCATGCTAATCCTCAGTTCCTGGTGCCAGCCAGCCACGGTCAGAGTTCTCCACTCTGGAGGGAAGACTAGCCTGCTCCAAACACTGACATCACAATCATGCCACGGTTGGACAGAGGTGAGGTGACAGTTCTCAAGTCACCTGTCGTGTTCTCAACTGCATCATCTTCCACATCCCTGGGGTCTGGTCAGTGTGTGTCAGAGCCTCCACAGCTTCTCTGAGATCCACACATCTGCCCGACTCATCACAGTTCCATCCAAAATGGCTGTAGAGAGACATCATCGGCTTTCCTAGCTCAAGTTAACCGTAGAGACCTAGAACCCTCCCTTTTCCTGCCAGGTTTTAGAATCAGGAGGTTAACACGTTTGTGTTTCCCTCCTCTCTGGGACTCTTGTCACTCTTAAACTGCACTCAGTGATGAGCAGTTCACTGAGTCCTTCAAGCTTCTAACTCAGCTTCTTACTCTTTAAAATTAGAATAATAATAATATTTTAGTGAGTGAAAATTAAATGTAATAAATGCAAGCGGCTTGCAAAACCTTAGCCATAAACACTTTATTGTTTGGCTGTTTCTCATTTGTATTGTTTTCAGATACAGATTTCTGTGAGGAGCACTTTTATTTATTTATTTGTTTGTTTTATTAGATATTTTCTTTATTTACATTTCAAATGCTATCCCCTTTCCTCATTTCCCCTCCAACCCCCCCCATCCTATCCCCGCTCCCCCTGCTCACTAACCCACCCACTCCCGCTTCCCTGACCTGCATTCCCCTACCCTGGGACAGTGAGCCTTCACGGGTCCAAGGGCCTCTCCTCTCACTGATGTCCGACCAGGTCGTCCTCTGCTGCCCACGTGGCTGGAGCCATGGGTCCCTCCATGTGTACTCTTTGTTTGGTGGTTCAGTCCCTGGGAGCTCTGGGGTACTGGGTGGTTCACACTGTTCCTCCTTTGGGGCTGCAAACCCCTTCCGCTCCTTCGGTCCTTTCTCTAGCTCCTCCATTGGGGACCCTGTGCTCAGTCCAATGGTTGAGAGCATCCCCTCTGTATTTGTCAGGTGTTGGCAGAGCCTCCCAGGTGACAGCTATGTCAGGCTCCTGTCAGCTCCTGTGTTGGCATTCACGGTAGTGTCTGGGTTTGGTAACTGTATATGGGATGGATCCGCAGGTGGGGCAGTTTCTGGATGGCCTTTCCTTCGATCTCCGAGGAGCACGTTTAAACTTCATGCTGTAAATATCACTCTGGCTCCTAATGGACACAGAAACTCTCATAGTACTTAAAGCTGCTCCCAAAAGAATGTGCCTTCTCAGCTGGGGTAGTAGCGCACGCCTTCAGTCCCCCGCTGTGGAGGCAGAAGCATGTGGAGCTCTGTGACTCAGGCCAGCCTGGTCTTCATAGCAAGGTCCAGGCCAGCCAGGGCTCTAAGGTGAGATCTTGCCATAAGCCCTACCCCACAAAAGGTGTGTCTTTTGTGTGTTATTTAAGCATTCACCAAGAGCACACGCTGCAGGCCAATTCTATAATTGCCATAAATTTACCATATTGTCAGCACATTAGACAGCTTGATTTTAAATCATGGTAAAATATATTTTACTTCTATGCTGCTATGGACCATATAAAAGATGAATCTTAACTTCTAGACAGTTTTTACAAATATTTTGTGTTGTGCTTTGAAAGTATTGGATTGTTAATCTCTTAAGATAAATAACTGCCACCCCATGTGTCTACAAACATAAAACTTACTTTTTTTTCAGAAAGATAATGGGATCTTGTCTATTCCTTCCAATTTACATTTAGATGAAGTTACATTAATCTGTAAATAAGTATGATTGGTGTAACCCAGGAATTAGTGTTGGGGTGCCTGCTCTGAGGCTCGATGGTACTGATGAAAAGATGAAACCAGCTCTCTATCCCTGACGCTCACTGTACATGTCCCAATCCAATTAATGCTGGGAGTGTGTCCGCCCTTCTTTGAACCTCTAGAATCCACTGGCATCCCCTGGCCCATGGCACCTTCTCATATCACATAACACATCCCTGATCATCATCTCTTCTTCTTCTTCTTCTTCTTCTTCTTCTTCTTCTTCTTCTTCTTCTTCTTCTCCTTCTTCTCCTTCTTCTCCTTCTTCTCTTTCTTCTTCTTCTTCTTCTTCTCCTTCTTCTCCTTCTTCTCTTTCTTCTTCTTCTTCTTCTTCTTCTTCTTCTTCTTCTTCTTCTTTCTCTCTCTCTCTCTCTCTCTCTCTCTCTCTCTCTCTCTCTCTCTGTCTCTCTGATGTTGAGATCCTTATAGGTATATTGGGTCTATCTGAATGACCTATGAAAAATCAGCCAGTATTAAGATCCTTGCTTTGATGGGAGATGACAGCACTCACGGGTCCCAGGGACTTGGATGTACATATTGGGAGGAAAGGCCATTACTCCTCCCAATGTGTGCCGTAAGACTATGCCTGCCAAACCTAGGAATCGGCCATTGCTAAGTTAATTCATTGTCTGTGTCAGTCTCGTCAAATCAGGTTTTAAGTGCCTGAATTTGTGGGGGATGTTCTCCTGAGGAATGAGAACTGTTGCTCCCTCAGCAGCTGAACCCTGTCTGGGGACAGCTGAGGTTGAGAGTTATTTGGGGCACAGAACCCGGTCATTGTCAACTGGCGCTGGCCTTTGCTTTGTGTTCATGTGAGAGTTTGAAGAGGACATCGGGGCTCAGCCCCCCTGAGGGAGGGAGGGCGGAGCCTCCTGAGGGAGGGAGGGCGGGGCCTCCTGAGGTAGGGAGGGTGGAGCCTCCTGAGGGAGGGAGGGAGGGGCCTCCTGAGGGAGGGCGGAGCCTGCGCTGGGGGGAGGGCGGGGCCTCCTGAGGGAGGGAGGGCGGGGCCTCCTGAGGGAGGGAGGGCGGAGCCTGCGCTGGGGGGAGGGGTGCCGGCCGGCACCCTCACAGCCTCTAAAGCTCTTGTCATTTGTTGGTGCTCTAGGCTGGCCCAGCTATGTGCTCCCTTATTAACTGCAGATCCACGCGTGTTTCCCCGGGTTTCTCGGGAGCTGGAGTGTGCTGGCTGTGTCAGGCACATCACTAGCACGATTCCTCCTCAGCTGCAGAGCATCCTTGTTCATGTGACGAAAACACACGTTTTTCTCTCTTGAATTTATGAATAAAAATTGGAACAGTAAAAATATTAATATTGAATACTTACTAGATTCCTATTACCAGCTTAATTTTTTGTTTGTTTGTTTGTTTTGGTTTTGGGTTTGGTTTGGTTTGGTTTGGTTTGGTTTGGTTTGTTTTTTTGGGATTTTTTCGAGACAGGGTTTCTCTGTATAGCCCTGGCTGTCCTGGAACTCACTCTGTAGACCAGGCTGGCCTCGAACTCAGAAGTCCACCTGCCTCCGACCAGCTTAATTTTTATGACATATCTTCTGAAATGATCTACTGGAAAACTTAGGAAAGCTGCACAGGACAAGAAGATGCTCTGAGCATCTTCCTAGCCAGACGCGGTGTTAGTGGTCCTCGCCTGCAACCCCGGCAGTTGAAGGTGGAAACAGAAGGACCAGCCAACAGGTCAAAGCCACTCGAGACTGCATCATTAGTTGAAGGCTAGCTAGCTTGCCCACATGAGACCTTGTCTCAAACAAACAAAAACAAACAGAAAAAATAATAGCCACATGCAATGTCTCATGCCTTGGATTACATACCTATAGCCCAGCGTCTGAAACCAAAGCAGGAGGATCTGGAGTTCAAGGCCAGCATGACCTACTTGTGAGACCCTGTGTCAACAATATTAACAGAAAAGATTCCTGCTTCCTCCAGAATTCTTCCCAGTTCTCTGAATATCCAAAAGTTATAGATCTCTAAGGAACAGTAAGATGTTTGGACTCTGCCTTTGCACCCAAGCACGGGTCCGTTTCAGATTCACATCTGCTCAGCACACAGTGGGCTCTGGCTCTGTGGGAGGCACTGCACTGGTCAACAGTTGAAAGACAACACTTTAATATTTCAGTAGGGTGAGGGCAGCCATGGTAAGCCTGGGACTTGAATAGGGATGTGATAGGGAAGCCTGGGGAGAGAGATCCTAGGTCATATTACAGAAGTGGGACCATGAGTCTGCTCACTTCTGAAAGGTGGGGCTGGGAACACCATCACACCAGAACATGTGTGAACAGCCAAGCTGTCTGTTGAACTCAGTGGCACCTGTCAAGATGGAAGATGACCCTCCCAAGAGCATCTCTCTTCGATCAGGATTTGGAAACACAAGTAAAACACTCACTGACCAGAACATTCTGAGGACTACAGTTTTGTGGTTCTTTATTTTGTAAACAGGCTTATCTCCATTTCAGTTTTAAATGACATGTCTCCACCGAAAACACTGTCAACCTGAATCTGATAACACATGCCAGTCCTGCACTCAGGAGGCTGAAGCACAAGGATCATGAGTTCCAGACCAACCTGGTCTACATAGACAGGTTGTCTCAAGAAAAGCAACTCTTAGAGTCCTTAGTAGAGGAGTATCAGCACTTAGATAGAACTAAGCCTTGGACAGAAAAGACAACAGAACATAAAGGTTACCATATAGTACATGAGCACATGATGTTCATCTTCATCCGTAATGGGAAATGCAAATTGAAACCACCACACCAAAGCTGGTGGTGACAGCAGCGCTGCCAGCATGCAGAAAAACTGCAGCATGTTGCCATTGGGGTTGGAAAAGTAAATTGTCAGTCAGCCATCTGACCCACCAGTTACAGTGTACTCTTAGACATGTGTCCCACTGAGAGCTAAGCAAAACAGGTTCAGGCAACACACACACACACACACACACACACACACACACACCTTCATGTGTGATAGCAAAGTCCTGCAGAATGACAGATTTGAGTAAGAAGGCTAGCTGTTGATCGTTGATTTAATCTGACATGCCTAGGCAGTAAACCCTGGTGATCAGGTTCCCAAGCTCCTGAGTTATACAGGAGGTGGGTGTCACCCAGGAACATAGCACCCCTCCCCCACACCTTGTGCGTTCTTCAGAGTGGCCTTGCGCCAGCATCCTTTGCAGTGTCATTTATGACATAGCAGGGGTGTGGGTGCAGACTAGCTGGAGTCCCACACGCTGCAGGAGCAGGCGAACGGCTCAGGAATGGAACTGAAAAAGATCCCAGCTGCAGGTAGTTGGTTCTGAATTCCCTCTCAGCCTGGAGAGTAATGGGAGGCAATCCTGTAAAGGACTGACTCTAAGCTGTGGCGGTTCACTTCCCTGCAAGGGCAAGCTGTCAAAGTTGAATTAACCCAGCTGGTGTCACATAAATTTTTGTGAGAGGTAATTATCACCCCACATGTAATCATAGGAATATTCTGTATTGTGTGTGAGTGGGGAAAACAGAGGGTTTCTTTGCTTCTTATTGTTTTATTTTGTCTTCTGAACATCTAGCTGCCTTTACTTAGTAAGTGGTTCTGACTTTGAATTAGCATGGTCATCATAGGCTCACATATTACCTGCTTAGTCCAGCACCCCCACCCCTTTACTAAATGTTTAGAAGGTTATGAGGTGCGGTCTTGTTGGAGGACGTGTGTCTCTGGAAGTGTGCTTTAAGGTTCAAAAGCCCATGCCAGGCCTGCTGCCTCTGTGGGATACAAAGCCACTGCTCCAGGGCATGCCTGTCCGCCATGATGATCATGGACCAACCCTCGGAAACTGTGAGCAAGCCCCCAGTTAAACACTTTCTGTTAAAAGAGTTATCTTGGTCATAGTGTATCCTTACAGTAATAGGACAGTGACGAACTGACACATCTGTGTCATGAAATAGTTCTCAGCAGTAGAAAATAAACTATTGGTGAGTCTCAGGGGGATTATCGGATAAATGGAGCAATTTGAAAGGTTCAGTGCTGCATAGATCCATTGTTGAAGCATTCTGGCCACAAGAAGAGAGCTGCGGCAGCCAGGCATTAAAGAACTAAGGGAAGACACCCATTGTTCATACCGAAGTCTACACATTCTACCATCGTGCCCGGGACTCAGGGAGCATGAAGGGAGACAGGGTGGAGAGAGAGTGAGAGGCAGGGGTTGTGGGAGTGATGTGAAATTCTGTCTTCTGAATACAACTTGCAGTTGCAGCCATGAACAAGACCTGCACAGCCAACCCTGCAAGATAGCCAACACTCCAGCCGGCTGCTGGCACTGGGCGCAGTGGGTTACAAGAGACAGAATGACCGGCCATGAATGCGGCATGGGATGTTTGGGAAATGTTCACAGGAAGTGGAAGGGGATATGGTCCAGATATATTATAGGAATGTATAAAATTGTCAAAGATTACATTTTTAAAGATAGTCCTAAGTATTTATGATAAGCTTCTTCTATATCTTAACTGTGGCGACATACACGAGTATACCTAGAAATAAATGTAAGTATAAGATAAAAATAAGACCCAGAATCAGTGGAATACATAAATGCCTGTCTCTGCCGTGTAGGGTACTTCTGTAGCATATGCAATAGTAAGAAGCTGGAAAAGTACGTATGTGGCCTCTCAGTATCATTTCTTACAGTAGAGTTTGTGAGTCTCCCAGAATTAAAGGCAGCGTGTGGGTGGAGGACAGAGTCTGAGGCTTCGAGCATCCGCCTCGGTTTCCTTAACTCTACGGCGGGCTGGTACTTATCTCACCGACTTGTTGTGAGAATTAACTTAGAGTAATTAATTAGTTCCTGGTGGGTGTTTTCCATGTCACAGGTACATGAGCGCTCAGTATTCACAATGACTGTAATAAACACTCATTCTGTAACCCAGCCCTGGCGCATCAGGCTGGCCTCCCGAAGGTTTGTAATGCCCCGGCCTTCCCTGCTCGCTCACTTCTGTTCAGCGCATTGTTCTCTTGTGTGTTTTATTCCCTTGTTCTATTTTTCTAGGTCAGACACTGACTCAGTTTTCAGTGAGTTTCTTACTTTCTAACATATGCCTTTAAAATGCTTCATGTCTATTTAACTGTTTGTTATTTGAGCTAAAAACAAAAACAAAAACAAGAGTTTTATATTGCCAGCCCAGCATCTGCCGTCTCATGTCGCTGAGCCCAGCGGGTTTGGGAGTGGGTTTGATTTTAGTCAGAGAATTACGTGCATCCTGGTCTTGGTGGCGCACGCTGGTAATGAAGCAGGTGAGAAGCTGGGGCAGCCTGAGCAAGAATCCGAGCCAGCCTAGGCTACACAGCTAGATTCTTTTCCAAAAACAGAAAGAAACCAGAGAAGGGAATTATTTGCAAATATGTTTTCCTGTTTCAAAACATGACCAGGGGGCGCAGGGGACTCTTTCATGTATAGGTTCTGATCTTGCATTATGGTTTTAATATCCATTCTTTGAAAGATCTTGGATTTGCTCTGTACCTCAGCATGTAGCCAGTGTTTGTAGGAGTTTCATACATGATTGACATGAACATGTGTTCTTTAATTGTCAAAGGTAGTGGTTGTCACCATTCAGCCCCCTGATTTTACTTGTGGTTTAAACTTTCAGTATCCCTACCAATATTTGATCTGGTTGACCTAACAGTTATATAGTGAAAGTGAAATTTTCCTCTGTGATCATAAACATGTCATTTCCTCATTGATCTGCCAGCTTTTACTGTGTAATTTTTGGCTGGTTAGCTACAACTGATTCCAAGTTGTTATTTTCCTGATGTATTCTGTCATAATACGCTGCCTCCTCTCCAGCAGCCCTTTGAGTGGCGTCAGCTCGTTAGTGGTGTTGCTCTCCTCTAAGGCATCACTTGCTGAAATATGCGCCACTGGGATGTCCTGATTGAGGTAAGGGCTCTGGGTTAGAGCCCTGGCCACATACAGGCCTCTGGTCTCATCCTTCCATGACGGTCAGAGTAAAGCCTTAGTTGTATGAAGCCTGTCTGCCACCCTCCATCCCCAAACCCACCCCAGCACAAAGGCTGCCTACTTACTGCTGACTGGTGGTCTGGGTCTTTAGTTGTGGCTTCCAGGAATTGTCGCAGCTCATTCGGCTGTGCATTTTGAAAGTTAGTCCTACTTTCTTCGAGGTGTCCGGACATTTGAGATCTGTGTTGTGGAATGGCCTGGCATAATGCTGGGTTCTGATCCGGCTGAGGAGAGGGTATGCTGTTCAGCAGCCTCCGCTCAGCCTTCCTGGAGTGTGACATCATACAGATTACACCAGCTCCGAGTGTTCGAATGGCTATTGGATCCCTTTAAGTGCTGGATTCCACAGAGGGCTGTCTGTCAAGTGTGGTTTTTTCCTGGTTCTGAGCCATTATGAATTCAGAGTGTCTACAGCTGGTGCTTAGAACACCAAGATTTATTTATAAATTGGAGCAGTACAAATTTATAGTCATACATAATAAGTAGCATTTAAATCTCACTACTGCTTAGCCAAAACTGAGCTGGACTCGTTATGAATATTAGCTATTTCTTCTAAGGTTTTTACTTTATTTAATTTAATGTATATGTGTAAGTATTGTATCCACATACATACGTGCGTACCTGGTCCCTCAGAGACCGGAGCGAGCGCTGGATGCCCTGGACCCAGAGCTGCGCCAGTTGTCAGGCGCCCTGCCAGTCAGGCCGAGAGCCACGCCTGGTCCTCCGTGAGAACCGTGGCGTCGGAACCACCGAGTCCCATTCCTCCGCACAAGTGTTTTTATGTCATAACTCTCCAAATTATAAGTAAGACAAGTGCAATAGTGATCATACTGTCAAAGGAAAACAACTATATTAATAGCACACTCAAAATATAAAATTTAATAAGGAATAGGTGTGTAAATCGTGATAATACAGTAAGATAATACAGTTAAACAGTAATAAATATAGTGATAATATGAAGTTGTAAAAAAAAAGGCATGTAACATATGCATATCTTCATTTATGTTTTAAAACCGTATTAAAGAACATTTATCTTTGTGTTATTCCCAAGCTTTCTGGTTTTGGGATCTTCTAAATGTAAAAAGTAAAGCAATTAGAATTCACCAATTTTTTAAAAAACATTTCACAAGTCAAAGCTCATTTCCTGCTCGTAGACATTCATGTGGTCACGTCAACCCCCCAGCCACACCCAGGGCTCATCCCCAGAAGCACTGTGAGTGTGACAGCAGCTTTGTGTTCTCTCCTAGGTCACCTTCAGAACGAGAATCTATCACTGTAATATCAACAGCCAGGGTGTGATCTGTCTGGACATCCTCAAGGACAACTGGAGTCCAGCCCTGACCATCTCTAAAGTCCTCCTGTCCATCTGCTCACTGCTCACAGACTGCAACCCCGGTGAGTGCCCCCCTCCCCCCACCCCCTCCCCCACCCCTCCCCCCCCACCGCGCCCCCCCCCAGGTCTGGTACAGGTTGCAGCAGGCACAGCTGCCTTGGGCCCTGTCCCTGCTGCTAGCTATCTACCCTGCTGCTCATTGCTGTTGATTTTAACGTTCTATACTCTGTAACTGTGTTCTTTTTAAATTGGTTCTTTTCTTTTATCTTTTTAAACCTATTATTTACCAAAAAAGTCTTAAAAGATAGTGTGATAAAAATTAATGAATAATCATTTTAAATGAAAGCATGTATTTTTAGAATACATTAAATTCTCCTGCAAAATAATAATAAAAATTCAAATTGGATAGCTTAATCTTTAATTAGATACCAGTAGACATGTTAATTTGAAAAATGTGAGCTATTAAAATCTTACGACAGCCAAGGTGGCACCACAACAGATGTGACTTTCAGTGAAGGAGCAGCCAGCATCCTGGTAAGGGGCTAGCAAGGGCTGATGGCCCTGAATCAGGATGGAGGGCTCACCAGAAAGCCAGCACCACCCACTGCTGTGCTCAGCACTCAGGTTCCTAGCCCTGTGTCTTCTGCACATGTGCATTTGAAGACTATTTTAGCTACAGGACAAACCAATTGTCTATTATCACTGGGTTGACTCTAGAAAACACAGAAATCCCAGAGTAATTTTTGTTCATATTCCCCATGGAACTTGCCTTTTTTTTTTTTTTCCCTTCAGTATTTTGTGAAATCCCATCTCTCATTGTGAAATATTTTTAGTTACTTCAAGATAGTAAAATCCACTTAGGTGACACTAAGTGACAGCTGATCGTCGCTGCAGGCCAGGCCTGCAGTATTCAATGCCTTCTGTCACGTGATATTGCAAGGAAGCTTTCTTCTTGCTTCTGTTTTGGTGGCGTGTGAGTCGGCTGTGGGCACCTGCTTTCAGAAGAGGTATCCTGAGCTCATGTCACCTGCCTTCTGTCTAGACAATGCTCTCAGTACCTCAGTGCTTGGGAAAGGGGTTAGAATTTTGCAGTTTAGTTCATTGGTACTGGGGTCCAGAAATCGCCTCACAAACCATATGAGCACTGATATCAGTCAGACAAGGATAGTTTATTGAGCATATGCCCCACGATTGGTTGACTAGGGCCATGGTCAAGATTCAGCAACTGACCATGACCCCAAGTTAAGATCCTACAAGGTTTTTAAGCTCAAAGTCCATAAACATGTGTGTCAAGTTATTTCAGGACGTAGGGACAGGAAATGTCCTGCTCCCTTCGGTTGGGGTATTCAACTGTGACAGGGGACTTACCTTGTCTGATATTCATGTTTCAGACTGTCTACCAGGATGGGACTTGTCTAACATTCCTGTCTTAACTTGCCAGCCAGGATGTCAGTTACTGATGCACATGTCTGTTCTTGCCAAGTTAGGATGTCAGTTTCCAGGGAGGTCTTGGGCGCTTAAACTTTACTCTACACTACTCCAAGTGCAAGTCGTATTCCAAATAGTTTCTTATATTGGTGTGGGTATCTCTTTTATATTGAAGCCATCCCAGGGCAGCTATAAGGGCAAATACCAGAGAAGCTTATACATGGGTGCAGGAAGTGCTGTCAGGTTGTTGGTTTGGGTCCGAGCTCATTGTGGGGAACTATACAAAACAGTTGTACTGACTTCTATTGTGAATGATTTCCAAGGACACAGAACCTAACAGAATATGTAGTCAATCTTGGCTTTAGAAAGTTTCCTTTCTAACAGTAGAAACATATAGGAGTGGCAGGCTAGCCAGGTAACTGCCGCCTAGGCCTTAACGCTCTCTCTAGCCGTTAATATTTTTCCTAGGTCCCAACAATTGATGGGGCTTTATTTTTAAGATGACACTCTCATTAAAACTTTAAGGGGCTAGAGAGGTGACCCTTGCTCTTGCAGATGACTCAGACTGCCCTCCCAGCACCCACCGAGCAGTCACACACAGCTGTAAGTAAGGGATCTGATGACCGGCTAGCCTCAGGTGTGCACATGCAAGCAAACACTCATGCACAGAAATAAAATTAAATAAATATTAACATCCTTTCCCAAGGGAAGCATCTAATTTCGCTTGTGTCCGTTGCTTTGGAAAGTCAGGTTCAGCTGGATTCTGAAGTCAGTGACTCACACTGTGGTCTCACGCGTGTAGACAGGCCTCAGATAATTACCCTGGCCTTGACCCTGTGCTTGGCTGTCTCCTCTGCATATTTTCCTGGCTCCTCTCAGTGAAAATCCAGACAGAGATTGGCTGTTGCTGCATGGATTTCGTTGCTCTCCCTGTAGCAGTTCTTTCTAATTTTGTCAGTTTGGAAGTTGCCTGAAAAGCTTTTCCATCTGAACTTAGTATTAAGTTTCTCCTGCCTGGCTTTTACCAGGTGCTCTGCTAGAGGCTTCCTCCTAGAAACCACCATTTATGTATTTTTAGTTTCTTTTATTATTTTATTCTGTTTGTTTTATTTTACTGCTAAGAATGGAGCCAATGTGCTGCCAACGATGACTGGATGTCAGTGTGGGGCGGCCTAGACCCCCAAGTGCTGACTCTGGAGTCTTCTCTGCTACAACCAGTCAGTGTCTTAGATGTTTCCTTCCTCCAAATTATCTAAACCTTCGTGTATGAAGTTCATTAAGGAATTGGGCAAAAGTATCAGAGCTGTGCATCTGGGCCACTGTTAGTGGAAGACCCAGAAAACACAAACTGAGAGAGAATGTTCAGTGGGACGTGCCTACAACCCCTGACCTTGGAGGCTGAGGCAGGAAGACTGTTGGCAGCTAGCCTGGGCTACATAATGAGCCTGTGTAGGGGAAAATGAAAGGAAGGAAGAACCTGGGACAGAGACACAAATCCTCAACATAAACCAAGCCCCTTGCTCACTCTGCTCTCTCCGCAGAGCTGCTCACGGGGCAGCTCACGCAACCCCCCTGCCTGAAGGTCTGAGGGAAGAGTATTGGGCTGGGTTCACTACTCTGTAAGTGAAGGTAATTAAAGATGGTGCTGATTTAAGACCTCGCGTTGTTAATTCTTTCCATGCTAGGATTAAAAGAACTTTCTTTTTCAAGTAACAGGAAAGAATTGTGTATTGTAAGTCAGAGGTCTGTTTTTCTTAATTACCATATCTGAGCTAACACTTTTTCTTCACTGATATATCTCAGTTAGCTTGCTAATCTTTTCCTTGTTGTGGCTTTGTTTCGCTCTGAGCGTCAGACAGCATGGCCGTCCCTTGGTGTATGTAGGATCTGTGTAATAGAATTCCTCCTTTCCTGTAGCTCCGTCCATGGTTTTAGGTAGCTTTGCTTCTGCCATCACTGTTTCCCTGAGCAAATGTGGTTCACTGTAAGTTACCTGACTGTGGCACAGCAAGTCAACTGTATACACATAGGTTAAATATTTGGCTTATGGGCTCAAAAGTCCATGTCATAACCTCCCTGCCCAGAGCCTTCGGGTTTTATTTACAGCTGGAAGAGTCCTGCCTTTTGACATTTATAAGAACACCTGTCATCTTCAAGGTTCTGGCTTTGAGAGCCATACTTTTAAGTCTTGCAAACATGCAAACACACATTCAATCTCATGGGTCGGGAAGATGGCTCTGTCCTTAATAATGCCTGCTGCTTTTCTAGAGGATCCGAGTTCAATTCCCAGCACCCTGATTAGGTGGGTCACAACCCCTCAAGTCCAGCTTAAGGAGATCTGATGGCTCTGAGAGCACCTGCACATGCTTGTACTCATTCTCTCTCTCTCTCTCTCTCTCTCTCTCTCTCTCTCTCTCTCTCTCACACACACACACACACACACACACACACACACACACACGGACAACCTGCACAGGCTTGTATACATTCTCTCTCTACTCTCTTTCATACACACATACAAACAAATAGAAAGTTATTACAATAAGTCTTTTTAATACTCTGTGTTTGGAGTAAGTTTAGGCCTTTATTCTGGGCAATGCACATGGCCCCTCTTGGCTACACATGACCCCAAGGCCATAGTTTAGACTCAATGACATCTCCTCTCAGGCATGACACAGCTGTCAGGTCCTAGGAGCTGCAGTTTTGTCCCCATGAACCTTATCATCATATGTCCAGTTCTGGCTGAGGAGCAGGCTCTCCAGCCACATAAGCAGAGAGGCTTTAGGTGCCATACACAGGCTAGGTTTGCCATGGGCCCCTGGATAAAGCTTCTGGAAACGCCCTGGTGGGCACGGCTGAGGCACCTCACTGGTGGAGTCGGTGTGTAACAGGTACAGACATGGATTGAGTACCAGCACCAGAACAATACTCAGAGAAAGTCAAAATAAAATCCTCAGCTTAGTGCCACACACCTGCAGGTAGAGGCAGGGGGATGAGCAGTTCAAGACCAGTTCAAGACTGAGGCTACAGAAAGCCTTGTCCCCAAAAACTGCGAAAAGAAAAAAATAAGATACAAACATTCAAATGCAGGTGCTAAGTGGCTTGTGCGTGTTCTATTCCCTTACCATTTGCCACTTGTGAGACTAAATACCATCATCTCTCTTTTTAATCTATTTTGCATTTTAATTTTGTCTCCCTTTAGTCCATACTGCCCTGTGGCTTCTTTTTTTTTTTTTTTTTAAGATTTATTTATTTATTTATTATATGTAAGTACCCTGTAGCTGTCTTAAGACACTCCAGAAGAGGGCATCAGATCTCTTTACGGATGGTTGTGAGCCACCATGTGGTTGCTGGGATTTCAACTCATGACCTTTGGAAGAGCAGTCAGTGCTCTTACCCGCTGAGCCATCTCACCAGCCCCCGCCCTGTGGCTTCTTGTTGGTGGAAAATGATGTCACTCTAGTAGAAGTGATTGTCAGAAATATCTTTACATGGCTAATAATATTGTAAAATCTGGTAAGAGAATATTAGCAAAGATTGCTCACACCTGGTGGCCGGAGTCTTGAGCCATCTTACTGAACTGTGAGCCTCTTTTCGTAAGTACAGTGCCTGTGTGGCCAGCACACCCCAGTCTCCCTCAACCTTCCTGAGTATACTACCTTCTCTGGTACTTACAATACCACCCAGAGTACAGGAGACACCAGCTCTCTGGGTAACTGCATCTCAGGCGGACTCTTCGGAGCCTTTGGCCTGGGCATTTGTTATTGCATATATTCCATGGTTTCATCGCTGGTGTCCGATGTCCTCAGGGCCCGGGTATGAGAACAGACAAAAAGCTAACAGTCTCCATTCAGCCTTCAGAGCTATGGCCGTGGCGGCGGCAAGGCCAGCTGAGTCCCCCATTCTCAGTGAGGTCTGTCCGGCACTGCCTTCCATCCATCTCTTTCCAGAATCTTCTCCTTGGCCACAGGAAAGGTGACGCGCCAGGCAGGGCAGGCTTGCCTTGCCATTTGGGATCCGTCTGCTCCGCTTTTCTGTGACCCATCCCAGAAGTCCTGGGGCTCCCCACTTCTTAATCAGTCATGTACCTCAGAATGTGTGTGATCAGGGCACATACATCCCACCTCCCCTCCAGACCAGCCGCTCTTCACCTCCAGCCGGATGTGTGGCTGTCCCTTGCAAAGAGGCGCTGGGCTGCGCAGGGAACAGCAGTGCCCCCTGCAGGGGAGCTCAAGGCACCTGGCAGAGCTCTCTGTCTGTGCCCCCAGCCCTCCCCACTTCTGTGGCCTCCCCTACCCTCCCTCTTCTCTGTTTTCCACACTCCTGATCTCCTGCTACTTCTCAATCATACCAAATTTCTCCCTTTACATTTAATTTTTCTTCTCTTTTCATGCACCCAGAAAAATATTAAAGAAACAAGTCAAAAAAGAATAAGCTGCAGCTGTGTGTGGGGTGTGTGTGTGTGTGTGTGTACATGTACATGGTATGCCTGTGCATGCAAGTGTGAATACCAGAGGTTGACACTGGGTGGGTTTTGCTCGCTATCATATATATAATGTATATGGGTGTTTGTCTGCATGTATGTCTATGTACTACATGTACTTGTGCTATGGTCAGAAAAGGGTGTTGGGTGTCAGATCCCATGAGACTGGAGTTAAACAGTTGGAAACTGCCTTGTAGATGCTGGGACTTGAACCCTCTTCCTCTGGAGGAGCGCCCGGTGCTCCTAACCATTGAGCCATATATCCAGACCTTTTTTTTTTTTTTTTTAAACACAGGCTCAGTGAATCCAGATATCTGTTTTAGCTAGACTAACTGATCAGCAAGCCCTGGAATCCACCTACCTCCTGGCCCTACCCTCAGCACTGGGATTACAGGTAGCAGGAGTGGTGCCCAGCTTTTATTCAGGCGGAAGGATCAAAACTCAGATCCTTATTCTTGCACAGCAAGTTCTTTACCACCGAGCCATCTCGGCAGACGCCTGGCCCCGTTTATGTCAGGAGAGCTTTGGCTATTGAAGGGACTTTGGCCTTGTGAGCAGACTGGCAGGCCTTGCCTGTCACACCCATTTCCTCTGCCTTTCAGAACCATTGGATTCCATTCCTAAAGCTGCCTCCACGCTGTCTCCTCATTTAACCACTTCCTCCTCCTAAGCTGGCTACCACGGCCCAGCTATCAACGTGTCAGCCCCGCACTCAAAAGAATGCTTTGGCTCACCTAATTAATATGATCAATTAAAATAGAAGACTCCACCCTAGCACCGGGCTTCCCCTTGTACCTCTATAAACGTCACTTGCCTTTGGCCACGTCTGTCTCCTTTCTGTACAGGGGCAATCCTTTGGCCTACTCTGGGACAATGCCTCTCCCCCTCCCCTTTTTCCCTCCCCCCCCCCCATCCTCTCTCTCCTGTCTTTGTCTCTTATTCCCTGCCCGCTGTCCTTCTGGGGAAAATAAACCTCCTTTATGTGAGAACTTGGCCTTGGCGGTCTGGAGCCTATGTGGCTTCCTACAGTCAGAGAACTATGTGGCAGCTGCACATTGGACAATACCTAGTAGGAAGTTATGTCTTCGGACGTGAATGACAGGGCCACGACTCACAGTGAGCACATTCTCCACACAGAGGTGTGCATTAGACAATCACACCCTATTATTTTTCAAACATCATCTATATCTGAATGACCTTTATTTTTATAAGTAACTGTGATGTAGCAGGAATTACTTCTACATGTTTTATGGCTTTAAACAAGTGATTTAAAAAATAAATAGTAACTTTACTAGATAAAAGAGCAAAACATTTCATTTTAAAATATAATTCACAACAAAGAAAAACTATCCAATGTAGTTCATACTTACTTTCACTTTCATTTTTAATAAATTTTAAAAACATATAAAACTGTGTACCTTACTGTAAAATAACAGAGAAGTAGCCTGACTACCATCTCGTCCTCTGAGTCTGTTAGCACTATGCTTTAGTTATTATATATAACGGCAGGCTTCCCTGGCGCTGCATACTTGTGTGGTGTGTACATAGTTCCTGTTCACCACCCACAGGCACCCTCTGCCGGCTTTCCTCGTCCTGCACCAGGCGTGGCGCTCTGTCCTGCGTCCTCAGTCTGGAACTGTGGAGACACTGGAGACCTTCCCTGTCTGAGACAGCACATGCTCCCATCATGCCACGGCTCGCTCCCACCTCGTTAGGGAGTACAAACACGGACCATCCTGCTCTGCAGACATGTCCACAGTGCCGTGCACCCGACACTGTCACCTCTGTGGCACTCTGACGCAGCAGGGACTGATGTGTGACGTAAGGTGTTTTATTGTCTGGCTCTAAGCTGTTGCCCTGGTATTCTCTGCATTCATGCCTGACTTCTCTGAAGCTCATCGTGACTTGCCCGTGGTGCATGTCTTTTCTGAGAACCTTGCAATTCCTCTCATAACACACCATGTCGCACAGATGAACCCAACCCAAGGTTAAACCTCACCACGTTAAAGGGATGAAGTGAGGGAAGCCAGCTTACCCTTGGAAGTTGTCTGGTGTATCAGACCTGACCTGACTCACACTAACCAGCTGCTGACTCTAACAGCCAAAGCCTGTACTCCTGACCCCTCCAGGGTCACTGGGTGAAGACATATGGTGTATGTAGAGCCCTGTAAACACTTTGAAAGCTCAAGTGAGTATCAGTGCATAAAATGCATTCTACAGAAAGCCCATCCTAGCTGTGAGAGATTAGATGACCAGGCCTTTGAAATGCTTAAAACAGCAATTTTGTTGTCTTTGTAGTGTCTTCAAACAGTGTTATCCTAGATTTGTAAGTCTACAGTTCTTATGTGTGATAAATTTTATTATCTACAAGGAAAATGAGTAGGAAAATATTATAAGTCAATTTGATTATTCATTTTGCTTTTGACTTATAAGCTTATATTCTGGGTCATTTAAATATTCAAGATAATCCTATCAACTAAAAATTAATTAAAATCTGCTCTTCTATTTCCAGCATCCACAATAAGCAAACTATTCCCTCATGCAATGCCCTCTGACTATATAGAGCATTCAAAAGAACCCTATTTCAAATGCAAGCCTTTCCGCTTTCACCCTGTATACCACACTACTATATTGTTGTTGTTAGCTTATGTTGTTAGAATATGTGTCATAGGTCTAAAAGACAAAATATGCCAGACTAAATAGTCAGGGATATAGCTCTGGTGGAATGCTTCTCTAGCAAGATCAAGGCCGGGGTTTCAATCCCTATTAACCCCTCCCTTAACTCTGCCACCGCAAAAAAAAAAAAAAAAAAAAAAATCTGTATTACATTAGATAAGAAATTTCTTGAGGTCAGTGACTAACTATATTCAAAACAAGAGTGAAACTAGTTATTTACAGTGAAGTTTAAGTAAATGTAGTTAACTAAAATGGACACACTTTAATGTGTCCATTAAACAAAATTTGTTTGTGTCCAACAAACAAATTGCTTGTTGTTTTTAAATTGTCTATGTGGATACATACAAGTAATGGGAATCCAGTTTCCATCCCTGCTTTAAGCAGCTAGAACACTAGATGCTGGAAAGCAAACAGCTCAGCACTGCGCTAGCTGCATGCCTGAGGTGCCAGCCAGGCTGGAGTCGGGCAGAGGAGACTGGAGAGAACCCAGGGGTCTCTCCTGATATAAGGACATAGACCCTGGGAAACCAAGACAGCAGGAATGGCTCAGAGCGCCAGAAGGGGCTGGCCCACAGGCCCCTCCCAACGTCTGCCCCCTCCAGACTTTGGTTAAATCTCCAAGGAGCCCTCAGACACTTCCTGTCCTAATAGCACACAAAAGTAGCTATGGATCACAGATCCACCCTACAACTATATCAAAGTAGCTATGGAGGGTCAACCAGGGGCTAAACAAGGCTTGCTCAAATAGCATGAGGCACACAGCATCACAGCGTGAGCTTGGCGAAGCCCCATCCTGGCTAAGTCTCTAGGACCTATCTGGTGGAAGGAGAGACAGGACACCTGCACATGCCCTGATCCCACGTGTGTGCTGTGGTGTATGCTTCTCTCACATGCATATACACCAAGAGGTAAATAATACGTTTTAAGAAAAATAAAAGGCTCCTTGCTTCGTGTCCAATCAAGTAGGATGACCAGCGACTTAAAACGCAGGAAACAGAATTTAGAGCCAAAAGAAAATACATAAAGGAAAAGCCTAGCGTTGGATTTCAGGTGGTTAGAAATGCAAGCTTTGCAGGAACACTGTTAGTTTTCATTCATATGCAAATACTAGTGTTCTTATCACAAAGCATGAATGCTTAAGGAACCTGTTGGCTTGTCAACTCATGGTGACCCAAATCCAGCCATGCGCATGCTTCTGCTGGCTGTTACAGAAGTGTGTTGGACATCACTCAGCTCTGGGGGCCTCCGTCAAGCTGTGCTGAGCAGCTGTGCCTTACACGGATTTCTAGATGTCCTATTCCCAAGCGCCTGTGTCCTCCAATACACAGCAGTCACTACTGGCTTACTCCTGAACTTAGGGTATCTCTTTCATCGCAAACAATTAGCAATGTGTGTCTTTTCCACCTTCTTGTACTGTGTTAATTTTATACAGAACCAGAAAATAAAGTAGCACTTTCAGCCGGTGACTCCAACATTCAGGATGCCAAGGGACGTAGGTTAGTTGAGTTCCAGGCTGACTGAGCTACACAGGGACTCCTTGTCTCCAAAAATATAGTAGCACATCTTAGAAGCAATGAGCCGTAGCTGTACTGAGGTTGAGATGTGGCGTCAGGGACCCAGTTATGGAGATGTCTACAAGAGTAAGGCCCGTGTTAGCGTCCACCTAGGCACCTGGGAAAATGCAGTGGTCTTGTCTGTTTTGTGTCTTCCTGGTAGACAGTCTGAGTTCTTCTCTGGGCTTTGAATTGTGTTTAAATGTGTACTGTTTTTTTTGTATGTCATTAATACACACCTTTGTATAAACCAGCTACAAGATAGAACAGACAAGCCAGGAGTGGCTGCAGTGTCCCCTCGCCCATGCTCGCAGGGTTCCTCCATCCAGCCTGAGGGCGCTAAACAGGTGCAGAGGTCCTGGGCATTGAGCAGGTTAAGCAGCTGGTACCATTGCCAGCCCCATGCCGGCCCCTCACCCCCTGAGAGCTTGCTTAGAGTGTGCACACGATGAAGTCGGATATTACCCCTTAGTTCCATATCACATGACCTCAGTAGGCCTCTCTCAAATCACCATTTCCTGCTTTCACTCTCAATGGAAGAAAGAAACAGTTTCCACTGGAAGAAACTTGGGCCAAGCCTATGGAGTCTAGGTTAGTAATCGTGTTTGGGGACTGTACTTCCGTGGCCACTCGGGGTCTCCAGTGACCAGAGAAGAGGCACAAGCAAGATGGTGCTCTTCACGAGTCACGTGATGACTGTCTTGGCTGTCACCCTGACTACATCTGGAATTAGCTAAAACCCCAAACTGGAGGTACACACCTGCCTGCTTGGTCTAAGTAGTGAGTTCCAGCACAGCTGGAGCTACATAGTAAGACCATGTCCTGGAAAAAAGAACAAGACAAAACAAACAAAAACAAAACAGCAAAAACCAACCCGAGTGTGCGCCACAGCGGGAGACGAGTGGATGGAGGGTAGTATATGAGTGTTTGGTAAAATAGAAAAGTCAGACTAAGGGGCGGGGAGATAGCTGTTGCTAAAGTGCCTGCCTTATAAGCACAAGGGCACAGTCTGAGCCCTAGAACTCACATTTAGAAACTAGGAATGGGGGCAGACACTGTAATCCCAGCCCTGGAAAAACAAAGACAGGATCCCTGGGGCCTTCTGGAGAGCCAGCAAGATCCAGGTCAGCCAGAAACCATGTCTCAGAAAAGACTATGGCATCAAAGGATGACACCCAAGAGTTTCCATGGCCTACAGACAGACACACAGGCGCACGAGCACGTGTGCACACACACACACACACACATACACACACACACACACACACACACACACACACACACCGCACGCGCGCACACCCATCTATAGCCCCAGGTCCAGAGGATCCAGAGGCTCCAGTGTCCTCTTCCAGGAGTCACGGGCACCAGCCACACATAAATGAAGACACTCATGTATACTCATAAAATTAGAAAAAAGAAAACAAATCTCTTTTAAAAAATACTTAGGAGGGCTGGAGAGAAGGCTCAGCAGTTAAGAGCAGTTCCAGAGGTCCTGAGTTCAATTCCCAGCAACCACGTGGTGGCTCACAACCATCTGTAATGAGATTCAATGCCCTCCTCTGGTGTGTCTGAAGACAGCTACAGTGTACTCACATAAATAAAAACGATGATTGAAACACCCTCGCTGATGTAAAGAAGTGCTTAGGAATACCTTAACCCGGGCGGGCGGCCAGCAGCCCGGCCTGAGCAGCCCTGGCGGAGCAGCTCGAGGGCCCTTACGCTCGGTTCAGAAGAATTCACGTTAAGGTGTCTTTAGTGGCCAAGGCAATGCCAGCCTTGGAGCCTCCGCCTCTCAGGACCCACTCGTGTGCAGGCAATTTTAGGGTATTTGGGCCATTTGGAGCCTACAAAAATGATTCTATCTTGCACCTGTTAAAATGGGTAAGATCAAAAACTCAAGTGACACCTCATGCTGTAAGACCCAAAAGAAAAATGGGGGTACCCCAGCACCCCACGCCTCGGAAGCTGGAACCCCAATCACTCACGAGAAACAGTCTTGATGCAAGTGCAAGAGGTTTTACTTCCAGAGCCCTGGGGCCACGCCCTGTCCCACGCAGGGTAGAGAGCAGTGAACACTGGGGGCAGATACACGGCTGCTTTTATAGATTTTCAGCAAAACCCGCCTATACAAGCCACTCCATAGCTTCTAAGCCAATCAGTTCAAACCATCCGAGCCCGTGCTCTCTGAGAACCTTAGTCATTTCCGCTTACGTGGCCGCCACGCACAGGGTCGCGCCCACCCTCCCCCACTGGCAGTAGGTGTTGGGGACCTAAGTACCCCCAGGCAGGAGCTCTGCAGCCCCCACAGTTATTCTGCCAGCCCCCAGCAGTGCTTGTCCTTGCCATAGCTGCTCTGCAGAGGCAAGACAGGAAAAGGCGCCAGGGACACTCCCAGAGGTTCGCGGCCGACCCTGGAGGCGGGTGTGATATGTGCACACTTCCAGACCAACAGAGTGGACTGAACCTCTGCTCCTGTGGGGTCACCCAAGACTCTGGCACGGGGGATTTTTAGCCTGCGACCTTACCCTTTCAGTGCCAGTGAGGCTGTAGATTAACAGGGTTACTCCTCCACTGCTGGTAGGAATGCAAACTCACACAGCCCCTTTAAAAATCAGCATGGCAGTTTCTCAGAAGATTGGGAATTGATCTACCTCAAGAGGACTCTATGCCATACCACATGTACACATGCACATGTACCACGGACACCAAAAGCTAAAAGAAATTGCAATGAGGTCAGCAAAATAAGGCACAGGAAATGAATGTCTCAACACAAGCACAGCGGTTTGTTTGCTGTGTGGGCTGAACGTTGTAACCTTAGTTTTGACAGACTAAAATCACCAGCTAATGGCATCAAGCCACTGAAGTTTTATATTTATGTTTTCCCTGGAGATTTAATTATTCATCTTAATTTTAGCTTATAACTTCATTGTAAATTGAGGATGGCTTGTTAGTGTAACCAGGAGCCTCTTAAGGACTCCAAGGGCATTTGATTAAGCAGTTAGCCTTACTGCCAGGGCCAAAGAATCTTAGAACCGTTGGGTAGGGAAGGCTGGACACATCTGCTTCCTGCCCTGGAATCAGCCAGGGCCTGTCCTCTTCCCAGTCCCAGTCCGCACACACTAGATTACCCTGGGGTCTCTCCTATGTCAGAGAAACTTTACAGAGGCTTAGGCTTAGTCCAAGCGAGAACTAGATGTAAATTACTGAGCTAATTTTTATTTCTCTCTTAATCCACTTACTTGCAGGAGGTTTCCTGGTTGAAGAGCGGGCAGCCCAGGGCACGGGAGCCTGTCTTTGTCCCTCCTCCCCTGGTTTCCTCTCTTCTCTGCTTTAATATTGGATTGAGGCACACCTATCTGTCCCTCTAGTAGAAGCTTCAAGTCTGGCTCATGCACTGGACCGGAATTGACCACACAATGGCTGTTACAGCTATCTTAAGGCAAATCCTGGTATTCAGTGCTCATCTTATCTTTGCATACGTAATTAATATTTTACTGAATTTTTTTTGTGCTATTGTCAGTCCAGGTAATTTAAATATGTAAAACTCTCTAGGTGCTTGTTAAACCTAATTTGCAAGAGAAAGACAGTCCCTACTTCTGCAGAAGCCCTGTCTCCCCTCAGCGGAAACCCTGGTCTCTTCCAGGACTCTACCTCCTCCCCACTTGGTTTCCTTAATTCCTTTTACTGTGAGCCTTTTCATTTTAACTGGACTGCATCCTTTTAAGACTTCAGTAAGCTTCAAGGTGACCAGCAAGCATCATCAGTGAAAGCACTCCATGTATGCAGTACTAGCAGAGGCTATAATGAAAGGGGTCCTGGCTGGCGCTATCAATGTTTGCCCAGCAGTTACTGCAGCACATACCTTTAGCCTGTATGTCTTGATTGTTCTTCTAGGCCCAAATGGAGTAAGATGGTAAGTGTGGCCACCAAAATTGTCCTCTCAGCTACTCAGACAGAAGTGGAGCCAATTTAGACACAGAAGGTATTTTAGCTTTGCAAAACAAAAATGTGTGTTGCTGTCCCTCAGTCCCTCAGAACATTCAAGGCAGTGCTAAGAATAAGCTAGACAAAAGAGAACTCGTTTACAAGTGAGAAAGTAACTGCTCATGCAGACGTGAGTACCGATGGCTGGCGGGTTACTCCTAGCCTCTTCCCTGCCCTGTACTGTGCTGAACATATAATCTCTATGCAAATCCAGGGAGCATATTTATAACAGAAACAAATATGGTGAATTATAGAAAAATAGGTGGAGATATTTTAAGTATCCGTTAAGGCTTTCAGGGCAAGAGAGTAGCTTAAACATAAGGCAGCTATGAAAATACCTATTTTAGAATTTAAATGGGATTGTGTGATTTAGTTCACGTTACCACATTTAATTTTGATGCCAAAATGCAGCCTCCAACGCGTCTTCCAAAAGATTTTGTGAGACTGTTGACTGCTCACCATGCAAGCATTTACAGACTAGGGGGCCGCACTCTACTCTGGTTGGTTGGTTTATTGTTTGTTTGTTTTCATACAGAATTAAAAGTGGCATTTATATTTCTAGTACAAATTCTGTCATGGTATCTAGGCTCATGTACAAGGCCCTGGGTTCCCTCCTCAGCTCCCCCAAGCCTCCCCTCCACATACACACAAGACAAATTTTATGGATTTAGATCTCTGTAGGTGAAATGTGGAATTACCCAAATGGGGAGTATTGTACTCAGACCCAAGTGTACACAGCCTACTCGCTGCTTGTGCCCCTCTCTCCGTCTCTCTCTCTCTCTCTCTTTCTCTCTCACAGTATTAGTTCCTTACCTTGCTTGTTGCTGTTATGAAAGAACCCCCCCCCCCCGAAGTAGGAAGACCCTCACTCAAGCCTCGGGATAATGCCCCAAGAACTCACGAGAGACTGTTCTTGCTGCAATCGCATGAGGTTTATTTGGGGAACCAGTGCACTGGGGCAGAGCTCATATCCCACACAGGGGCAGAGGGGTTCGACCCTGAGCAACTGAAGTCAGGGGTATTTAAAGGAGAAAATCATAAGGCCAGGGGTGGGGGAAAAACATGCACGGAAGAATGGGGAAGTACAGAATGGGGAAGCACAGAATGGCTCAACTTTTGCAGTTACCTAGTTCCTGGAGCAGGACATTCTAGCCCTGGGGCCAGGCCAAGGTCAGCCAGTTCCCAGAACTAAGGGTCCAGTCGGGTGGGGCTCAGCCAAACATGCAGTTCCGACTCTATTTCCGTCTCAGGCTCTAAGTCCACTAGGGGTCTAATTTCCTCATGAGGGGCTTAGGTCTTTCAGTTACAAACTACCAACAGCAACAACATGAGAAGGAAGGTTTATCTCGGCTCACAACTCCAGGGAGCGTCCTGGCACTGGAGGATGAAGACATTGGTCACACGGTGTCCAGTGTTAGAGACAGAAGTGGGTGAGCACCAGGACTCAGCCTGTTCTCCTTTCCACTCCACCCAGGCCCAGCTCATGGAGCAGCTCAGGGACAACAGGGTGGGTCTTCCCCTTCAGTTACCCCAGCCTTGGGGATCATCCCAGAGGCTTGTCTCCTCGGTGATTCTAAATCGTGTCCAGTCTGTAGTAACTGTAACATCTTCTTCCATTCCCCTTACTCTAGTTCCCTTTCTGTTTCTCAGTAGCCTCTTGTTCTCTCTGAAGTACATTCTTGTGAAGCAGATGGCCCTTAGGAAAGGTATTAGGATGGACTCAGAACATAGCATTTTTCTGGGTAGAGTGTCTGAATCAGGAAGGGGTAACAGGCCTCACCTCTGTACAGTCTGCAGTTATCTGGAGGCCAGAGGGGGCTCTGGAAGACAAGTTGTAAGACCCCCAAAAAGGGGAGACCTTACCCGTATCTCAGGATAGTGCGCCCCAGGAAACACGAGAGACCGGCTTGATGCAAAACGCAAGAGGTATTTTAATAACGGAGCTCTGGGCCAACATGTGTCCCACGCAGGAAACAGAGGAGTCGACCCTGAGACTCAGATATCGGGGGTTTATATAGAAAAAGTTAGGGAGGTTGGTGCGGTTACACATAATAGGCTGATTCAAACGGTGGCGGGCAAATTTTGGCGCGCAAGTTACATCAGCGGGTAGTACATGCGGACTGGTGCATCAGAAATGCAGGAGGGCGGCTTATCTTTGGGAGGTAGACTGGGTGACACCAGTCCAGATGACCCGAGACTCAGCAGGGATAGTCCAGGCATGTCCCTTATCTTTATGGCTGGTTGGTTCCTGGAATGCCTTAACAGCTAGTCTGGGTGTGCCCTGGGTTTGTACTGCTCTATTCTTCCCTAGGTCTGTTCGTTTCTTTAGTCATGGGCTCTAAGAAATTTTAACTTCTTTCAAAGTGACTACTAATGGGCTTCTGGGGGAAAGGATGGAAACAGTGAAGTCAACTGGTAGAGATCGCATACCCGTACATAGACTAAAACAGCATTGGCACGAGACCGTTAATCAGGAAAACTGTACAATACGTGAACTATATCTTTTTGAGACTTTTTTTTAGTAGTATCTCTTCCAATATTTTGACATTTTTACTTTCTGGACTTGCTTGCAGCATCTGAAGCTTTGGGCTATAGAATTTGAGTCAAGTTATGTGTAGGTCTCTGTTTTCCCAAAACTATTGGGCAGTTTTGATTAACTAAGCCTGGAACTGCTACCAGTGGCTTTTAGCGAATGTGTCTGTCATCTGTGCTGAACTCCAGAGATCTGCTCTTAACTGCACACTCCATGGTCAAATCACACTGACCATGAATGTGTTAACACAGAGACTTAAAGAAGTTTTTAGAGTTTTAAAAGTATATATTGAGACAAAAAAAGAAAGGCCGGGCGTAGTGGCGCACGCCTTTAATCCCAGCCCTTGGGAGGCAGAGGCAGGCGGATTTCTGAGTTTGAGGCCAGCCTGGTCTACAGAGTGAGTTCCAGGACAGCCAGGGCTATAAGAGAAACCCTGTCTCAAAAAAACCAAATATAAAAAATAAAAAATAAATTATATATTGTGTGTATGTTACTTATGTATCCAACTTTGTGTATAATACACGTAGAAGCCAGGGGCTGGTGTCAAATGTCTTCTCAGTCTCTCCCTGCCTAATTCTTTTGTGGCCATATCTCTTACTTAGCCTGGAACTCACTGCTTCAGCTACACCGCCAGGCCAGGAGCCCCAGGGATCCCTCCAGGTCTCCTGGGACCACATGCTGCAGCTTCCGGTGCTGGGGAGCAAATGTGTCCACACGGTTACAGTTGTTTGGTGGGCACTTTACCAGCGGGGCTGGAGCTGTCTCTGGTACATAACAGTGTCTTTTGGGGTTGTAGCTAGTATGTTTTCACTATTTACTGAGCATTCTCAAGAGTGTTCCTCGGGAGCAGGCTTCCCTCTCTCCACACTGGCTGTGCTATCTCCCTGACTCGGGCTTTTCTGTCCCTGGACAAAATCTGGCAGATCCTGAGATGTTCAAGTCACTTTGAGCTCTCAAGTGGTCTATCTGATAGGTCCCAAAGCCATGCTAGACTGGAACCATTCCTCTCCCTCTGTGTGACTCTCCAGGGCCTGGCTCCCCAGGGCAGAGAGCTGAGGACTGCATACAATGTCCCTGCCCCACCCTCCACACTTACTGTCTTTCTGGCATCTTTCCTAATCCCTGACATGTCCTCCACGCCTTCTTGTGACAGGTCCAGAGGCCACGTCACATGAGGAAGTTTCAAGCTCATGTCCTAGTTCCCCGACATGCAGGAGCAGATGCTGGCCCAAGCTCTGTGACCACCCCTCCTCCCTCGTAATACTCTGGTGAATGCTTGACTGCGGGTGGAGGCGGGGACTGAGGGGAAGACATGCCTGCGTGTGTATGAAGAGTCCATGATCTGCAAACAAGAACACAGCACAGTGCTCTTCATGTAGGTCCCTTTCCAGAAAGCCCAGGCTGCTTTTTCCTTCACTGGTCTGCTTGCATCCTATGGCTATGTCTGGTAAATGAAGATAGTTTCTGTATGAATGCTGCCTGATATTTTCATCTAAAAAATGAGTCAAAGTGAAGCCCAGAGGACATGGGAGATTGACCTGTTACCGTCCTTGTTCAGACACAGACCCCCCTTACACACAATGCTGTTTTCTGCTCTTGCAGTTACTACAGTTGGATACATTCTGAAACCATTGAAACTCCAGAAATTAGCAGTTCACACACTTTAAATTCCGTGCTGTTCTCAGTAGCAAGATGAGAGCTCACGGTGTACGCTGCAAACGCTTCTCGGCCTTCCTCAGCGGCTGCACTCACAATGGGTCCAGCACCCTACTGCACAGCTGTGCTCAGTCCTTATGCTACTCAGCGACGGTGGGTGTGAACCCATGAGAATAGAGGTGACAAGAACGGCCACCCACACTCTCTCTGGTGCCATTGGCCACCTTGTCAGCAAAAATAAAAACAGGGTGTGTGTAGGCTTCAGTCCCATGCACAGTGAGTGTACTCTCCTGAGGTAATGAGTGTTCAGGTTAAAGCGTGAGGCCTCTCAGCACATAGCACACTGCAGTATGGTGTGCATGGTCAGCCCGTGGCTCATCTCTCACTAAGTCTAGGACCGGCAGCCAACAAAATGGTGAGTCAGGTTCCGTTTGTTGCATATTCCAATTTCCAGCTCCCAACATGACCTCCTAGAACACTCAGTTCAAACAAGATGTCGGAGACATGCTGAACTTCCCACCATGCTAGTGAGCGCCAAAGATGAGCCCAGACGGTGGCAATAACAGAAGGCAGGCGGGCAAACAATGGAGAGAGAGAGAGAGAGAGAGAGAGAGAGAGAGAGAGAGAGAGAGAGAGAGAGAGAGAGAGAGGCTTATTTATTTGTTTGTTTTGTTTTTCTAGACAGGGTTTCTCTGTATAGCTCTGGCTGTCCTGGAACTCACTCTGTAGACCAAGCTGGCCCCGAACTCAGAAATCCGCCTGCCTCTGCCTCCCAAGTGCTGGGATTAAAGGCGTGTGCTAGGCCCAGCTAAGGCTTATTTTTAATATTATAAGTTTATGTAATTTTACTTTTAATAATAGTTGTGTTCAAATTCCTACAAAATTGAGAACTCCCAGCAGCTAGGCTACATGCCTCCCCTCTCCCACAGGCTCTCCGCCAGTCTCTTTGCCCCTGGAGCGCCCTCTGCCGGACACAAGCAGACAGCAGTGGTCCTGGATGCAGCCTCAAATCACCCAGCAGGCCAGCTGCCTGTGCAGCTCCCCTCACTCAACCTCAGCGACCGACCACCTCAAGTTTTCCTCCGGCCCATGCCAGAACATAGGGAAGCCCCGCAGCAGCTCGGCCGCGCTCTCAGAGCTGGAGCCCCGCTTCCCCGCGCCCTGGCTCAGAGCTGGAGCCCCGCTCCCCCGCTCCCTGGCTCTCACTTGCCTGGTGCGTTAAGGACTTCTGGAGTCAACTCAGACGGGGCATCTTCTTCCTAATTAGTCCCAAATGGGAATATTACTGTCCACAGAACAAGGAATGTTTGACAGTTCTTTTAGCACCTTAACCCTTAACTGATAACAGCAGTTCTCGCTAGGTGTACTCAAGTTTTATTTCTTATTCTCAATTTAAATCTAGTTTTAACATGTCTGCCATTTAATTAAAATCATTTTCTCCTGGATGTAGTTTGGATCTCAAATACCCACTGGAGGCACTGTGATAAAGGCTTGGTCCCTGGCCCGTGAGCTGACTGGGAGGTGGTAGAACACTCAAGAGTTGGGCCGTTCAGGAGAAGCAGGTCGTTGGGGACATAGCATGAAGGGCACGGGGTCCCCTCTCCCTCTCCGTCTGGAGTTTGTGAATCCCCTGAACAGCTTCTTCCTCCCCCCCCCTTCTTCTGCCATGATAAACTGAGCCAACATCACACACGCCATTAAGCAAGGGTGCAGTAAGCCTGAGGAGGAACTGCCTCCTCCTTCTAACTTGTTTCTCTGAGTCATTATGTTGCAGCAAGTGAAAGTTAACGCGCTCATTAGGTCACTCTGGGTTGTTCGCAGGCACCCCTAAAACACGCCTTTCACACAATCTCCCTGCCTTACATTAGACCGCTAATAAATAGAGTAAGTCCCGCCAGCACACAGACCCCCAGCTTCGGGTCACAGCTCAGCCCTTGACTGTGTTAACTAGCAGAGCAGGGAATGCCAGAGAACGCCGCCACACACTGCAGACAGGCAGGGCCTGTGCCCTGGGAGCAAAGAACTCCGATGCTCCAAATCTAATCACATCTGTGTTCTGAAAGTTAAGAGAAGGAAAGGGAGTGGTATAATACAGACTCACCCCCCTTCCCCGGTCCCAAGCCTGCAGCAGTGAAGTTCTAACGGGAGCCCGGAAAACAGCAATCAGTATCAGGTGTGGCCCAATACTACAAAGTCCTGGGCCGGAAGAGAGATTGCATGACAAAGAGGCGGGTGCGATAACCCTCAGGTAAAGGGCTCTTGCTGCCACGCCTGGTGACCTGAGTCATTCTCCAGGATCCACCAGGTAAAAGGAGAACCATCTCCTTGTAAGCTGTCCGCAGACCTACACACACACACACACACACACACACACACACACACACTAATAACCAGATCTAGAAGCACTCCACAGTTTTGTGTCTGAGTGGGGATGATCTTTGAAAGCATGACATCACACCAGAAACTATTAAAGATGGACTGCTTTTGTCACTTAGAAATGTTAACCTGTACATGGCAAGAGACCTCAAAACTGGATTAAAGGAGAAGAGAACAGCACAAACAGGTGAGCAGAGTAGTCCTTAGACGTGCATCCATCCGGGTTTACTGTGGTTAAATACTAAGCAGTCTGCACTAAGTGTAGTGAGCAGCCTAAGACAACATTAAATATTCCCATCAATCCGAACTCCTGTGATTCAAAAAGTAAGAACTATGGTGGTTTAAGACTTTAGCAAACTCATTAGCAAGCCTTTCTGGGAGTGTTAGCGTCTGCAGCAGACAGGAGCAAGACCCGTTTTGTTCCCAAAGTCTTTTTCAGCACAGGGCAGCTGTTCTTCCTGCTCACGTGAGCACTTGTGTAAATACTGTGTGTATAGTTCCCAGCGAGGGATGTCACTCCTCATCAGACCGTGTTCCAGGTGGGAACCAGGCCCTGAGCTCAGCGTCCAGGCTTTCCCCTGTGCGATCTGTGTGTGTGTGTGTGTGTGTGTGTGTGTGTGTGTGTGTGTGAGAGAGAGAGAGAGAGAGAGAGATGGGACCATGACCAGTGAAACCATGGTACTCCGGCCAGAAAAGTCAAAACTGAAGGAGACGTTTGGCTCAAGTCTTTAAGGGGCCGAAGCAGATGCTGGCTGAGACCAACACTGAACTTTTTTCACTATCAGTGTGAGCCTTTGAAAATGGAGAATGGACACAGCACGCAGCTTACAGAGGATGAAATGCAAATTGTGAACAAACGCAAGAAGTGTTAGATCTTAGCGTTGGGTTAAACACACGACAGCAAAGATGGGTACTTTTTTCTGTTAAGATGGGGGAAGTTTTAATTAGTAATAATTGGTGAGTGTCCAGAAAGAGCACATTTTCTCTCTTTCATTGAAGAATGTTTAGACAGCACTTGCCGGCCGAAGCCTACCATGTGCGTGCTCCGGTCTACAGCATGTCTTAGGCATGCCTTCCCCCCGGAGAGCCCCAGATCTGCTCTAGACTGGAATAGCAGCTCCTGTGTATTTGTTTGTGTGTTTGATTTGGTTCAGAGTTTAGTTTTTTGAGACTGTGTTGCTGTGTAGCCCAGGGCAGCCTTGGATTCATGTGTGCCCTGCCTCAGACACCTGTGTCTTGGGATCAGAATATGTGCCACCCTGCCTGGTGTGTAGTGTTAGTTCTCAGGGCAAACAGTCCGAATCAAATATGATCCGTGGAGACTGGGAAACAAATGCCTGCTGTGGGGAGGAGTGCTGTGGTTACTAAAGGTGATGAACTTGGTCTGTGCCTGCATCTGAGCAATGTGCCCGCCACAGAGGAGGCCAGAAGGTGCGTGTGCCCTGGACTCGCCTTACGCAAGGCTAAGCATCAACCCACTGCTCCAAAGATTACTCCAGAAATCCAGTGGGACGCACTAATTCCAATACTCACTTCATCTCTGCTGTTAGTGGCCCCTTGAACTTCTGAGGCCTGTGAGAATGTGGGTCACAGCTAACATCCAAGAAGTCAAGGTCTGGCTCCTTACTGCCCTTCTAGACAATGTACTCTTTGACTCCATTATCCTGAATCCTCTCACTCTTCAAATTTTTTTTAGCATCAAGAGCTACTTTATTGGGGCTGAGGAGATGGCCCAGCCATTAAGAACACTGGCTGCTCCTCCAGGGTAGTGACTGACAGCCGTCTGTAACTCACTCAGAGCATTCGTGGGAGGGCCCACGTGTGTCACTACCGGGAGATCTGTGGAATGGAGGATGTGTTCTGAGGGGCCCTCAGCTTTGCGCTCTGAACTCCAGGCCCTGGAACAAGCCATTTAACCCAAGGCAGAGAAGCATGGCCCGGCTGCACTTCCGCCCCCACAGCCGGTGCCCGGCTGCACTTCCGCCCCTACAGTCCGTGCCCGGCTGCACTTCCGCCCCCACAGTCGGTGCCCGGCTTCAGCTTGAAGGCCACAAGTTAAGAAGTGACCTGGCCAGTGTGCACCAGGCGATGTCGGCTTTGTCCGCCCTGGTTGGGTGGGGTTGAGGAGGTAGTGTCGTGACGTGGATGTGAGGAGAGTCACAGAACAGAGCAAGCCCTTAGGCTGCTGACTTCTGTGATCCGAGTCAGTGTTGGAACCGGCCTCTTCCTTGGGGTAATTGTAACACGATAACTCAGGCTGGGTCTTAGCTTTTGAGCCCAGCTGATGGGGAAATGGGATATTCCTGTGGCGTCTGCCCTGCTCCGTCAGACAGCGCTGACCACGGGTGACCTCCACACTCTACTGGTTTACAGTCAGCATTAGTTGTTGCTGCCATTTTCCGTTAATCCCCTTTTCAGTAACTGCTCTGATAAATCCACATTTTCACCACCAGATAGAGAGGAAATAAACTTCAAGGGGAAGAATGAAATGAGATCCAGAGTAAACCGGATAAATGGCAGGCTCTCCAGAAGGCTGCTGATGCTGGGAAACTGCTTTCGCTTTTTTTTTAATTTTTTTCTTTTTATTTATTTATTTTATTTTTTTCGAGACAGGGTTTCTCTGTGTAGCCCTGGCTGTCCTGGAACTCACTCTGTAGACCAGGCTAGTCTCGAACTCACAAATCAGCCTGCCTCTGCCTCCCAAGTGCTGGGATTAAAGGGGTGCGCCACCACCGCCCGGCTTCACTTTTTATCCCAATAAACACTGAGGTGCCCCCTCTCCACCAAACACACACACACACACACACACACACACACACACACACGCTGGCTGCGGGCACCCCTGGGCCCCTTGCTCCGCCTATGCACTTGACCCCCTTTCTCTTGCTTCCTGCTGCAGCCCCTGGGAGGTCTGTGGTGGGTTTGTCAAACAGTTACCGATATTTCTGGGCGTCGTGGCCTTGGGTTGGAGAAGGAGGCATTCTCCCTCCTGCTCTGTCGGAGGAAAGAGCAGCGGCCGCTTCCTTCCAAGCTCCACTGGCTGTGGCTGTCCTTAGGGGTTGAGAGCCTCTGCTGCGGTGAGAGCCCCATCTTCGGGGCAGCCCCTCCCTCCGTGCCCCGCCCTGCCTTTCTGGGGAATGAGACCAGGGACCAGCCTGAGCAGTGTGTGCTGAGGACGCGTGTCGGGAAGTGGGGATTGGTTACACAGGGGCGAGCGATCGGGGAAGCTGCTGTGTACTGACCCCGCCTCTCTTCCCTTACAGCCGACCCTCTGGTGGGCAGTATCGCCACACAGTACATGACCAACAGAGCGGAGCACGACCGGATGGCCAGACAGTGGACCAAGCGGTACGCCACCTAAGGGCCTGCGCGTGCCAGCCGTGCGCCAGCACATTCACCAAGTGCATCAGCAGCCCGCCTGCCCCTCCAGACTCCGTTCTGTTCCCTGTTTTTATTAAATTTTAAACTGTTTTGTGATGGTATGTCGTTTGTCCTCCTCCTTCTTCTCTCTGTCCCTTTCTCCCTTTCATTCCATTTTTGGTTTCTGTTAACTTGAAAGCAGTGGGATTCTCCCACTGCAGTGTGGACGGGAGCTTCCGTTTTCAGTATAAACCATGTTGGAGCTGTACCAGTAAGACCTTTCATACAGAGCTTTGTGTTACTGTGTGCTTTGGGTTTTTGTTGTTGTTTGTTTTATCTTTTTTTTTTCTTTTATGTGCTCTTGGGGAAAACACACATTCAGAAGTATATCTTGTTTCTACTTAAATGTAGTGCATAGGGTTAATTTTTTGTACTGAAGTCTTTATTGGTGGGTGCATGCTACTGGGAACAAGGTTTTGTACAAAAGGTCCAATCAGAATCACTGTGCATTACTGAGACCCTATCCCCAGCCTTCTGTCCCCCACACAGAAGACTGGCAGATTGAACAAAATAATATGTATTTTGATTTACTTAAGTGCTTGTAAATTTCTTAGGGACCTGCCACTTTTGACTGTGGATCAGTTGATGTATACTTGTATTATTAATGCCTCAATAAATCACTGTGGCGGATCAATGGCCTTCTGCACCAGCCTTTGCTTTGTGTCCTGGTGACCTACACAGCCCCACGTGCTCTGAGGCTGGCCTCTTCCCAGTTGGCTACTTTTCTGTGTGCTCTTTACCTCAGATCACTGAGGCTCTTTGTAGCGAGCGGAGCTGCTTATTAGCACGTGGGATGTCTCTGGCTGCCTGCTGGTTTCACGGTCATTTTATACACTCGCCCTTAGAGCCATCTTTATTCAGCACCGACTGTATGACTATAATCACAGCCTGCTTGGGAACGTGCCGTCTAAGCTGACGGCTGTGCCCAGGAACTTCCAAGTTCATTGTTCTTTTCCGAACACGGTGTGTGCTCATTCCGTGTGTGCCCGTTCCGTGTGTGCTCGTTCTGTGTGTGCTCGTTCTGTGTGTGCTCATTCTGTGTGTGCCCGTTCTGTGTGTGCTCATTCTGTGTGTGCTCGTTCTGTGTGTGCTCGTTCCGTGTGTGCTCGTTCTGTGTGTGCTCGTTCTGTGTGTGCTCGTTCTGTGTGTGCTCGTTCTGTGTGTGCTCGTTCTGTGTGTGCTCGTTCCGTGTGTGCTCGTTCCGTGTGTGCTCGTTCTGTGTGTGCTCGTTCTGTGTGTGCTCGTTCTGTGTGTGCTCGTTCTGTGTGTGCTCGTTCTGTGTGTGCTCGTTCTGTGTGTGCTCGTTCTGTGTGTGCTCGTCTGTGTGTGCTCGTTCTGTGTGTGCTCGTCTGTGTGTGCTCGTTCTGTGTGTGCTCGTTCTGTGTGTGCTCGTCTGTGTGTGCCCGTTCTGTGTGTGCTCGTTCGTTCTGTGGCCTTCTCTCATTCTGCCTTGTCTTCCATCGCTTCAGTGGAAGAAAAGTGGGGGTCACAGTCGCACAGTCAGTGCAGGCACAGGGGCTCAGCTGCTGAGGGTGGCAGCAGTGTGGGCCACAGGGTAACTCAGCCCTTAGGTGGTGTCGGTGTGCCACCTGAGACAGGGGCCTGCGTTTAACACCGCCCTGCAGGTGCTGTCCAGGCTCTAACCAGGATCTTCTACTGCTTTGTACATTCCATTAAACAACATCTTTACTGCTAAATGGTAGAACTGATAAAGTCTCAGACCTCTCCCTACTTCAACATTTAAGTATCTATTTTAAAATACACTGGTTTTGTTAGTTATAAGTGGTTAATATTTTTAAGTAAATTTAAATATTTGAGGTGGCAACTTTTAAATTTTATTTTATGTATATGGTTGTTTTACCTGTGTGTGTGTCTGTGTACCAAGCCCAGGCAGTGGCCATGGAGGTGAGAGGAAGACACCTGGTACCCTAGAACTGGCTGTGAGCCGCCAGGTGGATGCTGGCAATTGGACCAAAAGCCACTTGGAGAGGACAGAGCTCGTTTCATCATCTGCCTTACAGGTCACCGTGGAAAGGAGCCAGCCCAGGGGCTCAGGGCAGGAGCCGCGCTCCCGTGTTCCAGGTGTATCAGGCAGCCTTACGGGGCCAGATTTATACTGTCGGACTTGTGACAAGTGGTAATATTTCATTATTGTTTGAGGGGTGTTTTTTTTATTAATTATATGTGAGGAAAAACATTTATTTAGAAATCATTTTTCCTAGCACTAATTTTATAAGATTCATGTATTTGAGGTCAGCATGGTCTACAGAGTAGGACTGTGTGTATAGGAAAAAAAGAAAGAAAATAAGAAATGCAATTGTTTTTAATATGTCAAAGTTTATATAAAATTAACTTGTATTAAAGGTATATAATAAATATATAATAAATATGTTATATTTATTATATAAATATAATTACATATAAATAATATAAATAAATATATAAATATAATATCAAATAAATAAAGATATAAAAAATTCCATCTTGGAGAGTATTACAAAAATAATCTTAAAACAGATAAATTTACCTCCCAGGTTTTTATAATTTATGTTTGGCTTATTTTATTGATCATGGAGGACTCAGAGTGGTTGGGGTTCTCACAATACCTCCCCACCCCCCAGGTAAAGAGCTACAGGCAGTTTGCTGGCTGCTGAGGAGACTCAGTCTTCAGGGATACAGTCCCTGAGAGTTATCCATCCCAAGTGGTCAGCCCGAGGCACTTACACATATACCATATGTACTCAGTAGGGAGGGTATGTGTGTATGAAAATAGTAATTAAGAAAAGGGGCCATGGGGCTGGAGAGATGGCTCAGTGGTTAAGAGCACTGACTGCTCTTCCGAAGGTCCTGAGTTCAAATCCCAGCAACCACATGGTGGCTCACAGCCATCCATAACGAGATCTGACGCCCTCTTCTGGAGTGTCTGAAGACAGCTACAGTGCACTTACATATAATAAAATAAATAAATCTTTTATAAAAAATGGGGAATCCACGAAATAGTGAGTGGGGTGATACAGGAATCGTTGGAGGAGAATGTGGGGTGGAAATAATGTGAGTACAAAACTCATGCATGAAATTCTCAAAAAAAAATAAATGCTTTAAATTTACTTAGCAGAGAGATCATAGAGTGAATGCTGGGTCTGCAGACATGAAGGAAAATCACAAATTAAGAAGAATGGAGAAAAGGTTTTAATTTTTTTAAGGTGTGATTTTTTTCAGAGTGATATTACTTGTGGTAAAAATCTGAGAGTGTATTGAGGAAGGATGAATACAGAACTATAATTCTAAGACAAAGTCTATAAATAATCCCTCTTAACCATCCTCTTATAAACAGAATCATAGGAGGCACTGAGCACCTGGGCCACCAAGCTAGAAACTGTGTGACTAGTCTCAGGTTTTAGGTCGACCTGTCGCGAACTAGAGTCATTTGAGAGGAGGCAGAACCTCAGTTGGCAAAGCGCCACACTGACAGGCTTATGGGCAAGACTGGGGTGAATTTTCTCAACTGGTGATTGACGTGGGGGTACCCAGCTCCCCGAGGGCAGTGCCACCCCTGGACTGTCATCTGGCATGTATAAGGAAGCAGACTGAGCTAGCCATGAAGAACAAGTCACACAGCAGCACCCTGCCATGGTCCCTGCTTCTGTCCCTGCTCCAAGTTCCTACCTCACTTCCATAGATAACAGGCCACAAGATATAAGGCAGAATAAACCTTTTCTTCTTAAGTCGCTTTTGCTCATGGTGTTTGATCACAGCAATAGAAACTGTAACTAAGACAGAACCATTTCTTATGCCCTCTGGGAGTTGCACAAAAAGAAGTGGGCTCATCCCTGGTTCTGTTCAACACCTCCATCGTTCCTAGAGCCTCCTGTGCAGAGGTCAAGCTCTGTGCTAACTCAGGAGTTGTGCTGTGCCGCCCTGCTTTGACCAGCGAATTGGTAGAAATAGCATATGCCTGTTTCAAGCCCTGCTTTCTAGGATTGTATGCTCCCCCCATTTAAAGACCCCACTCCCCAGGTTCACCCCGAGAGTGAACCCAGATCAGCCCACTGGAAGATGAGACGTTACATGGAGAGGAACTGAGACCACTCTAAACCAATCAGCCTGCAGTGTGGCGAGACCAGCCATTACTCACCTGCACATGGCAGGTGCACACCTCAACCCAGTCAAGACCAGGGAACTGTCCTGCTCCGTACACTTGCTCACAACTCTGCATTGCTACAGGTGACATTGATGAAAGCCATTTGGAGAGGGTTGCTTACATAGAAATAACCAACTGAAGCATGGAAAAGGGTTCTTTTTTTTAAAATTTTATTCTTTAATCTTTTTTTACTGTCCAGACTTTATCCCCCTCCTGGTCCACCCTCCAACTGTTCCACGTTCCACAACTCCTCCCCCACCCCCCAACTCCAAAAGGATGTCCCCACCCCCACTCCACCAGACCTCCCCACTCCCTGGGGCCCCAAGTCTCTCAAGGGTTGGGTGCATCTTCTCTGACTGAATCCAGACTCAGCAGTCCTCTGCTGTATATGTGTTGGGGGCCTCATATCAGCTGGTGTATGCTACCTGGTTGGTAGCTCAGTGTCTGAGAGATCCCAGGGGTCCTGGTTAGCTGAGAGAGCTGGTCTTCCTATGGGGTCACCCTCCTCCTCAGCTTCTTCCAGCCTTTTCCTAATTCAGCCACTGGAGTCAGCAGCTTCCGTCCATTGGTTGGGTGTAATATCTGCATCTGACTCTTTCAGGGCTTGTTGGGTCATTTGGAGGGCAGTCATGATAGGTTCCCTGTCTGTAAGCACACCATAGCATCAGTAATAGTGTCAGGCCTTGGAGCCCCCCTCTGAGCTGGATCCCAACCTGGGCCTGTCCCTGGACCTCCTGAAGCTCAGACTTGGCTTCTTCTCACACATCTCTGAACTACATATGTGGCTGGGCCAGCCTTTGATCATGACACCAAGGGCAACATTGAGACTGAACAAGAAAAATACTGCTCAGTTTCTGGAGTGCTGAGCTCAAGAGTGCCTGAGTATGCAGCAGGCAGAGGAGGCAGGTACTGGGCATATCCCCACCTCCTTGGGGAGGCTCCCATCTGGATCCCAGTCAGAAGAGAGATGAATCCCAGAAAGAATGCTGCTTGGAGAACTTAGAGTGTGTGGATAAGAAGGAAAGATGGAGCCAAGCCTTGCAGATAACCACATGGCCTACCACCCATCCTGCCTGGGATAATCAAATGACATTTCAACTTCTTAATTGGAGCTGGGGCTGGATCACATCCCAGGCAATGTTTTGCACCCACCCCCATCCCCAGCCCAGACTGCTTATTTCTCAGATATTCTGTAGTACTGATAAAAATAAAGATGGCCACCGCCACTGATACAGGAAACACTGGGGATTACAGGAGGAACACCACGTGGAAGAGCCTGAGGGACTGGGATCTAATGAGAAGTGTCTCTCCGTGGTCTCCTACTTCTGGATAATTGCTCAGCTGATGGCGGCACTGCTTAGGTGTCTTATGGAATCTAGAGGAGGTAGTCTTGCTGGAGAGCAACCCTGGGGACAGCTTTGAGGGTTTTTTAACTTCAGTCTATTCCTGGCCTCTCTGCCTTCTATGTGCAGGTGAAATGTATTGTATTTCCTGCCTCTGCTCCCAAGCCTTTCCTGCTGTGATAAATTCTTCTCTGGAATCTCATGCTGAAACAAACTGCTTCTGGGTGTTGCTTTTTGCCATGGTATTTTGTCACAGCAACAGAAAAGTCATTAGTACAGGAACATTCTAGAGTAAGCTGCACTCCAGTGTCACCCCTGCTTCTCAATCCGAAGAGCCATTGCTTCCAGTCTCAGCCTCACCTGAGCTTAAGAAATGTATACACACACACACACACACACACACACACACACACACGCACACACGCACGCACGCAATCTGATGACAGCTGTGGCCCCTGGGGAGCAGCCAATGCCAGAGACCCTTGGAACACTGTTTTGCTTTCTCTTATTTCTTCTTTTTATGGTCCTATGAAGCCAGTATGTGCGGTGTTGACACTGTGTGTTTAAGTGTATAGGAGGGTTTTTCTGTCTGTGCGTGGTTGTGGGTAGGTGTGGGTATTACCGTCTGTATTTTTCTATATGTAAATAATTTCAAATTTAAAATTAAGGTGAAAAAAATAGATCAAAAACAAGTCCTTTAGCCAGCAGCAAGACTCAGCCCACCAAGCTCTGATTTCTCAGACCTACATAAGTGTAGAAGGAGAGAACCAACTTCACAAAGCTGTGCTTTGACCTCCACACATGCACCATGGCAGGCATGCCCACACATCCACATCCCACACAAATGCACAATAAAAAAAGTATTAAATCAAGTGTCTCCTAAGTGGGAGAGCTTTAGTTTCTATGTCACACACACACACACACACACACACACACACACACACACACACGATGTACATGCACACACATGGATAACATGTTGCTGTTGTATAAAGTCAGAGAATGATGAGCTGCAGGATGAGCGGAGGCTGCCTCGGCCGACCAGCCCTTGGGTACGGCTTTCCCAGCAGATGGAGGTGACAGGGCTACCAGTCAATGTCCTCATTGTCATGGCAAAATGCCTGACAAAGCAACTTAAGGAACCAAGGAGTGGAGTTCATCATGGTGGGAAACCATGGTTGGCCACGTGGCTCTTACAGTCAGGAAGCAGAGATGGAAGAAGGTGGCCGTTCCACTCACTTTTTCCTTTTCTATCTGGAAAGCCATCCCACAGGATGATGTAACATGCACCAGGGTGTGGTCTTCCCACTTCAGAAGTGCCTTTATAGATTACCCCGAAGTATGTCTTCATGGTGACTCTAAGACCAGCCACGCCATTATGAACATTAGCCATCACAGGTCATTCAAAAGAGGTGTTTGATCAAAGGAGAGGTGACTGCTACCCTATCCTCAATCAGGGAAGCCTCTCCGGTGAGTTCCAGGGACACTGCAAAAGAGGTGGGAAGATGGTAGGAGCCAGAGAATGAGGAGAGGGACTGTAACATAACATCTGTACACAGTACAGCCATGAACAAACTCCACAGGGTGCAGATCCCTACACAGGGTCTGCATGAGAGCAAGCCTGTGGCAGTCAGACATGGATGGAGAAGGCTGAGGCTATTCACTACCGATAGACTGAGAAAGCGGGGAGACCATAACCTCCCATCAAGTGCTGACTGACCCCAGAAAGCTCCTATTGGAGGTGACACAGATGGCCCTGGTTAAACCAAATGGCTCCAAACAAAACCAACCATTGTACGTCTGGGGAGGACTGGGGAGGGTGTTGACAAGTATCCGTAGGAGATAATGGGGAGAAAGATTAGAATATATTACAAACATGTATGAACTTGTCAAGTAGCAAAGTTAGTCAATAAAAAATACATAGTAAAAATGAGAGGTTTAAGAATGGAAGGTCGTCATGCCTGGTAGCATAGGACTGAAGTCCCAGCTTATCCAGAGGCTAAGACTGAGCAGCCGTGCAAGATCTTGTCTCAAGAAGGAAAAGTCAGAAGAGGAGTGGAGCTGGGGATGTGCCAGCAGTGGAGCTCTTGCCTGGATGCAAGAGGCTCAGCTCAGTCCGTATTACTGCCAGAACAGGAGACACCAAGAAGGGGAGGTAGGCGAGCCTTCAGCGGAGAAAACAGACCTGGAGCCAAACGAAGGAGCGGGGAGGAGGACGCTGGCTGCTCAGGGCTTCGGCAGCCTCAGGATCGTGACAGAAATGCAGTCACAGGGCCTCAACTAGCCCTGCAGAACTGGTTCTTCACAAGCTTCCAAGGCCTACAGTTGCAAAGCACTGAAAAGAAGGGATAAATAACCTCATTAGAGGCCAGGTCTCTGCACTGAGGGTCCTGCGGGCTGGCAACTGTGCAGGAGACGCAATGCCATCTCATAGCTTCTCTGAACAGGATCTCTCTAGGAGGCTGGAGGGAAACCGGAGGTTTCAGGAAGGGCATATCTACAAGAGCAGACTGTCTTACTGAAGTGCAGTTGGTGACTGCTGGGGTGGGGGGTTCCTGTAGCAAGGGTACCTACACTGATGGATTAAACAAGCCCAGGAACACAGGACTGCAATCCTAGCTGCTCGGAAGGGTTGCAAGTTCAGGAACAGCTTGCACTTGCAGAGCAATTCAAGGACAGCCGTGAACAACTTAGGAGACCTAATTTCAAAATTAAAAATGAAATGAATCAGTGGTAGAGTTCTTGCCCAGCATACATGAAACTCTGAGTTCTCTGAACTGTCATGCCAGGTGTGGGACTCGTATGTGTGTCCCAGAAGTGCCCAGGAATGGGCTGCGCTGTGCTACAGGGCGAGGGGCTGCAGAGGAAAATGATCATGGCATGGAGAGTAACCCATCCTGTCGTGGGGAGTGCAGCGGCAAGGGGGGAGTGTGGCTTGGAGATGTGAACCTCCTCTCTCTCTCTCTCTCTCTCTCTCTCTCTCTCTCTCCCTCCCCTTCCCCCTCCCCCTCCCCCCCTCCCCCTCCCCCCCCCTCTCTCTCTCTCTCTCTGTCTCTCTCTGCCAGTGCTGCATATAGGGAATTCAAGTTACAGGCAGGCACAGATCTAAGAGCTGCAAGGAGCAGAACCAGCAGATTCTGCCAGGGAGTCTTGACATCTGTCTCCTCAGATCACCAAAATCAACCCTATAAATTGGGGAGTGATACTGCCTCCCACTTATCAGTAAGGAGGCAGACCCCAAAGCCTGCGGCGTAGCTGAGGTGACCCAGCGAAGAGGGCCCTCCTAGACTTGCCCTCTCGGGCTTTACATGCTCCTCTCCCATCCTCCCACCCTTCACGACAAGGAGGCCGGTCCTGGTGACCAAATCTTCAAACCACACACTCCACAGCTTTAGATCTGGATATATTTTAATGAATAAGATGACAAGGGGCCCTGGACAGTGCATTCTGATGTGGGGACAAGCAGGGGCTTTCCAGAGGATACTAACATTCCTTTAAAAATAATATTTTGCTTATTTATTGTGGGAAGTGGGCAATACATATGAGGGTCAGAGGACAACTTTTGTCTTAGTTAGTGTTGTGATGATAAAACGAGAAAGAGGTGTGAGACTCTAGTATACGGTGGTGTGGAGGAAAGGATGCCCCAGTGGACCCATGCAGAAGCATCCCTTCTCCCAAGGGACCAGATACACACTGGTATAGCATAGAATAGAGTTTATTCAGAACATGGGGAGGGAGTTAAGGGGGTAGTAGAGGCAAAGAAAGGCAGAGAGAAGAGAGTAGAGAAGCAGAGACCAGCCATGACCATGTGGAGAGGGGATGAGGGGAGGAGAGTCCAGGAGGGGGCAAGAGAGAAACTGAGAGTGAGAATAAGAGATGCAAGAGATGTAAGAGAGGTGAGAGAGAGGAGGGGCTGAGCAGCCCTTTTTATAATAGGCCAGGCCTACCTGGCTGTTGCCAGGTAGCTGTGGGGAGGGGCCTACCTGTGGGGTGGAGCTTAGACAGAATCCCAACATTCCCCAGTTTTGGTTTAATTAAAAGAGAAAACATTAAGAGGAGGTGACAGCAAAGCGGGAATAGGGTCGTTGTGGTGACATCTGGCTGCTTCATGCTGACATTGGGGGTGATGAGTCTCTGGGGAACCTAGAGAAAGGGGTATGGGGGATGTTTGTCCAGTCTCAGGAGAACTGGCTGCTTCCTTGCTGTCCAGGGTCTGTGGAACCATCTAAGGATAGGTCAGAAGAACAGGTCCAGTAGAAGCTGGCTGTGTGTAGAGAAGCTGAGGAGATTGGAGCATCTGAAGGTTGCTTCTCTGGAGCTGTCCTGGATGTAGCAAGGACCTGGACTTGACCAGATGTTGAAACACATTAGAATAGGTAGGGAATAAGATTAAGTACATTTGGGAGAAAAAAAATCTTAAGATATGCAGCTGAACCCCAGAGGAATCCCACCCTTTGGAAGAGGTAACCTGGGAACTTTGGGCAGACCTACTTATCTGGATGGAGCCTCTTTGGTCCATGAGAGGTAGATCTGGGTAGGTTTCCTGTAGATGACAAGTTTACTGAAGCAACACACCATGAGTTAACCACATGAACAGTCTTTAAGATGAGCCTTTGGTGAAGCAGAAGGAACAAGATTAAAACGCTGGATCATATAGTGGAATGTTTATTATTAGAGTTAGGCAAATAGATAGGAACTCAGATGTTAGGACAGTGACAGAGCAAGAAGAGGAAATATGAAGTATTTAATGGAAACAGAGTTTAGGAGAAAACTGTCTAGCTGTCAATGTAGTCAGAAGTCTGAGGAATAAACATTAACTTAGCAGTTATATTATTTAAAAAGTGACAGATTCCAATAGCTAGCAGTTCTCTGTGGTCTCTGGTCTCCACAGTGACTTGGACTGTCAATCTGGCTTTTAAGCACAGGAGACGCAGGGCTTTTTCTCTGTGGAATGGACATGCATGACATGAGAAATGGCTTACTTTGATTTAGCTAGGTCATTTGACTCCAGGTGTCTGGTCTTGTCCACTGCATTCTTCAGTGATTATTATATCACACACAATCTAGGCAGCATCCTGTAGCAGTGTCCACATCTTCTGAGACCTCGTGGGAGAAACTGTTAGAGGCTTTGGGGAATTCTGTCTGTCATGAATTTAATAATTAACAAACTTCTGACAAGTTTGAGTGTGAGATAGAATAGCAGTAGTCAGGATAGGATAGGAATGAGAATCTTAGAATATGAGAGCTGGCAGCGGCGGCATAAAACCGTAATGACAGAAATGTGTTTGTCCAGGCAGATTGAGGCCTGTGACACAAACTGAGCACTCAGGCTATGGGAACAAGGCAGGGGTGTGGGAGCGCGGATAGGTGAGGCTTGGGCCCTTTTCACTTACCAGACTGCTGGTGGTATGAGTGAAGATCTCTTAAAATAAATGGTTGAAGACAAGTTAGCGCCCATAGGGTGATAGAGAAGGGAAATGCTGGAAAGCAATCCAACCTGGTCCAGGGATTTTCGGCAGCTGTAAGAGCTCAAGGGAATTTTAGATTGCTTTCGAGAGGGGAAGTCACCCGAGGGTTATATGTCCTAACACGAATGTCAGCCAGGAGGCCAGTCTTATGGACTGGACATTGAAAACCAACCCTTAGCCCAAAAGAGGCTGGGCAGGCTTTAGCTGGGCCTAAGGGTCCCTCCCATCAACAGGAGAAGCTCTACCAACTACTATGGCCAGTGTGTGTTTTCGGGATTCTGCGGTCTGGTAGCAAAAAACGTGAACTTGTCTGACAGAGCGGGCTGCCGGTGGGGGCCAGCAGCTGGCATAGCAGGTCTGTGAGGCTGTAGGGTGGAGCTTCCTGCCAGCAGCAGAAGTTGCAGCCCATGGTAGACAGGGAAAAGGAAGGACCTAAAGTAGCTTGTTTTGTATCTTAGCAACGCACTTGTGGCTATGCGGCACCACCCCACACCACACCTAGAGCTGAGCTGAGGGAGCTGTCCTGAGGATAGGAGACCGAGGAGACAGGGAGGAGGGAGGCAGAGTGAGCCCCAGGCATTGCAGGGCCAGGAGCCACACCTCCTTTTCAGGCAAACCTGCCGAACCAGCAGGCTGCAAATGAGATGGGGGTGGGGGGTGGGGGTGGGGGGGTGGAAGATAACAGACTGACCCAAGGGTGAGACATACGAGGGTAACCAGGCCCAGCCTGGAATTCTCAGCTGCAACAGAGAGAGGGAAAACAGATGTAAGGGAGAAAGTTCTAAAATGAGGGTCAGTGAAAAACTGAATGTCTCCCATCTTCTAGGACAACACATGAGTAGCTCCAAGCTCAAGAACTACCTAGGACCATGCAGATGGTCTCTCTGCCATCTGTGGGGCGTGGGGTGCTTACTGGACCGGGGCTGGTGAGCATGGCTGTGGCTGAGATGGCATGCAAACCTGCAGAGTCTCTGAATCTGAGTTATGGAACCAATGTTGTGATCATAAAGAGAAAGAGGTGTGAGGATAATAAATACGGTGGTTTGGGGGAAGGGGGTGTCCCAACCGGCCCATGCTGGGGCATCCCTTCCCCGGAGGGACCAGATACACACTGGTATAGTATAGAATAGAGTTTATTCAGGGCATGGGGAGGGGAGCTAAGGGGGTAGTAGAGGCAGAGAAAGGCAGAAAGAAGAGAGAAGCAAAGACGGGCCATGACCATGTGGAGTGGGGAGAGGGAGGAGAGCCCAAGAGGGAGCAAGAGAGAAGCTGAGAGTGAGAGAATAAGAGATGCGAGAGATGTGAGAGAGGTAAGGAGAAAGGAGGGGCTGAGCAGCCCTTTTTATAGTAGGCCAGACCTACCTGACTGTTGCCAGGTAACTGTGGGGTAGAGCTTAGACAGAATCCTAACAGAGTTTTATTGCTATACAGACACCATGACCAAGGCAACTCTTATAAGGACAACATTTAATTGGGGCTGGCTTACAGGTTCAGCGGTTCAGTCCATTGTCATCATGACGGGAAGCATGTCAGTGTCCAGGCAAGCATGGTGTAGGATGATCTGAGAGATCTACATCTTCATCTGAAGGCCATTCCCACATGGTTAGGAGGAGGGTCTCATTGCCCATTCCCACAGTGACACACTTTCTCCAGCAAAGCCACACCCCCTAAAAGTGCCATTCCCTGGGCCAAGGATATTCAAATCACCACAACTCTCAGTACAGAATTTTCTCCTTCCCCACGAGAGTCCCAGGACTCAACTTAGGTTATCAGGCCTGGTGGCAGGCACCCACCCATTTCACCAGCTTATGCTAGCAGTTTTTATTTGTACAATGAAAGAAAAGAAAAGAAATCAAACCAGGTTGGACTTTTAGTTGGAAGGAAACAATCTTTCAGGACCTCTAATTTAAAAGTCAGGGCTTCTAAACAGCTGAAAAGATTGCACATCTTTGGGTAACAGAAATGGGGCAAAGTTTGGGGCATTTTCTTCTTTCTTACCTGGTAATCCATTCTGTGATTAATGAATGAAAAGGTCATCTCCTGAGATAGAATTCTGCATTTATATTGTTACTGCATTGCTGTCTCTACCATCATTAGCTACCCTTCTTTTTCACCCTTGGCCTTATCCCTTCTTAATATTTGCTCAATTCAACCCAAGAGGTGTGTGTGCGCACACACACACACACACACACACACACATGCGCACGCATGCACACGCGTGCTCCCTCTTTCCTTCCTCTAATCTTCTGGGCTGTGCATTACTCACCCCCACTCCCTATAGACAGTCTGGCTGAAGCCTGTCTGAATAGCTGCTAAGGGACTGAATCTTAAAGGGGGATGGGAGAGACTGACGCTCACATCCCAACCTTGCACAACAGCACTGCCCAGCACATATGCATTTGATGTGCACAATGATGAATTGCTTAAGTAGGAGCCAAAACCAGTGAGACAAATGTCTGCTGGTCCTTGAGTCGAATAGCTCTCGGGTAACAGAATGGAGTAAAGCTGGGGGAAATTGGAGCAATCCTTCCAGCCTGGTATCTGGGGAAGGCAACCCAGACTGCCTGCAGGCAGGGCGGTCCTTTGCAGCTAGGATGGCCACCTCTGGGGCTCCCTTCTCTGGGTAGTGGGCCACTTCACTGCTGTGTAGATTTTTTGATATTGTTTTTTTCTTTCCAGTATTCATAGAAAGATTTCCCATTGTTTTAGAGGAAAATAATGTTTATTTACTCCATGGCCCATTTGGACTGGAACACATTTCTGCTCCCTAAAATAAAGCATTGATATATTCATGAGTCAGAACTGCGGGCACACTCCTGTGAATGGTTCTGTTCTGAACTGAGTAAAATTAAAATATCACTTTCCTTTTTCTTTTCTGTGGATTCACTTGAGTTACCCTCATTATTTGGAAATGGTGCTTTGGGGACGAATGCCAGGGTTTGGAATAAAGGTCCTGCCAGCCTGCCCTGGGGAGGTTCAAGAGCCCACAGTACGGAGGTTCCAGTATGTTCTCTCCCCCACCCCACCCCACCCCTGCTGTCTCTCCCCTCCTCTTCCTCTTCCTCCTCCTTGTCTTCCTCCTTCTCCTCCTTCTCTCCCCCATCCTCCACCACCTCCCATTTCCCCACCTCAGCACTGCCTAAAACACAAAAACACCCACATTCTAATGTTACTGTTTGACATGATGAGGATCAAACTAGAACCACTGGAAGTTAAGTAATTTACATGAGATTTGTTCAGGTAAGGCCAGGAACCTTAAAACAATGTTTCTGTCAAGAGTGGGCCTTGTGTAGGATGGCCTGCAGGAGTATGATAAAACCGGACCATCCCTGTGACATTCCTACTTCATAGTCTAAACAAATGGCCATATGAACCATGGCCATAGAACACAAATGCCATGGTGCTGACACTGCCTGACTCAGTTCCAGAACATTCTGCTCGGGAGTGCAGTCTGTGGATGTGCAGTCTGTGGGGATAGAGTCCTGTGGTTTTGAGAAAAAGAGTGGAGGCAACAAGGAGCGGCCAGGAGGCTTCAGTGAACAAACTCAGGGAAGGAGAGGTGGCAGGCACACATTGCTCACGCAGAGCGAGGAGGCATCAGCTCACCCCTGTGTCCAGCTCCCTTTGTACCCAGAGCTGTTCCACCACAGTCTGTAGATATGAAAACAACATCTAAGAACAGTTGGTTGGGGGTAAAGGTGCTACAGTTAGGAGTTGTGCAACTGGAATCCAACCCCGCAATCCTAAAAGCAGGTTCAGGGCATAGTTAACGTAATAAGAATCTTGATGTGTTCCATTTTCAAAACTTTGAAAACATAATAAAACGCATCAAACATTAAGCTTGGCAACTTCGACAGCTCTGCTCACCTGTGGCGACGCCCCACACGAGGTGGAACGAGTCATTCATCCCAGAATCCCTTACTGTGCCTTGTGAGTCCCACGAGCATTTCCAGGGGTGGTGTACACCTGCCTCCCTGGGTGGGTTTGCGGTTCTGGGTTCCCTTTGGCTTCCCTCACTCATCATGTCTTTAGGGATTCACCCCTGTTGTTGCACACTAAGGTCTAACCTAAAGACCTATAGACTTACCGAAAGAAGCAGGGGGGTTGCTGGAAATCTCTAAAGCATCGCCACAAGGCATTGGCCCCAGAGCCTTTCAGAGAACCAACCTCCCAGCTGTGGCACCTGAAGCAACTGCTTCCGTGAGAGAAAATGAGTGGATGCTGAAAGAAAAGCAAGAAAAAAAAAAAAAAAGAAAGAAAGAAACGGAGGGTAACGATGCCTGAGTCAGCCTTGGGTAACGATGCCTGAGTCAGCCTTGGGTAACGATGCCTGGGTCAGCCTTGGGTAACGATGCCTGGGTCAGCCTTGGGTAACGATGCCTGGGTCAGCCTTGGGTAACGATGCCTGAGTCAGCCTTGGGTAACGATGCCTGAGGAGTCAGCCTTGGGTAACGATGCCTGGGTCAGCCTTGGGTAACGATGCCTGAGTCAGCCTTGGGTAACGATGCCTGAGTCAGCCTTGGGTAACGATGCCTGGGTCAGCCTTGGGTAACGATGCCTGAGTCAGCCTTGGGTAACGATGCCTGGGTCAGCCTTGGGTAACGATGCCTGAGTCAGCCTTGGGTAACGATGCCTGAGTCAGCCTTGGGTAACGATGCCTGAGTCAGCCTTGGGTAACGATGCCTGGGTCAGCCTTGGGTAACGATGCCTGGGTCAGCCTTGGGTAACGATGCCTGGGTCAGCCTTGGGTAACGATGCCTGAGTCAGCCTTGGGTAACGATGCCTGAGGAGTCAGCCTTGGGTAACGATGCCTGGGTCAGCCTTGGGTAACGATGCCTGAGTCAGCCTTGGGTAACGATGCCTGAGTCAGCCTTGGGTAACGATGCCTGGGTCAGCCTTGGGTAACGATGCCTGAGTCAGCCTTGGGTAACGATGCCTGGGTCAGCCTTGGGTAACGATGCCTGAGTCAGCCTTGGGTAACGATGCCTGAGTCAGCCTTGGGTAACGATGCCTGAGTCAGCCTTGGGTAACGATGCCTGAGGAGTCAGCCTTGGGTAACGATGCCTGGGTCAGCCTTGGGTAACGATGCCTGAGTCAGCCTTGGGTAACGATGCCTGAGTCAGCCTTGGGTAACGATGCCTGGGTCAGCCTTGGGTAACGATGCCTGAGTCAGCCTCGGGTAACGATGCCTGAGTCAGCCTCGGGTAACGATGCCTGAGTCAGCCTCGGGTAACGATGCCTGGGTCAGCCTTGGGTAACGATGCCTGGGTCAGCCTTGGGTAACGATGCCTGAGTCAGCCTTGGGTAACGATGCCTGAGTCAGCCTTGGGTAACGATGCCTGGGTCAGCCTTGGGTAACGATGCCCGAGTCAGCCTTGGGTAACGATGCCTGAGTCAGCCTTGGGTAACGATGCCTGGGTCAGCCTTGGGTAACGATGCCTGGGTCAGCCTTGGGTAACGATGCCTGGGTCAGCCTTGGGTAACGATGCCTGAGTCAGCCTTGGGTAACGATGCCTGGGTCAGCCTTGGGTAACGATGCCTGGGTCAGCCTTGGGTAACGATGCCTGAGTCAGCCTCGGGTAACGATGCCTGAGTCAGCCTTGGGTAACGATGCCTGAGTCAGCCTTGGGTAACGATGCCTGGGTCAGCCTTGGGTAACGATGCCTGGGTCAGCCTTGGGTAACGATGCCTGAGTCAGCCTCGGGTAACGATGCCTGAGTCAGCCTTGGGTAAGGATGCCTGAGTCAGCCTTGGGTAACGATGCCTGACTCAGCCTTGGGTAACGATGCCTGGGTCAGCCTTGGGTAACGATGCCTGGGTCAGCCTTGGGTAACGATGCCTGAGTCAGCCTTGGGTAACGATGCCTGAGGAGTCAGCCTGTTAACATTCTGCTCTTGAACCATGTTTTAGACAACAGCTTTTCTTTTTCTTTCCGACATAAGAACCCTTTATGGAAACAGCATACCAAATACGCTATAAAAGGTGATACTTGACATCCGGGCAGGCAAAGCCACCCACGACTCTGCAGTGACGGTGGTGTGAAAGGCATATGGCCCCCACACACGCTCAGTTTGCCAGTCCCAGCCAGGGACTTACTGGGCATCTTTAGTGAAGAAGGGGAGTGATGAGATAAAGCAGCAAAGGAGACGGGTCCCTTTGGGTACCACGGAGTGCAGATAAGAAATTATGTCAGGGAGGGGGATGGGTTGGGGGTTTTCAGAGGGGAAATGAGGAAAGGGTATAACATTTGAAATGTAAATAAAGAAAATATCTAATAAAAAAGAAATTATGTCATGCAACAGATTCAGTGTAAGAGGTTTATGGGGAAGACAGGGAGAAAAAGAGGCCATCTCAGAGTAGGGGCAGGCAGACAGACAGGGAGACAGAGAGAGGAAATGGGGAGGGGGAGAGATGGAGAGAGAGAGAGGAGCTGCTGGGTGAAAGGCTTTCGTTGCCTCTCTGGCATCTGAGGGCAGGCCAGTGGAAATCCCTGCGCAGGAGCTATCCTAATGCACATAGTAACAGGCTAGTGAGGAGAGGCTTCTCCTCAGCCTCCCCAGCAGCGCCATGTCCAGGAGTGGTTGGTAGGTGAGCCAGGACAAGGACCTTCCGCCTCACTTTTATGTGCCTCCACGTGCCACGTGGCATCCCTCAGGCTCGGGACTGCTCCCATGCCATGTCACTGAGTCGGTCTCGAGAGCCACTGAGACCCACGGGGGAGAAATACACCGGGACCTCAGTGCTGTGGCGGTGGAGAGAAGAAATGGAGTAGAAAGGGGAGTTATCCTCTTTCCAGAAATGCAGTCCCACCAGTTCCGGCCAGGGGGAAAGGTGAGGCTGGGGAAAGGCACACTGGACACTGACCACCCCAAGCCAACTGAATACCAGCTTCATCAAGGACGGCTGGAACCATCGTCACCCTCTGACCCTGTGTGGAAGGGGCGTCCCACATGGCAAGATTCTACTCTAGTAATGCAGGGGAAATCATGGTCCCTTTGGGGGTTCTTAGTCTCATTAATAAAAGATTTTAGGGGCAGAGTCCAATAGAAGCACAGGGATAATCGTATTAAAGCTTAAAAGCAAAACTGCAAGCAGACAAGTTGTAAAGCCACAATGTCTGCCGGGATTAAAAGCGTGTACTACCTTTCCTGGACCAAAGTTTTTCCTGGCCACTATGCCTCAGGGTCTGAGGACACAGCATGCTTAAGCATCAAGTGGTGGGAGAGGTGGACTGAGATTGGGCTCTGCAAACTATAGAGGACTACAGAGCAGTTTTGATCTTGGATATTATCTCAGTGAGCAGCTGGATGAGGCCAAGCCCCGACACTCTTCAGACATTCCACACCAACCCACAGGCAGGAGGGCCGTCTGTCTGAACCCCTACACGGCCACCTGTACATATGCCGCCAGGATGAGAGAGACAGCCAGGGAACCACATGGAGATGAGGGTGGACCTGCGGAAGGAGAAGTGAGGTTGTGCTAACCTTGGCATGGACAGGCTCGGAGCAAAGCCGTGGAGGCAAAGGCAAAGCAAGCCTTAGCTCCTTGGCTAAGCAATTAGACGGCCGTGAGCATGCAGAGCCTGGAAGTCAGGGCGACGCCTGGAAAACCCGCCCATGAGCTCTCATCTTCAGGTTTTGTTTAAAGTCAACTTGCTAATGGTGGTCTTGTCTTCACAGCCCTGTGTTTTCGGATTATCTACCTGTTTTTAAACAGAATTGAAGGCTTTACTAGTAGTAATTCAAATTTTTTCTTGAGACACGTGACGTGGAAGTTTCTGGTTTCGACACATGATCCAGACTCATGTGGTAGTTTACTCAGACAGGACCCATGGGTGGACACATGACGTTAGGAAGTATAAACAGGACTCCACAGACAGTGAGGCGCTTAAGTAGATAACTGCAATGCTTCGTTCCTCTCCCATCTTGTCTGATCTTCCTTTCTTTAAGAAAGGCACAGACAAGAGCTACTCCCGGCGTCCTGTCTGATTCCCACGGGCTTGTGCTGATTTGCCAGAGGCCTGGCAGTGTCTGCTGGATGGTGCGGCCATAGTTGATTCGTGTTTGGTATACTAACAATACTAAACTGGACTGCTGGTATCATGGCAAATGGAGATTGTAATCACCCCCAAAACACTACTTCTAAACAGGTCCACGCCCCCGGCTTTTGACTGGTGGGCTGGAAGGAGGTTAAAGCTCTGAGAACCCTTATTAAAAGTAGTTAAAAAAAAATCTATGCCTGCTGACATGTTTAACTACCTAAACCTCAGCAAATGTTCCAGCCTTGGAAAAATCATTTATAGCAGTTTCTTATATAAATTCTTTTTCCCTCACAGTTTACCTGGCTAGAATACCTACAGCTCAAGAGGCACGGCTGGCACGTGCAGAAACCACCTAGAGACATTTGCAGAAGGGCTGTTGAGTACAGGGAGGGGGAATCCAGCCGTACACAGTACAAGTCACCTGCAGTCGTCACAGGCCACACACGGCCATTGCCGTTTGGAGAGCCCCAGCTACCATGAGGTTTAGGGAGGTGACCTAACTTCTACAAGTATTTGGGGGTCAAATGAGAAAAATCAAGGTTCAACACACAGCCTGCCCACGGGAACTGCCATGAGACTGCCCCTGGGAGAACGAGACCCAGCGCGGGAGTGTGGCCACAGTTACTCCCTGGGAGGACCACCAATCTTATATTTCTGTGAACATAACAAGAGCTGCCAGTGCTAATGTTAGCTAGTCAAGCTAGACCCAGGGACCCTAGAGGGAGCCTGTGTGAGTGAGTGCCAGGACAGTCAGGGATGCATAAGAAGACACTGTCTCAGAAAGAAAGAAAGAAAGAAAGAGAGAGAGAGAGAGAGAGAGAGAGAGAGAGAGAGAGGAAGGAAGGAAGGAAGGAGGAAGGAAGGAAGGAAGGAAGGAAAAAACAGAAAGAAAGAAAGAAAGAAAGAAAGAAAGAAAGAAAGAAGGAAGGAAGGAAGGAAGGAAGGAAGGAAGGAAGGAAGGAAGGAAAAAACAAAGAAAGAAAGAAAGAAAGAAAGAAAGAAAGAAAGAAAGAAAGAAAGAAAGAAAGAGAGAGAGGGAGGGAGGGAGGGAGGGAGGGAGGGAGGGAGGAAGGGAGGGAGGGAAGGAGGGAAGGAAGGAAGAAAAGAAAAGAAAGAAAGGTAGAGGAGAGAGACTGAAAGACAGACTGACAGAGAGAAAGAGGAAGGAGGAGGACGGAAGGAAGGACCCTTAGGATGCTGATCCTCACCTGTAATTTCCTCATTCTGAGGCTGAGACATTACAAGTTTGTGACCATCCTGGAGTTTATCCATTCATGAAACATTGCTTTAAAAGGAAAATCAAACAACCACGACCAAAGCAAAGGGCAGGAGAGGAGGAAGGGAAGGAGGACGGTAGCAGGGGTCTGAGCATACACACGGTGTCAGCCACCGCAACGGAAGACCTAACACACGGGGAGGTGGAGTGTGGGGGGTTTAATTCACTGAAGCAAAATCCAGGCCAGAGCGCAGGTTTGTGGGGAAGAATGGCCCGGGGGGGTAAAGAACCTTAATCCCGGGGCCCTGCTAAACTACTGTCCAGATGTGCTGGAGCCTATGCCTGGGAGAATTTTAGGGGTCTTGGGACCTGTGACCATACAGGAGGACCCAGGTAGGAGAGCCAAGGACACTCTAATAACCCAAGCTCAGAGGAGCCCTCTCCAGGCTTTCTAGGTTTGAGAAATTCACCGTCTTCACCCTGAACTCACAACCTGGCTGAGAAGACACAGCACCAGGTTACTCTCTCCAAAGAGGCGCGCCAAGCGCCAGAGCCGACAGCTCCTGGGTACCTTGCCTGAAATGCTGTGAATAAACCTTGTCACGCAGAATTGTAAACTGGAAGAGAAGAAAGCAAGCGACAGAGTCTGCAGTCAACTTGGGACCCCCCAGCACTCCGCTCCGCTGCACCCTGAGCCCAAGGCCACGAAGCAGCGCCTTCCAGCGCAGCCCCCAGAGGAGGCAGAGGGTAGGGGTGGGGATTTTATGGGGGAATGAAAAATGTTTTGTGTCAGAAACGTGAGTGCCACCTAGAATTCAGCAGGTGATTCTATGTTATTTCCATACACGTTTATGATGTAAGGTAATAGTGTTTTAAGTTTATGTGGCACATTTTCTTAGAACTGAACATAATGCATGCAATTTCTTGATTTAGAAAAAAAAGTCCCTATGCATTGCAATCCAGAAGGCGCTGCCACAGCTATAACACAAAATTTACAAGTAAAATGGCTTCGAGGAGATGCGCATTTGCTCGCGGTGAGAGTCTTCTAGTCCAGGGCGAATCCCCTGGTAACTGTTCGGTTCACTTTAATTTTAGGATGCGAGTCGCTTTACTAACTTCGGCGGGGCTTTGCGAATTCCAGCTTTGAAGCCAGAGCCCCTTACATCCTGCCTTCTACATTTAGACACCAGCTTCAAAATAATATTTTTGAATATTTCAAAGATCAGAGAACCGTTTAAATCCCTCTTAAGACAGAGACAGGGTTGTGTGACCACCCCCTCTTCAGCACGCCCCACCCGACAAAGGAGGCGGGCTGCCTCTTCCTTACAAAAATAGCTCGGCAGCCATCGATCCAGCCCGTAGGAAGCCACCTCAGAAGGGTGGTGTGAGACCCGATCCAGCCCGTAGGAAGCCACCTCAGAAGGGTGGTGTGAGACCCGGGGAGAAATAAACGAAATAAACGTAGGAAGCCACCTCAGAAGGGTGGTGTGAGACCCGGGGAGAAATAAACGAAATAAACGTCCTTCACAGAAGTTACTACTGTCGGGAAATGCGCTTGGAGTGGTGGGGGGATGGGGGATTTAGGTGCAAATGAATTCTTTTTATTAGATAATTTGTTTATTTACATTTCAAATGTCGTCCCATTTCCTGGTTTGTCTTCCGAAATCCCCCTATTCTCTCCCCCTCCCCCTGTTCACCACCCGCTTCCCTATCCTGGCATTTGGGGCCTCTCCTCCCCTGGATGAGCGTAGTTTCGGGGATTGAGATGCAATTCACATAACATGAAATTCACCAGTAATTTTAAAGTGTATGATTTAGTGTTAACATTATCATCAAGTCACAGAGTCACCAGCATTCTTACCCAAGAAAACTATCACCACCGCCCCCAAATAAACAGCTTATTCATTAATAAGCAGTCAATTCTTAGCCCCAGTCAACTTCTAATCTATTTTCAACCTCTGTGGATTTATTGATTGATCCTGGACGTCATTAAAAAAAACTGTACAATTCTTTTATGTCTGGACGTTTTTACTTAGCATGTATTCCAGGGCAATCCAAGTGGTGGCATGAGTCACACTTCCTATGTGAATAGTATTTCTTTATCTATTCATCTGTTGGTGAACATCTGTTGTTTTTCTACATTGGGACTATTCATGTTCAAGTTTTATGTGGTTGTATTTGCAATTCTATTGAATATCCACGAGTAGAGTCAGTGGGCGTATGGTAATTAATTTAATTTATTTTGAGATTGGGTTTCACTGAGAGCCAAGCTTGACCTCACTTTATCTTTATCTCCCACTGGCAAAGACTTTCAAGCATGCATCATCACACAGGACTAAATTTCATGTTGAGGAAGTGCAAACTGTTCTCCAAGTTTTCGCCCTTGCAGAAGTCCGGCCCACTGCTCCTCCCACACAGCCCACGGCTCCTCCCACACAGCCCACGGCTCCTCCCACGCAGCCTTGCTTTTAATTTCTCAGTGAGGGTGAAGCTGTGTTCTGTGGCATACAAAGGACGGGCACTCAAATTACCTGCGATGGATGGTTTCTCACAAGAAACTGGTGGTTTGAGTAAGAATTCCCCCTACAGGTTTTTCTATTTGGAGTAGCACTATGTGAAAGCCATGATGGAGGAAGTGTATTACTGTTAAGGTCTCAAAAGCCCGTGACAGCCCAGTGTCTCTGCTTGAGAATCAGGATGAAGCGCTCAACTACTTCCCCTGCACCACGCTTGCTGTCCTGTTAGGATTCTAAGTTCCACCCACACTTACTGGGCAACAGCCAGGAATGCCCCTCCCCATCTCCACTGGTACCAAAGCCAGGTAGGCCTGTCACACTATAAAAGGGGCTTCCAGGCCACCCCCTCGTGCTTCTCTCATTCTCTCCCCTCTTGGGCTCATCCCTTCCCCCCTCTGCTCCCTCTCTGGGCCAGCTAAGGCACCCCTCCCCCACACCGCCATACAACATATTCTTACACCGCCTATTTCTCTTTATGTGATCACAACAACCCCTGCAGCCATACTTCCCACCATGATGATAATGACTAAGCCTGTGAAACTGTAAGCCAGCCCCAATTAAATACTTTCCTTTGTAAGAGTACCTCTGGTCACAGTGTCTCTTCACAGCAATAGAATAATTACTAACACAGAAACTTATTGCTTCACTGTTACACAACTACCCTAGTCAGCTTTCTGACACAACCTAGCATCTTCCGAGGGGGAAAGTGCCTGGGTCAGACTGGCCTGCAGGTGAGTCTGTGAGTGATTCTCCAGATTTTTTGTTTGTTTGTTTGTTTGTTTGTTTGTTTGTTTCGAGACAGGGTTTCTATGTGCAGCCCTGGCTGTCCTGGAACTCACTCTGTAGACCAGGCTGGCCTAGAGCTCAGAAATCCGCCTGCCTCTGCCTCCCAAGAGCTGGGATTAAAGGCGTGCGCCACCACCGCCCGGCTGTGATTCTCCTGATTTATAGTTGGTGCAGGAGGGCTGAGCCTTCCTAACAGTATATCCCTTCCTAGGCAGTAGGTCCTGGCTGTGTGAGAAAGCCTTTCAGTGAGCACAAGCAGCCTTCCTCCATGACTTCCCTCCATGTCTGTGACCAAACTTAAGCAGATGGGAGCTTCTCCCTCCCCCGAGTTGCGTATAGTCAGGCTGTTTTGTCGCTGGAAAGAAAACCAGGATGCCATCTAACTCAATACTTACTTTTTCATTTAGCGGCTTCTCTGTGTTCAGTGTGGATAGCAAGTGTGAAGGAATGAAGACCTCTGGACCCCAGAGCTGACTGCCTTCCCACGCTCCACTTCGGTTACCACCGCCGCCATCACTGCTCTCCGGAGGCTGCACAGACAGGCAGCCGAGCAGTCCTGAGAATCAAGGGGCAGCGACGAGCATCAGATCCTAAGATCCCAACTCAGCCAGTGTTGGCTTGGAAATTACCCGCATTCTAGAGCTGTGGGAGACACATTTTCTAGCTTCCTCTGAAAGCTAGAAAAGGATGAGAATTACAGGCTAAAAATCCCCCGTGCCTAACTCTGAAATGACCCCCAAAAGCAGAAGTTGTTTGTTAGCCCAGGAGTGCACACGTCACACCCACCTGCAGTGTCCAGCTGCAGGCCTGGGAAGGTCCCTGGCATCATTTCGCGTCTTGCCTCGGCGGAGCAGCTGGGGCTAGGGCGAGCGCAGCTGGGCTGCCGGGGTCACCGTGCGGACTGCAGGGCATGCGCCTGCAGGTCCCCAAGCGCCTACTATGTGATCCTGGCCGCGTAACAGGAAATGTGTAACAGGAAATGTGTGACAGGAAATGCGCAACAGGAAATGCGTGACAGGAAATGCATAACAGGAAATGCGTGATAGGAAATGCGTAGCAGGAAATACGTAATAGGAAATGCGTAGCAGGAAATGCACAACAGGAAATGCGTAGCAGGAAATACATAATAGGAAATGCGTAACAGAAAGTGCGCGACAGGAAATGCGTAACAGGAAATGTGTAACAGGAAATGCGCAACAGGAAGTGCACAATAGGAAATGCGTAACAGGAAGTGCGCAACAGGAAATGCGTGATAGGAAATGCGCAACAGGAAATGCGCGACAGGAAATGCGTAACAGGAAATGCGTGATAGGAAATGGATAACAGGAAATGTGCAACAGGAAATGCGTAGCAGGAAATACGTAATAGGAAATGCGTAACAGGAAATGCACAACAGGAAATGCGTAGCAGGAAATACATAATAGGAAATGCGTAACAGGAAGTGCGCGACAGGAAATGCGTAACAGGAAATGTGTAACAGGAAATGCGCAACAGGAAGTGCGCAACAGGAAATGCGTAACAGGAAGTGCGCAACAGGAAATGCATGATAGAAAATGCGCAACAGGAAATGCGCAACAGGAAATGTGTGACAGGAAATGCGTAACAGGAAATGCGTGATAGGAAATGCGTAACAGGAAATGTGCAACAGGAAATGCGTAGCAGGAAATACGTAATAGGAAATGCGTAACAGGAAATGCACAACAGGAAATGCGTAGCAGGAAATACATAATAGGAAATGCGTAACAGGAAGTGCGCGACAGGAAATGCGCAACAGGAAGTGCGCAACAGGAAATGCGTAACAGGAAGTGCGCAACAGGAAATGCGTGATAGGAAATGCGCAACAGGAAATGCGCAACAGGAAATGCGTAACAGGAAATGCGTGATAGGAAATGCGTAGCAGGAAATACGTAATAGGAAATGCGTAACAGGAAATGCACAACAGGAAATGCGTAGCAGGAAATACATAATAGGAAATGCGTAACAGAAAATGTGTAACAGGAAATGCGCAACAGGAAGTGCGCAACAGGAAATGCGTAACAGGAAGTGCGCAACAGGAAATGCGTGATAGGAGATGCGCAACAGGAAATGCGTGACAGAAAATGCGCAACAGGAAATGTGTAGCAGGAAATACGTAATAGGAAATGTGTAACAGGAAGTGCACGACAGGAAATGTGTAACAGGAAATGTGTAACAGGAAATGCGCAACAGGAAGTGCGTAACAGGAAATGCGCAATAGGAAATGCGTGATAGGAAATGCGCAACAGGAAATGCGTGACAGGAAATGCGCAACAGGAAATGCGTGACAGGAAATGCGTAATAGGAAATGCGTAACAGGAAATGTGTGATAGGAAATGCGCAACAGGAAATGCGTAACAGGAAATGCACGACAGGAAATGCGTAACAGGAAATGCGTGATAGCAAATGCGCAACAGGAAATGCGTGATAGGAAATGCGTGACAGGAAATGTGTGATAGGAAATACGCAACAGGAAATGCGTGACAGGAAATGCGTGATAGGAAATGCACGACAGGAAATGCGTAACAGGAAATGCGCGACAGGAAATGCGTAACAGGAAATGCGCGACAGGAAATGCGTGATAGGAAATGCGTAACAGGAAATGCGCAACAGGAAATGCACAATAGGAAATGCGTGACAGGAAATGCGTGACAGGAAATGCGTAATAGGAAATGCGTAACAGGAAATGCGCAGCAGGAAATGCATGATAGGAAATGCGTGACAGGAAATGCGTAACAGGAAATGCGCGACAGGAAATGCGTGACAGGAAATGCGCAACAGGAAATGCGTGATAGGAAATGCGTGACAGGAAATGCGCAACAGGAAATGCGTGACAGGAAATGCGTGACAGGAAATGCGTAACAGGAAATGAGCGACAGGAAATGCGTAACAGGAAATGCGTAACAGGGAATGCATAATAGGAAATGCGCAACAGGAAATGCGTGACAGGAAATGCGTGATAGGAAATGCGTAACAGGAAATGCGCAACAGGAAATGCGTAACAGGAAATGCACAACAGGAAATGTCTAACAGGAAATGCGTGATAGGAAATGCGTAACAGGAAATGCGTAACAGGAAATGCGTAATGGGAAATGCGTAACGGGAAACACGTAACAGGAAACACGTAACAGGAAACACATGACAGGAAACGCGTAACAGAAAATGCGTAACAGGAAATGTATACATGGCCCTGGCCCTGTAAGCGGAAATGAGCTAACTAGTTGCTACCTGGCTTCTATAGAAAACTGATTGGTTCTCAGAGCGTGGGCTTGGATAATTTAAACTGATTGGCTCAGAAGCTATGGAGTGGTACAAATCCATTGGCTCTCACTGCTTGGGCTCTCGATTGGTTTGTGATGCGTGGGTTTGTTGAAAACCTATAAAAGCTGTCCCAATTCTGCATGCGTGGCTCACGGTCCTCTACCCCTGCGTGGTGTATGGCTGTGAACCCCAGAGCCTCTGGAATAAAAATCCTCTTGCTGTTGTATCAAGACCATTTCTTGCGAGTGATCTGGGGTGTTGCTTTCCAAGGCATAGGGTGCTTGGGGCACCCTCATTTTTCTTTTGGGTCTTATACTTCTAGGGTTAGAGAGAGACATTAAATGTGTCCTTTACCTGTCTGTGTTCCCATGGGCAATAATAAAATCAATAACAAATGTTCTCCAGACTGTGGAGAAGACAGTAGCTGGCAAACACCTCAGCTCTTTTAGAGTGAGAAAAATGGGGATAACTTAACAAAAGGAGGATGTGTGTCTTCCTGGCAGAGACCTCTGGGATCTCTGCACCTCCTTCCTCTTTTGTCATCCGGTGCTTCCTCACCGTAGACTGTGAGCATGTCACTCACATCCGGTGCTTTATAAGGGGGCTTCAGGTCAGCTGGTGATCACCCTGTCAGTCATTTTAAGCTCAACCAGTTTCAGCTTGCCTCCAGGCCTTCAAGCATCAAAAACGAGGAAGCCGGTTGCATCGCGATTCTTCCAGGTCTCTGGAGATGCAGAGAAGGTGGGGAGCCCCACCCGGGACCTCAGCAATCCAGGTGAGATCCTGCTGCTTCTTAATCACTGGGCGCTGGATTCCAAAGTCCCCCTCCCCCAACCCCTGGAAACTGCAGGAAGGCAAACTTCACTCATTTCAAAGGAAGGTAGTGTTAACAAGCCATGTTTTGGTGCGCCCGTGGAACTGTTTCTCACTCTCTGTTGAACAGAGAAAACATGATCTCGCCAATTCTAGAGATGTTTTTGTTGTTTTGGGTTTTGTTGTTGTTGTTGGTTTTTTTTTTTTTTAATAGAACAATGAAGCCTTTTTCAGTTCTTAGTGTTAGAATGTGGGACTATCAGTGATCAGCAGAGCCACCCTGAGCATTGGCTTCCAGACTCATCTCATGCCCACGCAGAATAAAAACAAAAACAACCTTAAAGCAGGAAGGAAGTGGTTGCCCTGTTCAGTGGCCTTTTGTGGGGTTTGTGGTAGGAAGTGGGTAGAGACTGAGGTCATCTTTATTGAGGTTGATCATTTCTGAGTACATTGAGAGTCAAACCAGTGAGTGGCCTGCACAGCCTTGGTATGTCCCCTCAGCCTAACCAGAGAAGCCATCATACAGGACTCTGACAATCAGGGGGGCGGTCACTCCTTTGGCCACCTGTGTCCACTCTCTTCCTCCACTCATCATTACTTCTGTAGGCTATGAATCGCGTCACTCTCTATGTGATCAGCTCATGATCTCCCATGGGCCATGCTGCTGCTGCCTGTGGGGTGCTAGATCCTATTCTGACAGCAAGTGGCTTCTGGTTTGGAGCGTACTTTCTCTTGAGTTGTGCAGTCCCAATAAGCTATGCAGAAGGCTGCCAATCTTATCCTTGCTGGCCTCTGGTGATGGGTACTTGTGTAGGGCGTTGATGTCCCGACCCATGAGGCATCAATACTATAGTCCAATCACAAGTGCTAGTCACCAAGTTTGAGGGATGAAGCCCAGGACTCTACACACTATCAGTCTATGGGTCTATGTCCCTGACATCACTCCAGAGCCCCTAGCATGGGAGCCCTGCTCTGAAGTCCCCTGGACCTCTGAGGGAGCCATCTTCCTCCATAGCCTTCCAAAGTTTACCCTGAAAGAGCAGTGGGTGTCTCTGGGAGCCCTACTGTGCGCTCTGGAGCTGCTCGCCATCTGCTTCTCCTTGGGGGAGGCCCTGATGTCAAGAGGAGCATTGTTTGTACTGTCCGTCCTTCCAGACCAGTGTCTGGGTGTTTGTCACCTTGTGGTTCTGAGCTTCACCTTGCTGCTGGGATGTCAGCACACCTCTGGGGGTGGGGGAGGCAGCATTCCTTTCTCACTGCCATCAGGTGCAGGGCTGTGCTGCTCAGGGGACGTGGAATGTAGCCTGAGATAGAGGTCCCAGCCCGTGTTTCTCTAGGTGGGAAACTGCACAGGCTGGGGCTCAGACTGTGGTTCTGAGACTCCTGGGCACCCAGACACTGGGAACCAAGAGGAGTAGAGGATGGGATGGGGGTGTGAGGGGATCTGGCTTAGCTCAGGGTGAGTGTCCGCAGTGTGGAAGGACCTTCTGTGAGAGACTCGGGTGTGGCTCTGTGTGATGAAGGCTTGCCCCCACAGCAGTCCTCGATGAAGGAGATAGTCCTTGCCCGCACAAACTGTTTGTTCATGGTGGGAAAAGCCGCATATGACTTGCTCAGGGTGGACTAGAGACTAAATACTTTTTAAAGGAAGGAATGTCTGGGAAGGGAAGCTTACTGGCTAAATCCTCAGGGCCAGCCCATCTGGATGCCTCACTGGCATGGAGAACTCTGGGCTCTACGCTGTGCAGCCAGTTGTCCTGGTCCTCTTACTGGCATGTCGTGGCCACGTGTCCCAGGATAGGAATCTGGCCGGGAGCTGCTTCAAATGCCTCTCACTCTCAATTCTGAGGATTGCTGGGGTCCCTTAATCTGCTGGACCTTACCAGCTTTTCTGTCTGGTGGCAGGGTTCCCCTTGCCCCCCAGCACCTCTGTGCCAGCAGCAGCCACATCTCCTGAGGAGATGCGCAGCCTGTGCCTGCCCTGCACTGCTACCAATGAGTGTAGGAATGATGGGGGACTCTGGCTTGGGAGTCCCACTCTCACCCTTCCAGACCTGACCAGCCACAATTTGACAATTACCTCTCTAGTTCCAGTCCCCTTCCTTTTCTCTGGCCTGCTCTTGGTGCTCTAAGTAACATCTACAGTTAGGGCACTTCAGCTTTCCAAGGCCCAGCGGTCAAAGGAACCTAGCTTCAGCGTTCTAACTGTTCAGACAGCACACAGATGTTACAAGAGCAGTTTGTCAAGACTGGACTGTGTCTGACAAGAAACTAGGCCACCCCTGTGACCATGAGTGTTTTCAATACCAGGGCAAATTTCTAGTTCTGTTTGGATCACAAGCCCCTCCCCCCAGGCAGGGCAAGTTTCAGCCTCTGGGTTGTCTCTCTAGTTCTCATCACCGAGGGCCTGATCTCTTCTTTAAAGCATGCGTGTCGTTAACTAATGTTTCACTTGTAGAGCCATTTATATGGAATAAGAATGTGTAGAAATTGGAGAAAATGAAAATTTCAGTTGGTGAATATATTCTTTTCCATTTATAAAAAGCACCAGCTTTTCAGAAAAATATATGCAACCTTTTCAGAATAGAAAGGAGACATTATTTAACATTTCTGAGTTTATTGGTCTGAAAAAAAAATGAACCTTGCACACACCGATGAAGTAAAGCCATCATTCTCCTGAGATTCTATGTTCTCATGTTCACTGTTGCCTTTCTATATTTTCCATCTTACTTTTGAGTTCCCTATTTATATAACACTGACATTTTGGGCATCACGGCTTGCTATATATTTATAATATATATGTATGTATAGTATGTGTATGCATATGTAGTATATGTAGATAAATGCACATAGATATATGCATACACACACACACATATATATGTGTGTATATATATATATATACATATATATATATATATATATATATTCCTAGATAAAATGGCATATAGTTGTCTCTAGAAAGCTCCAGAAAAGGATTCCTTAAGCCTCTGGTTAGCTGTAGAAAGTTGGTGCCGTAACATCATGAAGAGACAGGCTGCCAGGAAGAAGAATCCAACACCTTCACGGTGGGCCAGTATCTGCAAGAACCTGAGCTTGCATTCTGAAAGGTTCCAGGTTTAAAACTGACAGACTGTAGATTTATTTACAAACATATTAATGTGATGGACAGGCAGGAGCTGTGAGGAGGACCCAGGTGTCCCTTCTGGGAGGACATGGGAAGGTTCCGAGCCATGTGACATGTGATCATAGTCCATGCTTGCAGAGAGGCCCTCTTTGAATCCAGGTGGAGAAGGCAGGAAAAACAAGTAGCTTTAGTTCAAGGAACAGAATTACTATAGTTTGGAGAATTATCCCAAGTCAGCGAAGATGGAGAAACTTTACAAAATCGCCCTGGATAGCTTGATATTGGTGGAAATTGGGGTTCAGTGGACACTTCTGAAGGGGCTCTGGGTTCTTATGTCATAAAACAAGAAACTGGACAGAGACGTGTGGAGAGTAACAGGAGCTGTTTATTAGAAAAAACTAGATTTCCAGGAAGCAGGAAGCAGGAAGCAGGAAGCAGGCCAGAGCAGGAAGTACAGAAGCTCAGACCGCAGGCCTGTACAAAGCGAGGGCTGTATGTCACTTAGTCTGGGCTTTGGGGATTATTTGCATAGCAAGACTTCCAGGCTCATTTGCGTAATGCGGACTCTCTCACTCTGCTCTGGAACGTCCGTCCTACACGGCCTCTTGCATCACTCCTGTGCCTCATTAGCATTTTCAATCTTCACCCAGAGAGGTCGTTTTGGTATGATAATAACACTCGAGTGCTTTGGGCCCGTCAGCAGCTCCAGCCAGGAGCTTCCAGCTATTCTTTTTGCTGATATATTTTTTTATATGTTAATTTTGCAGCGCGTGTGCAGAAGCTCCCGCTAACTTCACTCTGCTTCCAGCGGAGCCAGGGAGACTGGGAATTTGGTTCAACTGGGAGAATGCTTGCCTGGAATGCCTGAAGCCCTACGTTTGACTTCCCACAGCATGGAAACTTGGCATGGGGGCGCATGCCTGTGATCTCAGCACTTGGGAGGTGGAGACAGGGGGATCAGACATTCAAGCTCCTCCTCATGCTGCGTAGTATGCCGGTCTCATCTGGGGCCAGCCCAGGTTCTATGAGATGATGCCTCAAAGAGCAAACCGAAACGGAGGAGCCTTAGAGAGCAGAGGAGAGCAGGCGGCCCCGAGAGCCCCCCCATGCCCCCCCCCCCGTGTGTCCCCCTAGTACCTCACCCTCAAAAGAATGCTCCAGGCAAGCACTCCACTGATTGAGACACATCCCAATTCTAAAAATGTCATTTAATAATCTCTGACTCACCTTCAAAATACAGAATGAAGCAAAACCCTGAGCTAAGAACACAAACACACTGGAGTCAATTTCATGGTTGGGGGAAAAACTGGCCTTGAACCTGGTTTTACTCCACAGAGTGAGTTCCAGGCAGAAGAGGGTGGCCACGCCGTGCCAGAGCTGGAGGGGAGACTTAGTCGTGAGCTTGCCCTCCACTCGCAGACCTGGCTCTTCCTCTGAGTCATTCTGTAACTCCTACAGTAAAAACTCTGCTGAAACTTTCTCTCTGCTCTTTTTAGTTCAGCTTGTAGATTTGGGTCACAGTTCTACACGTCTATAGGTTAACCCATGGGACATTTATTTGTGTGTCTCAGGTGGCATTGTGGGACAACACTCAAGAGATAGTGACCCACAGTGTGCTTTGTTCCTGTTCCACAGACTGTCTAGCTCGGGCTGAGGGGGAACCCCTGGGGTTCCTCTAAACCCCATTTCCATCATGTGTCTTCAGGCCCCAGGCCCCCTTCATGTTCACATTGTCTCATGTGCTAGTCAAGGCTAGGGTTGTCTCTACACAGTTTCCTGAACACAGGGATAGGGTACATCAAAATGTCATTTGGATCTGGCCAATCTACCACTCCTTCCTGTGTCTTCCACATGTCTGCGTGTATGCTTACACGTGGGCCTGCACTAAATAAGGAGGGGGAATTCAAGATAGGAGGGGAGGAAGGGGACGGGGGGAGGAGGGGAGGCGCTGGAGGATGGCTGAGCAGCCAGTGCTGCCGAGACAGGGGACCTGAGGTCAGCATCAGCATGGTGTGCGTCAGGTTTCCTAACCTCCCATAACTCGGGTTCCAGGGAATTCAACACCCTTTTCTGGTCTTCATGAGCACCTGCACTCACACACATAAATATGCATGCATAACTAATCAAGTGCTGCACCTGCACACACACACACACACACACACACACACACACACACATACATGCATGTACACATGTGGGACTATGAAAGGCAGCCTGGCTTCTGGTTGAACTAAAGCTAGGTATCCCGGAAACCCCTGAAGGGACAGTAGGCGTCACTAGCCGCAGCCCTCCATAGATTTGTGGCCATCAGTTATGTAAGGGCAACGCCCCAAGCCCCTCCCCAGGTGGAGGGCTTGACCTGTGGTCACATAGGCTCAAGACAGATCTCCATTTTAAGGAGGTACCTAAAGGCCTGGAGGGCTTAGCCAATAAGCTTTCCTTCCCAGACACTCCTCCCTGCAAAAGGTATTTAATGTAAGGCCCACCTGAAAAGTGGGGTATGGTTTTATTCATTCACTCTTCGACATGACAATAAATGCCTTAAGAGCGTGGAGGAACAGAGAAGGCCTTCGCGTATGGAGCGGCCTCTCGTCTCCTGTTCAAGGCCTCTTTAAGCTCCTGGCCAGGCCACAGTCAAGCTTGCCACCACCGTCAAGCCCAGAACTCTCCCGGAGGGACCAGCTGGACTCCCCCTCGTGCTCTCCCGCTCACTCTGCCCCAGGCCCAGATCCAGCCCGCAGGCCCTCACTTTGTTCTTGAAGACAGCCCTGGCCTCCTTACAGGCCCGGAAACCCCCTGAGCCAGCTTCAGCTGCCCCACGCCTCAGACTGAACTTCCCCACCCCTGAGCAGTGTCCTGCAGCTTATCTACAGCCCAGCACCCACCCAGCAGCGTGGGGTAAACAGGTCAAATTCCAACATCCTGCCTCCCTGAGCAGCCGTGCCCTGTGAGGGAGCAGACACAGGATCCCAATAACCCTATGCGCGCACACACACACACACACACACACACACACTCACACACACTCACACACTCACACTCTCACACATACACACTCACACACTCACACAATACACTCACACACACTCACACACTCACACACTCACATACTCTCACACGCACACACTCACACACTCTCTCACACACGCACACACACGCACTCACACACACGCACACTCTCTCTCTCACACACACACACACACACACACACACACACTCACACACATGCACACACTCACACACTCTCACATACACACTCACACACACTCTCTCACACACACAAGCACACACACTCTCACACATACACACTCACACACACATACACACGCACACACACTGACATACACTCTCAGACACACACGCACTCACACACACACACTCATACACACTCATACACACACTCACACTCACATACACACACACTCTCACACATACACACTCACACACTCACACAATACACTCTTACACTCACACATACACACTCACACACTCACACAATACACTCTCACACTCACACATACACACTCACACACACGCACACACACTCACACACACATACACACGCGCACACACACATACACACACTCACATACACTTACACGCGCACACACACACATACACACGCACACACTCACACACGCACTCACACACACATTCTCACACACACTCACACTCACACACACTCACACACACTCACATACACACATAATTGTTTTAAATTGGATGGGATGAGGAAGTACTGCTTCCTCAGAGGAGGGGCGGAGACTCCTGGGTTCATGCTATTCTCCCCTTCTTTATTAAACTTCTGGAGCAAGTTTCAAGTTGAAGACTTGAAAGCCAGGAGTCTGTTTAGCAGTGGATACCCATGGCTGTCCCCACAAGTCACCTGTGGAATGGTCGCTGGTGTGCCCGGAGGGAGGGGAAAGTCAGCAGCCCATCCCTAAAGCCCTGTCTGAGTGAACTTGGGAAATAAACAATTCAGGCTTCTCCAAACTGCTCACGGCTGCCATGGTTACACGCGATTATCTTCTGTTCTTGGAGAGCAGCTGTTATGAAGACCAATGGCCCCATCTTCAGAATCACTCCCTTTAAGATAAAAACACAGCATACGCATTCTCCTGTGCCCAGGGCTGCTACTGCTGCGACTTCTCAGATGGGGCAGAATTAATTTCTTTTCTGATTTCACACCGTGTTTCCTTTAAAGGTTTTCTAGAAGTGACAGATCAGTCTGCAGTGTCAAAAGAAAGGCCACTAAGAGGACCTGCGTGGAGATCCAACCCTTGACGGCAGGACAAGCCAGAGTAGGGGTAGTCCCTTACGACTAGAGCTCAGGCTGCACAGCGTCTTCCGCACAAAGTGGGAAACAGAAGACCCCATACTAGATCAAACAGCAATGAAATTCATAAAGGGGGTCTCACTACCTTGGAACTCTAGGGGTATTGATCGGAAGGACCAGATTTGACTCTGTCCAACAGAGACTTGCTGAGTGCCGGGCAGCGGACACTGCGGATTCTAAGATCTGAGATACAGCCTGTATCCTCCTAGGCCGGGAGGGGCACGGTGAGCAGGAAGGCCAGGGCGGGGCGGGCGGAGGGAAGCTTGCTGACGAAGTACTGCCACGGCGTAGCTCAGCCCTCCGTGGCTTTTGAGTATTTACAGGTAGACATGGATGGCCAGCAGGCTGGCTTCTTGGGTGGCTTTTGTCACAGTGATGGTCTTGTTGGGCTTGCCTCCTTAGTTTCTGGAGCCCATGCCTGTGCCCTTTCGGTTCTTCATGGTGGTTCTGAGGACCAGGGGTCACTTCAGCTGCTCAGGTCTACCTTCAACCTCTGCTCGTATCTCTTCTGCCAACAGCCGTTGACCACCGGCTAAAGCAGATAACACAGCTGAAGCCCAAGTCCGGGACAGGCAAAGAGAAGAACAGGGCGGGGCAGCTGGGGGGGGAGGGAGATGGAAGGAGGGCGGGGCAGCTGGGGGGAGGTGGATGGGAGGAGGGTGGGCAGCTGGGGGGGACGCGGATGGAAGGAGGGCGGGGCACTAGGAGTAGAAGGGCATGGAAGAATCATGGATGGAGAATCATGGGTGGAGGGCAGAGATAAGGAACTGAGCCTTTGCTCAATCTGCGAGAAAAGGCCAGGCCAAGGGCAGGAGCTTGAGAGCCTTTGAGAGGTGGCTGTGAGGGCTGAGCTAGGAGACAGCTGAGATGAGGCCCCGAGAGCTGCTTGCCACATAGAAAAACAGGATGCACAGGGTCTAAGACATGGGACGGTGCCATGCGCTTGAGTTAACGATCCCGGAAAGTTACTGAAAAATAAAGGCTCATTTTTGACTAAACTCCACACTTCCTGACCCTGTCCTGGCTCAGGCCCTGCCCTCTCAGGTCACATTCACTGAAACTGGACAAAACTCATTTAGAGAGACTGGACAGAAGGTGCCATGGGAAGCGTGCTTGGGCCGTGTGTGACCCCTTCCAAGTATGAAACGTGGCCCAACTGAGTCACTTCTCAGTCTTCACCCCCGTGACTCACGGGTGTGAGATAAGCAAAGTCCTGACTGAGTTTCCTGAGAACTAAAACAGCAGAAAGTCATCTCCTCAGAACCAAACTCAGTCGCTTGTGTGTTACAGTGTGTGTGTGTGTGTGTGTGTGTGCACGCGCATGTGTGTTATGGTGTGTGTGTATGTGAGCATGTTATATGTGTGTGCTTGTATGTGTGTGAGCATGTGTGTGTACACATGTGTGAACATTTGTGTGTGTGTATGTGGTGTGTGTCCATGCATGTGTAGAGTATGTGGTGAGTGAGTGAGCATGTATGTGTGCACATGTATGTGAATATTTGTGTGTGTGTGTGTGTGAGCATATGTGGTGTGTGTGTGTGTGTGTGTGTGTGTGTGTGTGTGAGCATATGTGGGGGGGGTGTGATTTTCTTTCCTCTAAGGATTAAGTTAGCTATTTAGGGTCTTTTCTGTTTCCATACGAATTTTGGATTGATTTTTTTTTTCTAGCTGTGTAAAGAATCTCACTTGTACTTTGGTGGGGATTGCACTGAATCTGTGGACCTACACAATGATCATTCTCATAATCTCAGAAACTGGACTGTTTTCCGTGATCTAACTTCTTCTTTAACTTCTTTTTCACTGTGAAAGTTTTCAGGGTAGAGAGCTTGCTTCCACATTGAGCTCAGTTCTGGCGTCTTTATTTTTTAACTTCTTTTGGAGCTATTATGGGTGGGGAATGATTCCTCATCATTCCAACTCAACAAATTCATTATCGGTGTGTGTAAAACGGATAGACTGCTATGAAAATAAGAAACGCAGATGACACGCAAGCACTCTAAAAAAACGTGTTCTCCATCCTTAGCTGTGAAGCTAAGCAGCTCTGCAGCTCCGTCGAGCCCCAGTGGGAGTGGCCGTCATCAGGAAAATAGGTCGCTGCAGATGCCAGTGAGGCTGGAGCAGAAAAGAACTGCTGTTCACTGCTGGTGGGAGTGTAGCCTGGCCAGGCTATTACAGTTAGGAAGTTTCTCAGAAAGTTAAAAACAGAGCTGCTATATGACCCGGAAGTGCCAAAGGACTCCCTGTCCTACTAGTGTTTCCAAAGTTACTGCTGCTGTGACCACAGTGACAATGGGATGGAACTGGCCTGGAGCTAGAAAGGAGAACACAAGGCTAGAAAGAGGTGTTGGGTTAGGTGGGTGGCAATTGGACACTTGAGACAAGAAAGCGGAAAGGAAGAGGGTGGGTGGGTGGGTGAGCACAAAGGAGGGAAAATCAATAAAAACAGGTGTTTGAAAATGTCGTAATAAACCCTAGTATACTGTAAGTCCTAATAGGGAAGAGAGAAGAAGCCACGCACAAACTCCACTTGTCATGGACCCGCTTTGTCTGGCAGCGGGAGTGAAGGTTCACCGCATGCTGTAGGGACCGAGGACCCTTGGGTGGAGGTGCTTCAAAACTATGTGGTAGTGATGTTTGTACAGCTGAACATATTTGTTGAAGGTCATCAAGTTAAAATGGATAAATATAAGATGTGCACATGTGAGAATGGCTTAGAAGATTGCATGTTTACTATATGAGTGTAAATTAACACACATGGGAAAACAGTGCCCTTCATGCGGCACCAGGCGTGGCTCAGAACGTTGACCCCTGACATAATCTCTTAGTCTGGTCCCCATGGCATTTGCGGTAATGCAAACTTTTCAGAGACAGGCCTTGACTGATATTTTATTTCCAAAGGGCTGTAATGGTTAATCTGAACTGTCAACTTGATTAGGTGAGCAATATCTAGACTGCTGAAGCTTCTCTCTGTGTGTGTGTGTGTGTATTAGGGTTTTCATTGCTGTGAAGAGGCACCATGACCAAGGTCCCTCTTATAAAGGACAGCTTTTAATTGGGGCTGGCTTACAGGTTCAGAGGTTTAGACCATTATCATTCAAGGTGGGAGCATGGCAGCATCCAGGCGTACATGGTGCAGGAGACGCTGAGAGTTCTACATCTTCATCCAAAAGAAGCCAGGAGAAGACTGCCTTTAAGGTGGCTAGGAGAAGAGTCTCTAAACTCACCCCCGCAGTGACGCACTTCCTCCAACAAGGCCACACCTACTCCAACAAGGCCACACCTCTAACAGTGCCACGCCCTAGACCAGGCATATTCAAACCACCACAGTGGTTTCAGCGATGAGCAGATCCTGAGGGCTTTGACCTAATGAGTGGGCCAGTCCCTCAGTGGATTCAAAATTTCACTAACTATCGGGAGGTTGTAGAACTGCGGGAAATGGAGGAAGTCGGTTACTGAGCTGTGTTCTTATCATCTATATCCTGCGACTATGTGACTGGCTCTGGCCAACAGAAAGGCAATTGCAGGACTAGGTCTGCCTCTGATTCTTGGAGGGGAGACCAGGGAGAGTTGCTGGTAGCTTGACAGTTAAGAGGATGTTCTAGGAGTGACTTCAGACATGACTTGGAAGTTGGGTAAATTTCCCTGTGCAGACAAGGAGAGGCTGATTGAAACAGGCCAAGTGGCTGTCAAGGATGTAAAGAGATAGACCAGAAGATGGTAGAGCTGGCAACTGCTCTTGCTACCAAGCCTGACAGCCTGAACTGGATCCCAGGACACTCTCTCCCTCTCCCTCTCCTCCCTCCCCCTCCTTTTCCTCCTCCCCTCCCCTTTCCCCTCCCCCTCTCCTTCTCTCTCCCTCTCCCTCCCCTCCCCCTTCCCTTCCTCCCCCTCTCCCTCTCCCTTTCCTCCCCTCCCCCTCTCCCTCCCTTTCCTCCTCTCCTCCCCTTCCCCCTCCCCCTCTCTTTCTCTCCCTCTCTCCCTCTTCCTCTCCCTCTCCCTCCCTCTCCCCCTCTCTCTCTCACACACACATTAATTAATTAGTTAATTAATGTAACAAAAACATAAAATAATGTAAAGAGGTTGCAATGTTTCCCCACTTGAATCTGCTGGCAGGGGCACTAGCTGCTTGGCCAGACAAGAACAAATCTTTACCTACATCAACAGCAGCAGCAGCAGCAGCAGCAGCAACAGCAGCAACAACAACAACAACAACAGCAACAACAACAACAACAACAACAACAACAACAACAGCATCCCTTATCTCACACTGTTCATGGAACCATTTGACATCTCAGAGGCTCCAGAAGCAAATTCAGTTCCACTGCTGCCCCTGCAGTGGTCTTCTGCTCCTGTCTGGTCTATGCCAGCCCAGCACAGACAGACGGTGTCACTTCTAGTTTTTCTCCCGTCCATCAGGATAGTTACCAGATCTTGAAGAATATCTACCTATCGCTTTCAAATTGTCCTTGGCGGGGGAGGGGAAATGCCATAAGAGCATGTAATGTGAACCCACCAGAGTTCCAGCCCTCCTCTTCATACCCCCTCCACATGACTAACCCCTGCAGCTATTCATTGGCTTGTCTGGTCTCTGAAAAGCAGTGCCCCTTGGGGCAGCGACCTAGCCTGTGTGGCTCATACACATCTTAGTTCAGTATGGGACATGTGAACTTTCTCAGCAAATATTTGTGGCATCCAGAATTATAGTTTCTGAATAGTTTGTGTTTCAAAAGCCTATTCTAGCTGGCATTTGGGTAGGATAAATTCTACCAGCTACGAATTCCTTAGAAAAGGCACCGTTTAGAATCTCCTAGGATGCTGGTGTTTGGGAAGGTTTCTGAAGGAATCAGATCCAGGTCAGTTAGCCTTTTGATGGTTTCCTTGACTGTTTCTACTCGATGGTAAAACCCCTGATGAGGCTTTCTAAGTCACGCATGTAATGTGGGGGTGTCTTCCAGGAGCTGATGAAATTCACACACACTTCTCTCCCTACGCTGCCGAGCTGGCCGCTGTGTAGTACCCGGTTTGTGGGGTCTCAGCAGTGTCCTTCTTTAGGCCCCTCCCCCTCTCTCACTGTGTCACTAGGCATGTGCTTTCCCTGCTGAGCTGCTCCCATCCCCACTCCTTTCGGAAATGCCTTTGCTTTGAGACTGGTCTTACTAAGCTAACCAGGCTAGCCTTCACCTTACCCTGATCCATCAGCCTCAGCCTCCCAAGTGCTGACCTCACAGGACCGCTCCTCTGTACCCAGCACAACTAATATCCTCCTGGAAACGGTTTCAGTATATAAAGTACCCAGAGGTGACTTACATGCTTGAGCTCTGTCTGTTTCTTTTTCTGTCTGCCTGTCTGTCTCTGCTGTGTGTGTGCATATTTCATATTTAGGGGCACAGATCTCACTATATATACATGTATGATTATATGTATATGTGTATATGTGCATATATGTATATGTGTATGTACATATGTGTATATACACATATACATATATATCTCCCAGACTGGTCCAGAACCACTCTCCTTCCTCAGCTTTCCGAATGCTGGGATTGGAGATCTGCACAACCATATCAGGCCTGACTTGTTTCTTCAGTGCCTCATGTTACAGTTAAGGAATTCGGGAAGGCAACTCCCGGTCGGCTGGGCTGCCTGATAGGATAGTCTGTGGAGAACACAGGCAGCACTTTGCCTTCCTGACAAAAGGGCTGGATGCCATGGGTCCAGCCTTTTCTCCTCCTCCCTTCCAGTCTGAAACCAAGTACAGAGGAAGGGAAGGTCTAATGCACACAACCCAGGCCACTCTGGGCATCTAAGGCAAGCCAGCAAAGCCACTGTGGGGTCTGAAACACCGCCACTGTCAGGGGGCTCTCCTGGGAATGGGCCCATGATGATAACTGTCCCACGGCTGTGTCTGGGAGCCACTGTGGAAAGCAAGGCCTTGGCACAGACCCTGAGAGAAGTAAGGAGCAGTCTGAGGCCCCGGCCTGGGAGGCCGTGTGGAGGCTGATGTCTGAGGCCCCAGCCTGGGAGGCTGTGTGGAGGCTGATATCTGAGGCCCCAGCCTGGGAGGCTGTGTGGAGGCTGATGTCTGAGGCCCAAGCCTGGGAGGCTGTGTGGAGGCTGATGTCTGAGGCCCCAGCCTGGGAGGCTGTGTGGAGGCTGATGTCTGAGGCCCCAGCCTGGGAGGCTGTGTGGAGGCTGATGTCTGAGGCCCCAGCCTGGGAGGCTGTGTGGAGGCTGATGTCTGAGGCCCCAGCCTGGGAGGCTGTGTGGAGGCTGATGTCTGAGGCCCCAGTCTGGGAGGCTGTGTGGAGGCTGATGTCTGAGGCCCCAGCCTGGAAGGCTGTGTGGAGGCTGATGTCTGAGGCCCCAGCCTGGGAGGCTGATGTCTGAGGCCCCAGCATGGGAGGCTGTGTGGAGGCGGAAGTCCTGAGGCCCCAGCCTGGGAGGCTGTGCGGAGGCAGGAGTCCCGAGGCATGCTTCGTGGCCCCACCTCTGTGACTGAGCCACTATCCAGGTAAACTTCTGGAATGCTTGCTCTCACAGAAACAAGCTCTTCAGGTCCGCCCTGTCTCATTGTCCAGAACTAGCTCCTGCACATTCAGACACACACCCTTCAACCATGGAAGCCAGCCTCCTGCAGTGTCTCTCTGGCCTCACCTCTCCCCTTCTCCTTCTGTTTCCCACAAGGAGCAGCCTCATGCTGCCTCTTAGTATGGGACTCTGCCAGCACCAACCTCAAGGTCGTACGCTCTACCTCAAGTCGGAGTAATTGACAATTTGTACTTCTCAAGCCAACAACAGCCTCTCCCTGAGAGGAATGCAGGTGCTGGAGGCGGCGAGCAGCCACTGTGTACAGAAGTTGTCCCCAGGACAGGCTGATCTTCTGCCTCCCTAATGGGATACTACTGTAGACTGATACCATGGTGTGCAATTTCATCTTAGCATCATTTTAAAATTGCAGAAAATATCAATGATACAGGATATACATGTCTCCTGCACTTAACAGACGTTAGCACTTCTTATTCTAAGAAGAAGCTTAAGGCTTGGCACCTAGAGTTTAGTCAGCAGAAACACACAGAATAATAATAATATCAGTACAGATGGAAACACCTAGAATAAGGTGTGCAGAGTGATCCAGCAGGTTACAGCACTAGGTGCGCAAGCCCAGCCTTGAGTCCAGTTCCCAAACCTACATGAAGGTGGAAAGGAGAGGACCAACACCTGAGGGCTGTCCTCCAATCTCCACACATGCACCACGGCATGCATGTACCCACACTGACATGTGCACATCACACAAACACCCGAGTGTGCGTGCGTGCGTGTGTGCGCGCGCGCACGCGCGCGCGCGCACACACACACACACACACACACACACACACAATAGATAGATAGATAGATAGATAGATAGATACATACATACATACATACATACATACATAGACAGATAGAGATACATAGATGCATAGATAATCAATGATACATAGAGAGATACATACATACATACATACATACATACATACATACATACATAAACACAGTGTGTGATGAGCCTTCATCTAAGTACTTCATGTGTATTAACACTTTAAATGTCATAAAATCTGTGAAGCAGAAATTAATGTTGTCTCCCTTTACAGATAAAGGAATCTGGAACAGAGAGGTCAAGTAACTTGCCTTAAATCACACAGCTACTAAGTGTTAGAGGCAGGATTTGAGCTTAGACGTGCTAGACCAGATGTAGGTTTGTATTGTACTTTATTAAGATGTTCAGTATAGTGGTAGGCATTTGTTGAAAGGATGACTAATCATCTCATTAATTGCTGTTCCCTAGACTCATTCCTGACTTGCATCATGGGAGTTGTAAAATGCACAAAGCCATGAAAATCAAACATTTCCTATTGAGCCATCGCTGCTGTGGATCCTGTGGTGTCTGCTGTGCTTTGTGGGTCCTGCCAGGAGGAGGTATGGGTCATTCTTGGATCTGTTGTCAACCGCTGCATGGCAACATATTCCAACACGCCAGTAGTGTCCATGTCAGGGTTCTGCGTGCAGAGTATGGCTTAGTCCTGCTCCCCTCCTGTACTCGGAGCCTTGCTGGATATCTGGTGGTCTGCACGCTGCAGGTGTTAGGAGGTCTGTTCACATCCTCACCAGTAGCAGTGGGATCAATGGCGGCTGAGGCCAGCAGTGGCCCAGCCCCTGTCAATGCGGGCTTCCTTATGACGGGAAAGCTGGTGGCTGGTCCATGGACAGGTGACTTGGAAAGAATCAAAGCCAGAGCCAAACAACCAGATCAAATCAAAATCAAATCAAGCCATCTTGCCTTTAAGACCTCCAAAATCACACACTTCCCGTCGCCCCTGCCTCCTGCTGCTGTGACAGCAGCTGTGCAGGTCTGACAGGGTTCAACGGCATAGACTGTGCCTCTCACCCAGGAGCACACAGGTCCAACCATAGGCTGGAGGTGAGTGAGCACGGGAAGCCATGGAATATATTCTCTTTCTAGCCTGAAAGGGTAGTAGTGTTTTGATTAGTGAGACGGGTTCTCAACTCTTTTTTTCCCCATTTTTTTAATCCATTTTCCATTGGATATTTTATTTATTTACATTTCAAATGTTATCCCCTTTCCCAATTCCCCACCCCAGAAACACCCCTGCATATCCCTTCCTCCTGTTTCTATGAGGGTTTACCCCACCCACCCACCCACCTCACTACCCTTGAATTCCCTTACATTGGGGCATCAAGACTTCATGGAACCAAAGGCTTCTTCTCCCATTGATGCCCAATAAGGCCATCCCCTGCTACATATGCGGCTGGAGCCATGGGTCCCTCCATGTGTACTCTTTGGACACTGGTTTAGTCCCTAGAAGCTCTGGTTGGTTGATATTGTTGTTCTTCTTATGGGGTTGCAAACCCCTTACCCCTTCAGCTCTTTCAGTCCTTTCTCTAACTCTTCCATTGGGGACCCTGTGATCAGGTCAATGGTTGGCTGCAATCATCCACCTCTGTGTTTGTCAGGCTCTGTAGAGCCTCTCAGAAGACAGCCATATCAGGCTCCTGTCAGCATGCACTTCTTGGCATCTGTGTGTTTGGTGACTGTATATGTGTCATGGATAGCCCTGGACTTGTATTTTGACGCTAATTCCACTCCCCAGAGGGGCTGCAGATGAGGAATTGCCTTGTGAGCCTTCTCCCCACCTTAACTTTTCAAATAAAGGCTTGAGCCAATGATTGGACAGGAGGAAGGGGGAGGAGCTGAGAGTTTGGGGGGAAGAGAAAAGGGTGGGGGAGGGGAGGAGCTACGGAGGATCAACAGAGAGGCTGCAGAAAGAGAAGCTGGGGGCCTGAAGAAAACGCAGGTTATATGGGATAATATAGATGGGAATAGAGTGATGTAGTGGGAAATCTGTCCAATCTAGGCTTATAGCTTGTATTGTTACTGATTGAGTTGAGATTTCTTTTACCAGGTAAGTGGGTTGAAAAAATATAGCAACAAAATGGAGTCTGACTTATTACTTACAACCTAACAAACCTGAGATAAAAAGTTCACTGCCCTCCAAGCCCCAAATAAAGCTTGGGCAGCGATATAGGCTGTAGCAGTGTGGACTGAAAGCTAAATAGGTCTGAGAGGCCTACATGGAATGGCAGAGAGGCCCCTCTCCTTGAATAAATCTGGAGACAAAGGTACAAAGGGTTCCAGACCAGGTAATTCATTGATATGAGAGATATATAGCATCTTGATACTTAAAGATGAGAAAAACAATATATGTCTTTTTGACTTTATATGATGATATTTTGAATGTATTGACACAGATGGATTTAGTGGAAAAAGTCACCTTATTTACCAGTATTGAAATACTTATTCTCAGGTTTGGAGGTATGGCTCAGCAGGTAAGAGCACTGACTGTTCTTCTGGAGGTCCTGAGTTCAAATCCCAGCAACCACATGGTGACTCACAACCATCTGTAATGTGATCTGATGTCCTCTTCTGGGTGCGTCAGAAGACAGCTACAGTGTACATACATATAATAAATAAATTAATCTTTTTTAAAAAAGAAAAAAGAAATACTTATTCTCTTGATTTACTATGTCATCTCAAAAGACAGGGCCCTAGACAAAAAAAAAAAAAAAATCCCTTGCCTTAGAAAAGAGATTATAAGAAAAACTAGAACTAAAGGTTCAGGATTTCATAGGTCAAAGTAAGGCAGATGCTGCAATATTAGAATTACAACATAAAGAGAAGCTAAGATTATGGAAGCAGGTCTTAGAACAGAAGATACAGGAAATTATAGAGCAGTATGAACAACAGAAAGAGAAATTTAAGACTTGGTAATGTGGTCTAGAGGAAACACTAGAATTGAAGACCCAGGAAATTATAGAACAGAATAAGGGACAGAAGGAGGAGAATGAAGGTGGGAGACAGGAGTTAGAAAAGACGCTAGAACAAAGGATGCAGCAGCTCACAGTTCAGACTGAGCAGCAGAGAGAAAATAATGAGGATTGGAAGCTAGACTTGGAGAATAACCTTTTAAGATTAATCAATCAAACTAAAGTGGACAGCAGACTATCAGAATTGCAATATAAAGAAAAGATCAAAATGTGGAGTCAGAACCTTGAACAGAAAATACAGGAACTCAAGGAACAGGAAGAGCAACAAAAGGAGAGATATGAAGTGTGGACACACACCTTAAGGGAGGAATTTAAATTTCCAATTAAGGAAAATACTCAGGCAGAGACAGAAGAGAAAGCCAACCAAAGGTTATTAGAAAACAAACTTTAGTCTATCCAGTCAATATACAACAAAGGCTTCCAGATAATGATCATCCAGAGGGTTATCAGGAATTCGAATGGCAACTTGTAGATGTGCTAGATCTGAGAAAATTTAAGGAAAGTGTCACCAATTTTGGAATGAATTCACCATTTGTAAAGCAAATCCTAACTTCTTGGGCTATTAAAAAAAGAATAATCCCCCAAGACTGGAAGGATATGGCAAGAGCAATACTAGAACCTGCTGCCAATTTACAATGGGTCACATGGTGGAGAGAAGAGGCAAGGGAGAGCACAACAAAATAGAGCCGGGGTAGAGAACTTTCCACAGACCAACTGCTTGGTGAGGGTCACTTTGCTGAGGTAGAGGTGCAGGATATACATGACAAAGAAACTCTAGCCTTGTGTCTATTGTCAGGCCTGGGACAAAGTTGTAGAATCAGGGAAAAGACTTGAACCAGTTACTCAAGTCATACAAGGTCCTCAAGAAACCTTCCCTGACTTTTTACAAAGATTAACCTCAGCTGTGGAAAGGAGTACATCAGATTCCGCAGCAAGGAAGGCAATAATTGAGTCTTTAGCTTTTGAGAATGCAAATACTGGATGCAAGGAAGTAATCAGACGACTGAGGGCAAGGTCAGCATCAATAGACAAGTGGATTAGCCATACAACTGATGTATCTCGCTCACCTGATATGACTGTAATAGGAGAAGCTGCCACGAGGCACCTAGAAATGACTAAAGATTTCAAATGTTTTAATTGTGGTGAGTGGGGTCATCTCAGAAATGACTGTAGGAAAAACAAATACCAAAGGGGACCTATACCTTCTGGAATACATCAAATGTGTGGCAAAGGCCAACATTTGACTAGGGAATGTAGAACAACAGACAAATGGGGCAACGTTCTGCCAAAAAACTCCTAGGAGGGGATTCTGGCATGCCCCAATGCCAGGCAGGGAGAGTTCTCTTCCTCAGGACAATTAAGTGTCACTGCTTCAAAAACAGATATTCTGAGACCAGATAAAGCTGAGGCAAGTTCTATAGACAATTCAGAGAGCATCAAAGGGACCCCAAAAAAAACCTAATATTTGGGCAAACTTCTTCTTCTTCTTCTTCTTCTTCTTCTTCTTCTTCTTCTTCTTCTTCTTCTTCTTCTTCTTCTTCTTCTTCTTGTCATCGTCGTCGTCGTCGTCGTCGTCGTCGTCCTCCTCCTCCTCCTCCCCCTCCTTCTCCTTTTCCTTCTCCCCCTCCTCCTCCTTCTTCTTCTTTTGTTGTTATTGTTGAGACAGGGTTTCTCTGTGTAGCCCTGGCTGTCCTGGAATTCACTCTGTAGACCAGGCTGGCCTTGAACTCAGAAATCCTCCTGCCTCTGCCTCCCAAGTGCTGGGATTAAAGGCATGTGCCTCCACTGCCCACTTTGGCAAACTTCTATAGAGGATCACAGGCCAAAACTAAGAATATTAGTAAACCATATTGAGATTGAAGGAATGGTTGACACTGGAGCAGATGTCACCATTATCTCTCCAAAATCTTGGCCTGTAAGTTGGCCACATCGAGAAGTAGACATCCAATTTCAAGGAGTTGGCACCTTATCTCCAATAAAGCAAAATACCAGATTGCTTAAATGTACAGGACCAGAAGGTCAGGTCTGGAAAACTGAGGCCATACAAGGCTGATAAAGCCATTAACTTATGGGGAAGAACATATTATAGCAGTGGAAAACCCAAATTAATATCCCCTCGGTCTCAGTATCTAGCCATGAAACTAGTCAGGCTCCTAATAAAAATCTTAAATTAGTTAGGGGATGTTATCAAAGGCAGTTACAGACTGTCCAAGCTGTCCATAAGCAAGACACAGCAGAGGCTGACAATTTAGCTTTACCCCAAGCCACTGCTGCCAAAATACCAACAGCCTTACCACTAAAGTGGTTGACTGACCAACCCATTTGAATTGATCAATGGTCTATGGCGAAAGAAAAACTACAGGCATTAGAACAGCTGGAGGCTCAGCATATAGAGGAGTCTGCCAGCCCTTAGAATTCACCAGTATTTGTCATTAAAAAAAATATCTGGTAAATGGAGGATATTGACAGATCTCAGAGTGATTAATAAGATTATTCAGCCAATGAGTTCCTTGCCACCTGAAATCCCATTGCCTTCCTTGTTGCCTAAGGAATGGCCTATCATAGTGATTGATCTGAAGAATTGTCTTTTCACCATTCCTCTACATGAATATGATAAGGAAAGGTTTGCTTTCTCAGTACCTACCTTCAATAGAGGTCACCCAATAAAAAGATATCACTGGGAAGTCTTGCCTCAAGGAATGTTAAATAGCCCTACCTTGCGTCAATATTTTGTACAACAGGCACTGAAGATGATTTGCAAACAATTTCCCCAATCCATTATTTATTATTATATGACTGACATCCTATTGGCTGATCCAGATGTAAATATTGTAGAAAGAATGTTTAATGAAGTAAAAAAAAATCTTGACTTCCTGGGGATTGCAAATCGCCCCTGAAAAAATACAAAGAGAGGATTCTATTAATTATCTAGGATATAAAATAAGTCTGCAAAGGGTTACGCCACAAAAGGTGGAAATCAGAAGAAGCCAATTAAGGACCCTTAATGACTTTCAGAGGCTTCTGGGAGATATCAGCTGGCTGCGGCCTGCGATTGGCTTGGCCACTCAAGAGCTAAGCAATTTATTTAGAAACTTACAAGATGATAAGGATTTAAATAGTCCAAGGAAACTATCAGCTGAGGCTGAGAAGGAGTTAACTTTGGTAGAAAGGAAATTGCAGGATATGTATCTAGATCGTATTGATCCAAAGACGGCCTGCATCTTAGTTATCTTACCTTCTACTCATCCCCCTACAGGAATTCTTACGCAGAGGGAAGATTATATCTTAGAATGGATATTTTTAGCACATAAACAGAGTAAGAAATTAAAAACCTACATTGAGAAAGTCTCCGAATTGATATTTAAAGGAAAAATGAGACTTCAACAATTAGTCGGAATGGATCCGGCTGAAATTGTGGTACCTTCTACTAATGCAGAAATTGCCTCACTATGCGCATAAGATGAACATTGGCAGAGCGTGCAGTGACTTCTTGGGAGAGATTAACAACAGATACCGTAAAAGCAAGCGGCTTCAGTTCATAAAAAGAACTTATTGGATTCTCCCTCGTATAATAAAGAAAACTCCAATATCTGGAGCCCCCACATTTTACACTGATGCCAGTAAATGAGGAAAGGCAGGATATAAATCAGAAGATGTAAGTAAGGTGGCTGAGAGTCCCTATAAGTCAGTTCAAAAATCTGAATTATATGCAATAATCATGGTGTTGTCAGATTTTCAAGAGTCTCTTAACATAGTAACCGATTCTCAATATGCAGAAGGGGTTGTCTTACATATAGAGACTGCTGAACTTCTGCAGGATGATTCCAAGTTGACTTCATTATTTATTCAGCTACAACAAATAATCAGAAATAGGAGTTATCCACTATATATCACACATATAAAGTCCCATACAGGTCTACCAGACCCTCTGGCACAAGGTAATAATGAAATTAACCAACTACTGATAGGAAGTGTACTAGAGGCTTCGGAATTCCATAAAAAACACTGTGTTAACAGCAAAATTTTAAAGACAAGAATTCTTTATCACTTGACAACAAGCCAAGGAAATTGTGAAACAATGCCCTACTTGTTCATTATATAGCCAGGCTCCATTGCCTATGGGAACTAACCCTAAGGGTACCCAAAGAAATGACATTTGGCAAATGGATGTCTTCCATTTTACAGAGTTTGGCCAACTGAAATATGTGCACCATACTATACACATACTCAGGATTTCAATGGGCAACTGCATTACCCCCAGAAAATGCTGATTCTGTAATTACACATTTGTTAGGAGTTATGGCCATTATGGAAATACCAACACCGACAATGGGCTGGCATATATCTCTAATAAGATGAAGCAGTTTTTTTAATATTTCAATATAAAACATGTTACAGGCATACCACACAATCCTACAGGACAAGCAATCCTCTCTGTGGAGAGATCCAATCCAACTCTAAAGGAGATGCTTAATAGGCAAAAGGGATCAACGAGAACCCCAAGGGTAGGTTACATAGTGCTTTATTAACCTCAAATTTTATAAATGCTAATAAGCAAAACATCACAGCTGCTGAAAGACACTGGATTATGGAAAGAACTATTGAACTAAACCAGCGTGTTTACATTAAGGATATTCTACCATCAGAATGGAGAATGGGAAATTTGTTATGGTGAGGGAGGGGCTATGCTTATGTTTCCACAGGAAAAGAAAAGCTGTGGGTCCCTTCCAAGTTGATAAAAATCAGACATGACAAAGGGAGACCTCCTGAAGATCTTGGCAACAAAGAAGAAAAGGGAAATTAACACAATCAACAAAATAAGTGATATATATGTGGTGATGTTTATGTCTCTGTATATGAAGACAGTTCTGGAACTGGATGATACTTAAATGTCTATACACAGCCAATAACATTTATTGGGTATTACATACAATCCTTTACAAGGGCACGTATACAAAGTATACGTAGTATACTTAGTAGTTTACCTAGGTGATCAAGCCAACCTGAGGAAAGGCAGTCAGTCGTCTTACTTTATTGATTTTCACTGACCAATCTGTGCCCCCTGCATGCTCCATGTGAATGTCTTTACTTGTTTATTTCTTGCTTTTAAGTTTTGTATACAACAGGATGAAAGAAGAGAAAGACAGCCCTGAAAAGATTCACACTCCAGGATGCTGAGATCCGGGACCTTCCGTTCCAGCTTCGCACTTGACTCTACTTCAACTACATCAAAGCTGATCCTGTTAAGGACTTGCTTCCAGAACTTTACTTGCCTCTCCAGCCTTTCAGAATGTCATGGTCAAGACGTCAGGTGGCCCATGAACTTTCTCAGCACACAGTGACTGGAAGGCAAATAATGCCAGCTACCTCTCCTTTCATGAGCCAGTTTTCCTATTTCCCTTTGGGCCCCCAGATGGGAATTATTTACCCTAATTCAGCTGGAAGCAGACAGAAGACAATCATCGTCCCAGTTCCTTATGTGGGGTGGATGGTTCTGGTTATTTTAGGAATTATAGATATGTTGTCACTTTAGGGATAATTTTCAAATGTAGCTTCGGTCAGGGAGGGAACTAAAGAACTTAAACTCAGGGATTTCTACCTTTCCTTTCCTCTTCTCTATCCTTTCTTCTTAGGTAAAGGGGAAGGGGGTAAAAAAGAAAAAGGGGATATAGTAATATCATAGAAATTATAGAAATAGACAAATAGGAATAGGTTAGCAAATGTACTTTTAAGCAAAATATTACGTAGCCAGATCTTTGGTAGAAGTCTTTATAATTGATATGAAGTTGAAGTTATAATCTCTTATACTGGCTCAAATTTTATTTGATGTAAATTTAAGGTTTTCATTGGTATAAATTTATTATTGATATAAAACTGGGATTAATATTGTTATTCCCATGTAGGCATTGTGCCTATATAACACATTTAAGAATACAATGCTTAGATCCAGTTCTATAACTGCTATTATAAACTGTTTTTAGATGATTAAGTAATACAAGTTAAGGGCCAGATAGCAAACTCGTGGTTGTGAATTAATTAAAAGGGTTTTCTTGACTTATTTCTATTAGAAATGGCAGAGAGTAGTCAAGGCCTAACAGTTCAGAGATGCTTTAGGTAGATAGATGGTCTTCAAAGGCATCAGAAGTCCATAGAATATGATGTTTATTGACATTTCTTTATTAAAGATCATTTGACTGGAGACCTGTCTGCTCCTGACAGCACCCCTTTCTTGAATTCAGAGAAGAAATTGAGCATCAATGGAGTTGCTTCAGTTGTGGTGAGACAGTCACCAGGCAAGAATTGCTTCATTTCATCTACAGACATACACTGTCCAAAAAAGGACACACAAGCAGAATAGTTGACTAATAATCTCTGCCAAGACAGAGTAATTAGCCCTTCAAAATTCTGCATACCAAGGTCTGTCAGATGATCCTGGGCCAGAAGGCTGAAGACTGATGCTCCAACGTTTTGGTGTATAGGGCCTGCCCAGGTGATCAGCAGTCTCTATAAATTGACTAAGTTTTAGATGCTATATTTTGTGCTTCTCATACTTTCAGTTAATATTAGTCATTCTTGGATTTCTGATGGGGTTGAAGACTAGTAGTCTCATAGCCAGTCCAAGCAGTTTAGCATTTAGAAAGATGATACACATTTGAGAGGATGGTTTTCAGATGGGTTACAGTCTAAAGCCAGGACCTGAGTCAGGTGTAGAATTATAAGATTTTTTAAGTTCAGATAGATGACAGAAGTACTATTTAATTGATAAAAAAAATGATGGACTGGGTGTTAGGTCTATCCTGCACTTTATAAATTACAAAATGGTAATAATTGTGCTCAATTGATGTCTGAGATAAAGGAGTCTTTTAATTGGACAGAAAGGAGAAAGTGTTGTGGATATCCCTGGGCTTGTATTTTGATGCTAATTCCACTCCTCAGAGGGGCTGCAGATGAGGAGTTGCCTTGTGAACCTTCCCCACACACACACCTTAACTTTTCAAATAAAGGCTTGAGCCAATGATTGGGCAGGAGGAAGGGGGAAGAACTATGGAGGATCAACAGAGAGACTGCGGAGAGAGAAGCTCATGACCTGGAGATAATGCAAGTTATATGGGATAATATAGATGGGAATAGAGTGGTGTAGTGGGAGATCTGCCCAATCTGGGCTTATAGCTTGTATTGTTAGTGATTGAATTGAGAATTCTTTTACTGGGTAATTGGGTTGGAAAATTATAGCAACATATATGGGATGGATCCCCAGGTGGGGTAGTCTCTGGATGGCCCTTCCTTCAGTCTCTGCTCCACACTTTGTGACCGTATTTGCTCCTGTGAGTATTTTGTTCCCCCTTCTAAGGACCGAAGCACCCACACTTTGGTCTTCCTTCTTCTTGAACTTCATGTGGTCTGTGAATTGTGTCTTGGGTATTCCAAGCTTTGGAGCTAATATCCACTTATCAGTGAGTGCACACCATTTGTGTTCTTTTGTGATTGGGTTACCTCACTCAGGATGATATTTTCTAGTTCATCCATTTGCCCAAGAATTTCATGAATTCATTTTTTTAATAGCTGAGTAGTATTCTACTATGCAAATGTACCACATTTTCTGTATTCATTCCTCCGTTGAGGGACATCTGGGTTCTTTCCAGCTTCTGACTATTATAAATAAGGCTGCTATGAACATAGTGGAGCATGTGTGCTTGTTATATGTTGGAGCACCTTTTGGGTATATGCCTGGGAGTGGTATAGCTGAGTCCTCAGGTAATATTATGTCCAGTTTTCTGAGGAACAGCCAAACTGATTTCCAGAGTGGGCTCTCAACTCTTTAGTTCAACTCTTTAGCTCAAACTGTCTTCAAATTCTGTGAAGCTCGGGCTGGCTCAGAGTTGCAATCACCCTGCCTCCACCTTCAAGCTCTTGTCCTACAATCACATCCTGCACTTAGCTTCAGAGTTGTTGGGCGTTTTGTATTTGTTTGTTTGTTTGGCAGGTTGGTTAAAAAAAAAAAAACGTAGTTGGCGCTGGGCTCGGTGGCACACTCCTACAGTCCCAGCTTCTCCAGAGGCTGAGATGGGAGGGGCGCTTGAGTTCAGGAGTTCTGGGCTGTAAGTGTGCTGTGCAGATCGGGTGTTCGACATCAATATGGTGATTTCCTGGGAGCACAGGACCACCAGTGCCTAAAGAGGGGTGAACCAGCCCAAGCTGGAAAACAGAGGAGGTAGAATTCCTGCTCTACAAAACTAAGTCAGTCTCCTGAGTATTTGTGAGACTGGACTTACGCGCTATGCCTGCTACTACGCGTCTGCTTTCACAATGGTGCAACTATTACCACGAGTTTCCCTTACTTGTTTAGTTCTCATCGAAGCCCTGCTCCAACCACTGACCGGCAGTGCCTGACATCTAAGTCTTAGTTCCCCAACTTCAGGAACGTTCTCTTATGTGACTGGGACCAGGTTCTCCACATCGGTGCTTTGTGAACCCACTCTTTACTGACAGTTCAGTCTGTCTAGACAGATACATCAGCCCCAGCTTTATCCACGGTTTTATCAATAAAGTCAGTGACCATGAACAGGTCTGACTGAGGTCAGGTGAAATGAGGCCGTGCTGCCCTGTTCCTGTATGTGCGAGGGGAGGCTCATCACATCCTGGAATGAAGCACAAGTAATTTGTGTCTTGAAGAAATAAAGACAACATCTCATTCAACAGTTCAGAGGACTCGCCCTTTCCTCATGGGAAAAGACATATTCCCAGAAGCAAGCAGGAAATCTGTAATAGAGGACAGATGCCTCTTAAACAGGTCATGGCATCTCTGCTGTGAAGGTACTACAGGTGGTGCACAGGTCATGTTCTCCTTGGCTGTAACCTAAGAAGGTGCTAAGTACACCGAATTCCAAATTCAGGCACATCTGTCTCCTGTGAGTACACTCTTATGTCTCATGGCAGTGTGTGGCTTACTAGGGGCTGTCTGTGGGCATCCTTGTCTCTTTGTTGCTAAGGAAAATTAGACTCTTCCATTTCCTGTGACTCTGTGGTTTCTATTGTCATTGAATAAATAGCTCTGTGGCTTGGCTGTAAGTTTCCTACAGAATGAGTTATTTAAGGTCTCTAATTTAATCATCTCAAGATGATTTCCCTACCTTAAATTAATAAAGGAAATTAAAATGTGTTTGCTTTTTGTGAGTATCCTCAGCCACCATCTGCTTAACAATGTGGATGCAATCAGCCTCTGGAGAGGAGGGAAGCGCATGTTCATACCGAAGTTTCTACTTTTCTAAAAAGCATGTCCATCAAAGTGTCAGGTCCCTGACGGGTGGGAGGGCCTTTCAGGAGATCCAGTTGAGATTTCATTTCAAACCAGAGCTGGTAATGTAAAGTGATCCATCTCTCCAGACAGAAACCCACTTCCTGGTAATTGTTTCATTTTTAAACAAATACAGTATTCTAAAATATTTTCCAGAACCCCTTTCTGTAGTCAGTCTAGTAGCAGTCAATGGGACTAAACTCGTGCCACCTGTCCCCATGGATTTTTAGCCTTCCATAGCTGGAAAATCGCCCACATTTCCTCACACAGATTATTCTGGAAAAATAGATGTTTTTTTACATTAATACAAATGTTTTTTGAAGAAAGGGAATTAAGATGTTTAAACTATTTGGAAGACTAATAATCGGGTTTTTTCTTCACTAAAGGAAACACTGATTTAAAAAAAAAAAGAACATTACAATTAAGACAAAATTAACATGAACTCAGTTTTTTAGGACTTTTAGTATGTCCACCTTTAAAATAACTAAAACCCCAAACACCAGCATTCCCTAACAGTGACTACCTCGCCCCATTCCTGCCACAGGTGCCCTTGGTTGATCTTTTCTAGCCGTTTGCAAGAAAGGTGTGTGTGTGTGTGTGTGTGTGTGTGTGTGTGTGTGTGTGATGGGCCTGTTTTTAAGGTTACCTAGGAGGAGCAATTAATAGCTGCTTATAATCCGTTCCTTTGCATTGCTAAGAAATGCTCCATGATTCAAGGATACCACATGCATTCCTCCACTCCTCCGCTGGAAAACGCTCAGCTCGTGGGTTATCAGGAATAATGCTGCCCAACGCATTTATGGACAAGTTGGTGCGTGGATATGTATTTACAACTGCATCCATTCGACGGTGTGTGTTTTCTCTTGGTTATGCGCCTAAGGATGAGGCTGATGGATTGTAAGCAGTTCTGTTTGTCGTCGGCCCTCCAGACTGTTTCCGCAGCTGTGGCACTGTCTCCATCTTAACTGGCAGTGCGTGTAGTTCTTACCACTCGCTCACCAACAGTTCTCTTCCTGCCCCGAGGTTTCGGGTTTGGCATTCCTGGTCAGTTGTGTCTATGACCATCCTTGGGGGTGTGGAGTGAGAGCTTACAGCTAGGTTTTTGTTTCTGATGTTCTTTTGAGACAAGGTCTCACCGAGTAGCCCTGGCTGTCCTGGAACTCTGTGTAGGCCAGGCTGGCCTTGAACCTACAGAGCTTCTCCTCCCTCCGCCTCCTGAATGCTGACATTAAAGGTGTGTGCCACCACACCAGCTTTTCACTGTGGCTTTAATTTACATTTTCCTTAGCATGTTTTCATGAGCTTATTGGCTATTTTCTACCAATTACAGGGGAAAGGCTCCAATACTTTGCCCATTTACAAATAACCACTGAATTACAGAAGTTATTTATAAATTCTGGAAACATGTCCTATATCAGCTATATGATGAGTCAATGTTTTAATCTACTTAGTAGGTGATTTTTTTACTTTGTTGATATATTTTCTTTAACAGTTTTTAAATTTTGGATTTATCTGCTTTTCCTTGTGCTGCCCATACTTTTAGCGCCCTACCTAAAAGTGTTTCCTGACACTTTTGCTGTCGTATCTATTTTTTGATATATTCTTTATTTATATTTCAAATGATTTCCCTTTTCCTGGATCCCCCTCCCCCAAAAGTCCCATAAGTCCTCTTCCCTCCCCCTGTTCCTCAATCCACCCCTTCCCACTTCCCTGTTCTGGCATTCCCCTACACTGTTGCACTGAGCCTTTCCAGAACCAGGGGCCATTCCTTCCTTCTTCTTGGACATCATTTGATATGAGAATTGTGTCTTGGGTATTCCAAGCTTCTAGGCTAATATCCACTTATCAGTGAGTGCATAGCATGAGTGTTCTTTTGAGACTGGGTTACCTCACTTAGGATGATGTTCTCCAGTTCCATCCATTTGTCTAAGAAGTTCATGACTTCATTGTTTCTAATGGCTGAATAGTACTCCATTGTGTATATATACCATATTTTTTTGTATCCATTCCTCCACTGAGGGACATCTGGGTTCTTTCCAGCTTCTGGCTATTATAAATAAGGCTGCTATGAACATAGTAGAGCATGTGTCCTTATTGCATGCTGGGGAATCCTCTGGGTATATGCCCAGGAGTGGTATAGCAGGTCCTCCAGAAGAATCATTCCCAGTTTTCTGAGGAACCGCCAGACTGATTTCCAAAGTGGTAGTGCCAGCTTGCAACCGCATCCCCCACCCCAGCAGTGGAGGAGTGTTCCTCATTCTCCACATCCTCACCAACACCTGTTTTCTCCTGAGTTTTTGATCTTAGCCATTCTGACTGGTGTGAGGTGAAATCTCAGGGTTGTTTGGATTTGCATTTCCCTGATGACTAAGGATCTCTTTAGGTGCTTCTCAGCCACTCAATATTCCTGGGGTACAGAGGTTTAGCTCTGTACCCCATTTTTAAGGGGGTTATTTGGCTTTCTGGAGTCTGCCTTCTTGAGTTCTTTGTATATCTTGGATATTAGCCCTCTGTCAGATGTAGTGTTGGTAAAGATCTTTTTCCAATTTGTAGGTTGCTGTTTTGTCCTTCTGACAGTGTCCATTGCCTTACCGAAACTTTGTAATTTTATGAGGTCCCATTTGTTGATTCTTGATCTTAGAGCATAAGCTCTTGGTGTTCTGTTGAGGAAAATTTCCCCTGTGCCCATGTCCTCCAGGGTCTTCCCCAGTTTCTTTTCTAATAGTTTCAGTGGGTCTGGGTTTATGTGGAGGTTCTTGATCCACTTGGACTTGAGCTTAGTACAAGGAGATGATCAATTTGCATTCTTTTCCATGTGGTGTCATATCTAAAAATAATCACACACTGAGGCTCACAAAAACTACCTCTGCCCTTCCTTCCTTCCTTCCTTCCTTCCTCTTTCTTTCTTTCTTTCTTTCTTTCTTTCTTTCTTTCTTTTTCTTTTTCTTTTTCTTTTTTTAAGTAAGAAACATGAGGCACCACAGAACCACACACGTTTTTCCCTATCATCTTTGACATGAACAGGTGACCAAGCTGCAGTCATAAGCATGCTTATAGTTTCAGCTTCTACAGTTTTATCTTCAACCGGATTATACAGGTGCACAGTAGGCCATCCAACATCCATGTGTACCAGCACCACTGAAAGGATCTTTCTCCACTGCTGTGGCTTAGATAAGAAACAGAGACGCCTTCTGATTCTGACTTTCTTCCTGAAGAAGCATTCAGTGGCACCGTAGCCATGTTTAAACAGCTCATGACAATGGCAGGCCTCTGTCTACCCAGACATGGCTCTGCAGGTGTACAAAGTGCCACAATTATGGGATCATAATGGCTCCCACCAAGATCTCAAACACAAGTCTGGGAAGCAAGGCAGAAAACATTCCAGGGGTGATGCCTAGTGGACCCTTAACAGAGACTTTGGAGAGGCTGATTGGGGGTCTGACAGATTGTCAGGTGGAGCTTGCAAAGGTCCACACAAATTAGTGTGTGTCCTGAAGGGCTAACTAGCAAAATAATAGGGAGGACATGTTTAGGCCTGGGGTACCCACTTCTCACCTCACTGTGTAACGGGATGCCAAACCTTAGGTTTATGGTTTTGCACTTTCTACTTGTATTTCCCTCCATTTTGGTATGGGAACACATGCCCTGTGTCTGTCTCACAGTGGGTATTGGAAATAGATAACTTATTTTAACATTCTAGACTTTTAACTGCAAGGAAATTGCCTTGAGTCTTAAATGAGACATTTGATGTTGAATTCTAGAACAAGTTAAGATTTTGGGGTTTGGGAGATAGATTATTTTAATGAGAAGGACATGAGCCATGGGGGAATCAGGAAGGGATGTTCAGATGTAGTATGTGTTTCTCAAGGGTTCATAAGTATAGACCTACTCCTCTGTGAGGGGTTATAAGGAAGTAGAAACTTGATCTGCGTTGTCTGGATGTGGGGCCTTGGGGACCCGATTAGGATTAGACAGAGTCACCAGAGTGGGGCACCACGACTCAAGCCCAGGGGCTTCATAAGAAGAGAGAGGGGGGCATCTCAGGGAACACACACTTTGGTCTCTTGCTATCTGATGCTCTACAGCCTCTCTGGACAATTCCAACAGGAAAGCTATTACAAGACACAGCCCTCAACCACGGAACTTCAGAACTGTCCACCAAAGGAAATCTTTTCCACAGGTGGAAATACACGCCCCCTGCAGTTTGGTACAGATAATGTGTGGATATGGCTACTGAATGCTTTTGCCAGCCTTGTTGATATGTCACGGGATATGAAGGTGTTGATATGTCACGGGATATGAAGGTGGAGGCTCACCATCCGGTTCTGCTCCACTGGCACTTTGCCACTCTTCTGAATATCATGAACCTGGAGCAAGTTTTAAAGTCAAGGAAGGCAAGTCCTCTGACTTTAATCTTTTGTAAGTAATTTTATTTATTCTGGGTCCTTTGTAATCGTATATGTATTTTAGGATCAGCCTATAAAATTCTGTTGAGATTTTGCATTTAATCTGCAAATTGACATGAGAAGTATTATCACACTAAGAACACTAAACTTCCAGACCACGACTTAGACCTTCTGATACCTCAATGCAGGCCAGCCTCAATATCTTTAACATTTTCTGGTTTTGTGGTGTAGTGTGTGTGTGTGTGTGTGTGTGTGTGTGTGTGTAGGTATGTGTGTAGGACATTTTATCTTTTTGTAGTAGTTGAAAATTTATGCCTATTTTATTCTTGTTGATGCTATTGTCAATGTAATTGTTTTTAGGAGTTTTCAGTGAAAGGAAATAAAATTGACTTCTGTTTATCCTTTATCTGCCCTATAACTTCGATAAGCTAGCTAATTAGTTCTAATGTGGATTCCTCAAGATCTTCTATGTTCAGTATCATGTTATCAGTAAAATCAAGATGCTTTAAAGGTCTTCCTGTTTAATGCACATGTTGTACTCTATTAATAGTGCATACCATATTCTTCCTTCCCCCTCCCTAAGGTCATACTCTATAGCCCAGGCTGGCACAAACCTTCTTGTGTGGCACAGACTGGCCTGAGATTTACAATGTTCCTTCTGCCTCACCCTCCTGAGTGGTAGGGTTATAGCCCTGACCTATCATGCCCAGTTGACATTGACTTCTGGTTATAAATTTCCTTTACATGTCTGATGTGACCCTGGCTTGACTGACTGTATAATCTTCTTTTGTACATTGCTGTATTTTATTTGCTAGTATTTTGTTGACAATCCCTGCCTATGTTCATAAAGAATATTAATCTTTAAGCTTGGGGGCTAGAGAAATGGCTCAGTGGTTACCAACTGCTCTTCCCAAGGTCCTGAGTTCAAATCCCAGCAACCACATGGTACCTCACAACCATCTGTAATGAAATCTGATATCCTCTTCTCATGTGTCTGAAGACAGCAACAGTGTACTTACACAAAAAAAAAATAAATAAATCTTTAAAAAACTTTAATCTTTTAATGACAGAAAGCTATATCTTAAAATTTTTTATTTATCCTTTGAAATGTTTATATTTGTATACACATCTTGATCATACCCACCATCCAGCCTCCCCACCAGCTCCTCTAGGGTCTCCCATTCATGTGTTCATGTTTCCTTCCCAACTTCATGTCTTCCTCTTACAATGTTTCATTAATTAAAGTTTTTAATAACTGAGTTCAATTATTGCTGCCTTAATGTATATGTCTCGGGGTCATCCACTAGGGAAGGGGAAACCTACACTGGCCACACTCCAGTGTAGAGTAGGGAAGGAGAGACAGGCTCCTCCCTCCCCAGGAGAGGTACATGGCAGTGGCTCCTCGGGTGGGGTTGGGGCGCTCTACAGCCCCTCCACACGCTATGCTAGCTTAAAATAAATCTTTTCCATTTGGTTTTGCTTTTTAATGTATGTGTGTCTGCCTGCATATATGTGCACCACATGCATGCTTGGGGAAGGCAGAAGATGGCATGGGTTGTCAAGCACTAGAGTTACAGATAACTGTGAGTCGCCACACAGGTGTGGAGGGTGGAGCCTGGGTCCTCGGCCACAGTCAGTCCTGGCTTGCTCAGTGAGCCCCACCATGCCGGGTCTGTGACTTGCTTGATCTTGCGCGAGGCTTTTGAGGAGTAAGCACAAGGGGGAATCCCCTCTGATCTTTATTCTTTTCCTTCTCAGTCGGTTCCCCTTTTCTTTTCTTCTTTCACCATCTAAAAGGAGGCTCAGGCTGCTGATCCGAAAACCTTTATATTATTATTCTATAGCATTACAGCTATGAAATTCCCTTGAACACTACTTCAAATGTGTTTCATAAGTTTTGATATGCTGCGCCTTTGTTTGCATTCATCTCAAAGCATTTTTGGTTGTTCTTTAGACCCTCTGCCTGGGTTTCTCTTTGTTTCCAAGTCCACATTCTCTATTTCATTCTTTTCACCAGTATGTATCTCAGGTGGTTTAAGTAGGAATGGTTCTCAATAGGCTTATATATTTGGATGCTTGGTTTTTAGGGAGTTGCCCTATGGAAGGTGGGGCTTAAAGTTTCAAATGCTCAAGCCAGGCCCAGTCTCTCTCTCTTCCTGCTGCCTGTGGTTCCACCTGAGGAGTCCTCAGCTACCTTTCCAGCAACATGTCTGCCTACATGCTAGCATGCTGACAATGAACTAAACCTCTGAACTGTAAGTCAGCCCCAATTAGATACTTTCCTTTATAAGAGTTGCTACAGTCATCGTGTCTTGTTGCAGCAACAGGACACTGACTAAGGCAGTCTCTCCATTCATAGGATTTTTCTGAAGGACTTTGTGCATGCTTGGTCAAAATTCTACCACTGATCTATAACCCTAGGCCCTGACGGCTTAGTCAGGGTTTTACTGATGTGAACAGATACCATGACCAAGACAGCTCCCAGAAGGACAACTTTTAATTGGAGCTGGCTAACAGATCCACAGGTTCAGTCCATTATCATCAAGGTGAGAACATAGCAAGCATAGCACAGGAGGAGCTGAGAGTTCAACATCTTGTTCCAAAGGCAAACAGAAGACTGGCTTCCGGGCAGCTAGGACAAGGGTCTTAAAGTCCACGCCTTCAAGGACCTTCTTCCTCCAACAAGGTCACACCTCCGAAAAGTGCCTTGGCCAAGCATATTCAAACCACCACTGCTTCTCTTGATGCGACATTATCATCCTTTGGGTTTGGGTTCATGGTTCCCATAGTTCTTTATTGCTGCTGCTGCTGCTGCTGCTGCTGCTGCTGCTGCTGCTGCTGCTGCAATTGTTCTTAGCTCTTTGAGCAATAACTATGTTAAGGTATTTGTCTGCTAGCTTCTAGCCAGATCGCCTCAAAGACTCATGTGATTGTGTCATTTCCTGGGTGATTGGTTTTTAGGTTCTTGGGTTTATTTTCTATATCTTGCTTTTTGGATGGGTTGATTGATTGATTGTTGATAGCAAATGAACAAGTGATATTTTGGACTTCTATAGCTGGTGACTCCTACCCTGAAAATGCTTCCTTTTCGCTAGAGTTTATCAAGTGGCTTAACTAAGTCAATTCTATGAAGCCAGTTTCCCATGCCCTGTGCTGCCTCCACCCGCCAGCCTCAGAATTCTTTCAGTCTTAGCATCTTAACTCAGCAGCTAAGGCTAGACATAACCTTACAGTTGACAAAAGCCACTTACTGGTCAAAGTTTGTTGCAGAACGAGGGCTTGGGCAGTCCCTGATGCTATCACACCAGGCTGGGAAATGAACTGGGAAGAGGTGAGAAGGAAAATTACTGGCCTCAACTGGCCTCCATCAGTCAGATTGGATGAAAACTTTTAGAGAGTTTGATCTCTTGGTTCAATTTTTTAATACATTTGAACACAATAAAGCTTGGTGGAACAGTTTCTATGTGACAGTTCTCATAACGAAACTTAAGGGATGGCCATATCAAAATTCCCTTGCAAAATATCCCAACATAGCAAGGTGCCTGCGGATCTTTATCCTAAAAACAAGTTCTGTTGACTGGCAGACAGCGCTTAAAGGCTAGGGCCTAGCGAGGAAGAATTTGTAACAATGTAACAAGCTAAGGATGAATTAATTCTGTTGATGGAGGATACAGCACACATGAGGCCTCTTCCATAAGGATGAGCTCTAGTCACTGAGAGACAAAGGCCATGATTCGGGTGCAAACAGTTCAGAATTTGGGGGGAATTCAGATGGAGGGTGGCTCCTAACAGAATTTCAAAAGGCCACCGGGTTGTTCTGACCACTTTCATGCTAGCATTCCTGGTGGCCAGGGTGATTATTCCTTAAAGAAAGCAGTCCTTTGCATCTCCAGTGCTTGCTGCAGTTTGTCCTTATCCTATTAGACGCTCACTCTTCACTGTTGCCTAGGTGTGAGGTGAGAGGCTAACAGTGCAGTAGGGAAAGGTGCTTGTTTGTTTCAAAATCATCTATCGCGTTAAACGTGGTCACCTTCTTTCTGACAGCTCCCTGGAAAGTCAGCTTCAGACCTGTAGACAGTCAAGTAGCCAAGGAACCAGCTACCCCTGCGTGGGTTAGAGTGAGTAGTTTTTTGGTTGGTATTTGATCAGGTGCAGTGGTTAGGCTCTTTGAGTCAGAGAAGGGCTCTATTTCAGGATCTAGTTGAGGTCTGAGAAACTCTGGAGTCTGTCCACACCCCAGCTCCTGTGTGGGTGCAGCCCTGAGCAAGCACACGGCCCTCCCTCACTGTGGTGTGGGTCCCCCATTCCCCCCACCCCGAGCAAGCACACGGCCCTCCCTCACTGTAGTGTGGGTCCCCCATTGCCCCCACCCCGAGCAAGCACACAGCCCTCCCTCACTGTAGTGTGGGTCCCCCATTCCCCCCACCCCGAGCAAGCACACAGCCCTCCCTCACTGTGGTGTGGCCCTGAGAGTGCACACGGCCTTCTCTCAATGTGTGGCCCTGAGAGTGCACACAGCCTTCCCGCACTACTGTGTTCCCAAGAAAGCCCTTCTTAGCCAGCTCTTCTCTGCCTCTTTTTACAAACTTCATGCTGCCTGGCCATTTCTCCTCTCAAAGCTTCCCTGTGCCTCGTCCTTGCGGTTCACCTGGCCCTCTGTGCTTTAGCCTGGCTTTCTGTCCTGTTTCCAGTGAAGTCAGTCCCTAGAGGGAATGGTTGAGCTCTTTGTCCTACTGGATAATTTTGTCAGGATTTCCTTTCCCCTCGAGTGACAAACGTCCTTCTCTAGTGTGTGTACTGGGGTGAAAATGGCGTGTTCTCTTCAGCATGGGAACTTACCTTCTCAGTGAAGGAGCTGTCTGAGGGTAGAAGCAACAGAGACCCATGTATTCTCAATCTGTGCTATCTGCAGGTAGTGGGTGGGCAGAGAGTGCTCCTCTCCCCAAGAGGTACTGCTGGAGGAGAGCTTCCTGAGACAGGACCAGGCTGGGCGCTGGCACGCTTAGAGGGCCCAGTGGAGGAATACTTCATAACAGAGTGGGAGAGGTAGTAGAAGTGGCAGGATGTAGCTCACAGCCCACAGACCCTCACCTGTGTAAGATTTCATAGACTTGCTAGAGTGACTGTCCCCTGTTTCCTGTTGGTCCTTTTAAATTTTTCCAGGTTTGTTACTCCCTCACATTTCCCCCTCCTTAGCTGTGAGTGGCTGAAGAATCCTGCTAAGCTCCTTCCCCAACCCAGAAGTCCTGGCTCTGCCTGGATGCTTTGATGAGTGACAGCTCGCTCTGCTGGGGAAGACCAAAAGGGAAGACAGTTATTAAGAGCAGAGAGGAGGCAGTAATGACCGGTGCTGTCACCTAAAACCAGAAGTTTCTCAAAGCAAATTCTGGTCGCCTCTTAAAATTCCAGGTGGCGTCAGATGCTCCCTTGCCTCTACCTGCTGTGGCTGTCATGCCGAGCTCTGGCCTGGCACTGGGTTAATTCACATGTGTAATTCAGTATTTAAGTCAGCGTGAAAGACATTGAATAAATGACGACACACGTCCCGGGAGGACAGGACGGCGTGTTGTTCTGGCTACCCAACTGCTTGTATGAAATGAGAAAAGGTAACCAAACAACACATGACGTCTTTCAATCGGTCTTTATAAAGCAGCCATGGCTGCCAGGTAGCATACTACACTTTTCCTCAGCTGTGTCCACCCAGGTTTATGTTCCCCCCCCAAAATGTGCTTTCTTTCCTGCGTCATAGAGTCTCAGATAAAGAGATCAATTAGGATATTCTAGCACATCAGCAAAAATTGTGAATTGCAATCCAAATACAATTTGAAGTCTAAAGACAATTAATTGAAGACAACATTTGAAAATAAAAATAAATCTAATCTTAAAGTGGTTACTATGTCAGTTTTGCTTTTTAAAAATGTTTGGGCAGTACTTCTTTGAAGATGATAAAACCACAATATTTAATAATCTGTGCTACACTTGTTCTGCTGGTTGTGCCTGAGCCTTCTAAGCTGTGAATTAATTTTTCTAAAAATTGATATAAATCTAACAGAGCACTTCAAATTTCCATTCACAGAATTTCCCAGGTTTTTAACCTAAGTGTGTGGCATACAGATGTGACTACAGTCTGAGAATGGTCTTAATATTTTCTTCCATTTCCATGTCCCCATGTGTCTCAGCCACAGGTGACTGGGCGGCTGTCTCATAATGCTGACAGCAACCTGCCAAATGTTTACAGGGATATTCCAGAAAACTACAGAATGCTAAGATGCAGTCTCTGGGGAAACTAAGGCAAGGGGAGCATTCACTTATTTTTTTCCTCCAGAGTTCAGAATCAATAACTAGTTTTAGATATAAAACTAAATTCCTGGTCTTGTCTGGAGAGGTGGCCCATGGCTCAGAGAGTACACTACATTGCACAGGACCCACATCAAGATGGCCCACGGGTAGGTGCTTCAATTCCAGCTCCAGGCAATCCATGCCCTCATCTGGCCTCTTTGGGAACTGGGCACATGCACATGCAACTTAAAATTAATAAAAATAAATCTTCTAAATGCAAGTCTCCAAATGTCCTGTGGATGGCCTTACAGCTGTGCTTCATTATACAAAATAGCACATGAACTACAAGACAGGGGAAGGAACATCTGGTAATAGTAATACCACAGGTGACGCTTCAGTTCCCCGGATTTTCCACTCCATTTCCAAAGCTATCTTGCTGCAGTCCTGTGGAAGGGAAGTGAGAGCTGCCACAGGGGTAGGAGTAGCCCCACAGGTGGGATGAAGACACGGGGCCTTCCCACACTTATTGCTGTCACTGCCGCCACACAGGGAATGGGGAGCTAGGGCATGAGGACACTCTCTCCACTCAGCTCTGTGCTCTAGACAGAGGGAAAGACGTGGGGCCAGGCAGGACTTTAACCCAGAACTTGAAGGCAGAGGCAGGTGGATCTTTGCAAGTTCAAGGCCAGCCTGGTCTACATAGTGAGTCTCAGGACATCAGGACCATGTAGAGAGACACTGTCTCCCCACCCCACCCCCCAAATCAGTAGAACAAAGCTAATTCAATTGTTACCAAGCTGCTGTTGGAGGTACCATGGTGAACAGGTCAAGGCCTGGCCCTAAGAACACTTTCAGGGTGAGCTCTGGCCCTCACTTTCTTTCTCTTTCTTTTCATACAGAGGGTCTATTCACAAGTAAGACTTGACTCGACAGAAACATCAAGGAGAGGACAGTCTCAAGCCAGGCACGGAGGCGCGTCTGTAATTTCAGCCCTGGGGAAGGATAATGCAGGAAGACTGTGGGTATGAGGCCAGCCTGTGCTAAATGAAGAAAGAAAATTAAAGGAAGAGGATGTGGTGGCAACCAGGAGCCCAAGAGAAAAACCATAAACTAAGGCATTTCTCAAGCAAAATACAGATAGCTTAGCGGGTAGCACGTTCATCTAAGAAGCATGAAGCCCTGGTCTCGATCTCCAGCCACACACAAAACAGGTTATGGTGCCAGGTGCCTAAATATCACCAAGACTGGGAGGAAGAGAGAAAAGAATCAGAAGTTCAAGGTCATCCTTGGCTACAGTATAAGTTCAAGGCTTGCTTGGGCTACATGAGATCCTTATCTCAAAGAAAGAAAGAAAGAAAGAGAGAGAGAGAGAGAGAGAGAGAGAGAGAGAGAGAGAGAGAGAAAGGAAGGAAGGAAGGCAGGAAGGAAGGAAGAAAGAAAGAAAGACAAGAAAAAGAAAAGAAAGAAGGAAGAACAGAAGGAAGGAAGGAAAGACAGAATGAAGGATAAAAGGAAGGAAGGAAGGGAAGGAGGGAGGGAAGGAGGGAGGGAGGGAGGGAAGGAGGAAGGAAGGAAGGAAGGAAGGAAGGAAGGAAGGAAGGAAGGAAGACAGACATTCCCTGCCCCATCTTAGGGTTTTTATTGCTGTGAAAAGGCACCATGACCACAGCAACTCTTATAAAGGAAAACACCTAATTGGGGCTGCCGTCCAGCTCCAGAGGCTCAGTCTGTTGTTATCACCATGGCAGTGAACATGGTTGGATGCCGGCAGATATGATGCTAGAGAGGCAGCTGAGCGTTCTACATCTGAATCCGCAGGCAGAAGAGAGAGAAAGGCACTGGAGCCTGGCTTGAGCATCTGAGACCCACCCCAAAGTGACATACTGCCTCCAGCAAGGTATGGACCACACCTCCTAATAGTGCTACTCCCTATGAGCTTATGGGGGCCACTTTCATCCAAAACACACCATTCCACTCCCTGGCCTCCATAGGCTTTTAACCATATCATAATGGCAGAAACGTATTCAGTTCACCTTCCAAAGGCCCCATAGTCGATCAGTCTCAACTCTGCTTAGAAATTCAAAGTCTTGGGGCTGGAGAGATGGTTCAGTGGGTAAGAACATCAACTGCTCTTCCAATGGTCATGAGTTCAAATCCCACCACCCACATGATGGCTCACAACCATCCGTAAAGAGATCTGACGCCCTCTTCTGGTGTCTGAAGACAGCTACAGTGTACTTACATATAATAAATAAATAAATCTTTAGAAAAAAAGAAATTCAAAGTCTCTTTGGAAACTCTGAAATCTCTTAACTGCAAAACCCCCTTGTAAAACTAAAATAAAAAGCAGATCACATACTTCCAACATATAACAGCGTAAAATATACATTACCATTCCAAAGAGGAGGAAAGAGATTATAGTGAGGAAATTCTGGACCAAAGTAAGACTGAAAACCAGCTGGGCAAACTCCAAACTCTGCATCTCCATGTCTGATGTCAAAGCAGTCTTCAGACCTCCAACCCTTTCAGCTCCCCTGACTGTACCGCACTTCTCTCTTGGGCTGGTTCCACTCCCTGTCAGCAGCTCTCTGTGGCAGGTATCCCACAATTCTTGGGGTCTCCATGGCAATTCAGGTTTCATAGTCACAGCTTCACTAGTGGCCTCTCTGGGCCTTCATGAAGGGACACCCTTGCCATAAGCCTGGGGTCAGTGGCTTTCTTACACACAGAGGGAGATTCCACAACCTTCTTGTATCATTGACTCTAAAGCCAGAACCACAGTGCTGAAGCTTTCAGGTTTTGCTGCTTACTGTGGCTGGAGCATGCCTCCCTCTTTACAAATACATTTTCACCAGCTTTCTATTATCCATGTTTTCCTTCACTCGCCTAAGCCTGGCTGTCCTGAAATTTGATCTGTAGGCCAGGCTAGCCTTGAACTCAGAGATCCATCTGCATCTGCCCCCTGAGTGTTGGGATTAAAAGTGTGTGCCACCATTCAAACCACCATACACCCCATGCAACTTTTGTTCTACAGTCCAAATACCGTCTCTCTTCTATGAAGGCATTCAGTCCACATTCCCTGATATTAAACTGAATGTAATACTTAAAATATCATTAGAGAGAGCTGCAGACACTTGTAACCGAGAAGTGTTCTCACACATTTATTGATATATAGCAAACCACTCCTAAAACTCACAGGTTTAAACAATAGTGTTTCCTCCTTTCTCTGTCTGGAGACACTCTTATAACCGTAAGCAGCTACAGTCTTTGTATACATCTTTGTTGTCTTTCCCATGGCCCCATTCACAAAACTAACTTGGGCTCTGAACTCATGAAAGACTCGGGGTTCTAATGGGTACAGGCAAAGGCTGCCCGGCATCATTTTTCTTTTTTCTTTTTTAAAACATTTTTCTTTGATATTGTCTTTGTTTACATTTTATATGTTATCCCATTTCCCGGTTTCCCACCCTCCCAGAAACTCCCATCCTAACCTACCTCCCCCTGCTTCTATGAGGGCGTTCCTCTACCCAGTCCGCTCCTACCTCCCTGCCCTCAATTACCATTCCATTGTTATGTGTCCCTTTTCGTTTCCTTCTTTTTTAATTTTTACTTTTATTTTTCATTATATTCAACACAATATATATTCTTAAACCAATTATATAAATAATGGGCATGTTATAAAATGAACATAAAAAAGATAAAGTCTTTTTGTTTGTTCATTCTGTTTTCAGTAGAGCTTAGGATCTTGGCTCTTACTGTGGTAGAAACCCAAAATAAAAATATTTTTAGACATTGGAGTTCATTGTAGTAAGGCTGTACTTCAATGTCCCTCACATCACCGAAGGATTTTGCCTCCATAGCTGCTAAGCTAAGAATTGACAGTTCTGCTGTGCCAAGGATTAAATTGTAGACAGAATTATTTAGATACAGATTTCCTGTGATGGTCAAAGCGATTTGACTTGAGTGATTATCATCATTCTAAGCCCACAAGGAACAGGTTACATTCATATGAAAAATGGTGTGTGGATTCAGATGGTCTATCCACGAAGTCACTGATCAACTGTTCCAATGAGCTATGGTTCTGCTTGGAGGGTGGCACAGACATGAAGTGAGGGTAAGATTCTGGTTCATTGGCTGTGATGATTTTGAAAAGCATTCATCTCAGAAAAAGGGTAACTTATAAGGTCATCTTCAAAATTGATACAATAATTATAAATATCAAGCAAAACATTCAGTCTCATTTCTCTTACAAACCACTTCCCAAATTAATTGTCTACTAATTGTAGACAATTAATTGTCTATTAATTCTTTTGGCTGTATAAATAACTTTGAAATATGTAAGCTGTTCTGAAAGCCATAGTATATTGTAAAAACATCAAATAAACAATCCCACTTATAGTAAGGCTGAGATAGGAGAAGCATGATTTCAAGACCATTACGTGGTACACAGCAAGACACTGTCACAAGCAGAAAGTGTATATGGATTGTAAAATAATGGGCATATTTCTCCAATTATGAGATTAGAGAGACCATTGACTGACAGCTAAAAAATTTCTAATTCCTCATATTTTTTAAATTTCCATCAACCAGGATATGTTGATAATATTAATTTTCATATTAAGAGATATTAAGGAAAAGTGATTGTTAGAAGTGGAATTATGTTTGTGTGGATTTGTTGAACGATTACTTTCTTGCTTTTCCTAGGGTGTAGTCTCCCTCCTTGTGTTGGTGTTTTCCATTATCCTTTGTAGGGCTGGATATGGGAAAATATTGTGTAAACTTGGTTTTGTCATGGAATATCTTGATTTCCTCATCTATGGCAATTGAGAGTTTTGCTGGGTATAGCACCCTGGGCTGGCATCTGTGTTCACTTAGGGTCTTTATGAGGTCTGCCCAGGATCTTCTAGCTTTTATCATCTATGGTGAGAAGTCTGGTGTGATTCTGATATGTCTGCCTTTATATGTTACTTGACCTTTTTCCCTTACCACTTTTAATATTCTTTCTTTGTTTAGTGCATTTGGTGTTTTGATTATTATGTACCGGTGTTGTATTCTGTAGCTGCCTGCAGCGACTGCAAAGTGGTTCCTGCAAGAGAAACTTAAGGGTTGGATGGGAAAGTGGCGAAAAGAGAATTGGGCCAAGATGACATTGCCATTCAAGACCGAAGTTTTAATAAATTTTTGGGCAACATGTAGTCTGGAGAATTCCTTCCCCCCAGGCTTGAGGTGAGATCTTTGCTGGCTCCCATCTCAGCAGGTCGCCTGCTGAGATCAGAACTGCAAGTCCAGCAGATCCAGAATGCGGTTAGGTGGGGCTGCCCTGAGGCTGCCCATGGCTTCCAGGTGGGGGCAGAGAGCTGTGTTGTTCTATACAGAACAAAGGCCAGGAATTTCACAGGCTGAGAGCTGATTACCAGAGTGGAGGCTGGAAAGCCAGCTCAAACACTGGAGGGGGAAGGGACACGCCAGGAGGACTTCTGTTCTGGTCCAGCCTGTTTGGAGTTCTGTAGGCTTCTTGTATGTTCATGGGCATCTCTTTCTTTAGGTTAGGGAGGTTTTCTTCTATAATTTTGTTGAAGATATCTACTGGCCCTTTAAGTTGGGAGTCTTCGCTCTCTCCTATACCTATTATCCTTAGGTTTGGTCTTCTCATTGTGTCCTGGATTTCCTGGATGTTTTGTGTTAGGAGCTTTTTGCATTTTGCATTTTCTTTGACTGTGGAGTCAATGTTTTTTTCTATGGAATCTTCTGCACCAGAGATTTTCCATCTCTTGTATTCTGTTGTTGATGCTTGCATCTATGACTCCTGAGCTCTTTCCTAGATTTTTCTAACTCCACAATTGTCTCTCCCTTTGTGATTTCTTTATGTTATTGTTTCTATTTCCATTTTTAAATCTGGATGGTTTTGTTCATGTGATTCCCTTCCCTTGTTTGATTGTGTTTTCCTGTAATTCCTTTTTAAGGGCTTCTACCTGTTTACCTGTGTTTTCCTATATTTATTTAAGGGAGTTATTTATGTCCTTCTTAAAGTCTTCTATTATCATCATGAGAAGTGATTTTAGATCCGAATCTTGCTTTTCTGGTGTGATGGTGTATTTAGGACTTGCTATATTGGGAGAATTGAGTTCTTACGATGCCAAGTTTCCTTGGTTTCAGTTGCTTATGTTCTTAAGCTTGCCTCCTGCTATCTGATTATCTCTAGTGCACCTGCCCTGGCTACATCTGACTGGAGCTTGCCCTTCCTGTGATCCTGGTTGTGTCAAAACTTGTCAGAGTCCAGCTGTCTCTGTGGTGCTGTATTTCTGGGATCCTGTGATCCTGAGATCCTTGGTGTGTCAGAGCTCCTGGGAGTCAAGCTCCTTCTAGGGCCCTAAGATCCTGGTGTGACCAATCTCCTGTGATCCTGTGAGTCTGTGAGCCTGAGACCCTGGGCACATTAGAGTGCTTAGGAGTGGAGTTTCCTCTGGGTGTTACAGGACTGGCTGCAGAGTTTGTGCCCAAGGTAAATCAGCCCAGATCAGAAGTGGCCTGGTCGGGTGGGGTTTCTGTGTCCCTGGATCCCGCTGGTCCCAGTTGTGCCTGGTGGTATTGGGACAGGTGTTATGTTCTCCTCACCTCTGATCCTATGCTCTTGGGTGTGTTAGAGCACCTGGAAGTGGTGCTTCCTGTGGGTGTTACAGGACTGGCTTCAGAATTTGCATCCAAGGTCGGCTGCCCAGCATCTTAAGGGTTAACTAGAACTGCATCATTGTGGCAATCATAAGTTAATTCAGACTCAAGGTGAGAGCGGGATCAGGCTGCTAAAGCACAGAAGAGACTGGCGGGTATGCTGTTTGCGTTCTGTTCTTATCAACCGAAATTAGAGTCTTCCGGAAGAAAGAGCCTCAGTTGAGGAATTGCCTCGACCTGATTGGCCTGTGGGAAAGTCAGCTTGATTTGAATATAATGATTGATGTGTGACAGCCCGGCCCAGCCCAACCCCTGTGCAGGTGGTTCTGGGGTGTATAAGAAAGCCGGCAGAGCAAGCCACGAGCAGCAAACCCGTAAGTGATGGTAGCTTTTTGCTGCTATGACAAAATGCCTGAAGGCGGAGGGAGCAGTTTAAAGAAAGAAGCTGTATTTGGACTCAAGGTTTCAGACCATGGTCCGCGGTCTCATTTTTTCCTGCCTGGGGCAAGACAGCAACACCATGGTAGGAGGATGTGGCCAAGGGAAGCCGCTCACCTCCTTAAAACTAGGAAACAGACAGGAAGGAGCTTCCAGGAAGACATTCAGACGACTCGCTTCCTCTTTCAGACTCTGCTTTCTGAATAGACCATTAATCTGTGAACCCCTCGATGGATTAATCCCTGGGTGTGGTTGAGACTCTTGTGATTTAGTCACTGCTCAATAGCGCCACCTTCTGGGGATTGAGTCTTTAACACATGAGCCTAGGGGACTGAAGGAACTTTACAACAAAACCTGACAACAAAGACAGAAACTGAGTGGTGTGGTCTCTGAAGAGACCAGGTCTTCAGAAAGCATTTGTCTCTGGAAATTCCATAGGAAAGACTGTCCTCTCCTGTGAGGAACTGGGGCCAGGCTCAGGTGACCACGACTGTCTCAAAACCTATATATACACGGACATCCTAGCCTGCAGAACCACAGACTGTGACTGTGTTTGGAGATAAAACTTAAAGAAGTAATTAAGTTAAAAGGACATCGTGGGGTGGGCCCTAGCCTATCTGACTGGGGTCCTAATGAGTAAAAGGGTGAGGACAGAGACAGTCCCAGGATTAGGCAGCCTCAGAGCCTCAGGTCAGTGAGCTAAGAGGAAGCACAACCAGCACGGTGCTTTGGTCCCGCAGCCTCCAGGGTGATGACGAATGGGGCTCTCCGGTGGAAGCCCCTGGCTCTTGGTACCCTGTAATGGCAACTGGCAGAGCCTAACGTCCAGTGGACCATGCAGAGGCTGCTAACTCAGAGACACCCAGAGCTGGGTGTGATCCCAGTGTGTGCCTGGGTTCTGGGCCCAGAAGTCAGATGCACAAGAGAGGCCACGAGCTGGAGACAGCTCCAAGCTCAGTGTGATGTGTCATCTACATCTTTATGAAAATAGCGATCAGTTTCCGATGATCACAGACCGGACGGCCAGGGCCCGGAGAGAAGTGTGGCTGTTAGGAGGGCTTCGCTCTTCCATCAGATTCGTTTGCTTGCCAGTGCCCAAGTCCCTCAATCTCTTCAGCCCCTCGGGACACCCTTCTCTGGCCTCCCCAGGTGCTGCATCACACGCACATTTAACAGACATTCAGGCAAAACACTCACACACATGAAACAAAACGGAACCTTCTTCTAAAATCCAAAGGCTCTACTCTAAAACCAAGCTAGAGCTTTTGGCTTCTGTGGGGAAAGCAGAGGGGCCCTGCGAGCCTCCCCAAAGGTCAGGAGCAAGGACTGAGTTTCCCATTGTGTACGTGCACGGTAAACAGGTAAACATCGAGCGTATTGCAAACGGCAGGTGGAGAAAGGCAAGCCAGACTGCCAAAAGCAGGGCTTTGACGGCGGCGAGAAGCTCTACAGTGGTTTATGTCTTGCCATTACAATACAAAGGAGTGCGATTCACCTGCGAACTTGGTCGCTAGTGATTTACTGTGGAGGAAGTTACATAATTAGCCATACCCAGCACTCTGGACCCGCCAGTATCCCAGGGAGTGCTTTTAAAGGGCTTCTGTGATCGTAAGCTGAGTTTTTATAGTTGTTTCTATTTCCAGAAGACATTGGAAATAGCTTTAAGTATATGTATGTGCTCAATGTCTGCTTAACACTCAGATATCCGTGGCAGCTAAGTTTCTCCTTCAGGGCAAAGGAAACGCGCTATAATTCGCACTTCAAACAAGAAGGCCTCTATTACTCTTGGGGGGCGGGAGTTCTTGGTTGTATTTCTAGGCCTTTCAGAAACAAAACTCCCAGTTGTTCACGTTCTTCACACAGGATGCCTGAGACAGAATTAGCAACAACAGTTACTGTTCAGATCTGGCTTGCCTTTTTTCCTTCCAAGGCACTTTGCATATTTTATGGAGAATTTTCAGTTGAATTAAATGGTTTGGGAAGCTGCAGTCTCTTTCCTAGGCCTGAGGAGCTTATGCTAGAGAAGTCTGAGGCCAGCTGCTCACACCTAAACCTCACTGGAACATGGTAGCAGCCGCTGGCCCGGCTTCAAACAACACCCCTGAGTCTTTGGTTCCTCTTACCTCAAATCCCTTAACTGGCAGTGTTAAGAAATTATACCACTACCTTGTAAACACACACACACACACACACACACACACACACACACGCACGCACGCACGCACACACACACACACGCGCACACACACACACACACACACACACACACACACACGCACGCGCACGCGCACAAGCACGCGCACGCGCACGCGCACATACACATACTACTCCTCTGAGGTTCCGGGGGATGTGGGTGGGGCAAGAGGCGGGACCTCACTCTCTAGGCCTCGGTGGATCAATACCCATGATGCACTTTGCTCCTGATTTCCTGCAGGCATCCTCTCTGGGATCTGCTTTTTTCCATTCGGCCGGCTAGTACAAGATCCATCAAGGATGTGATAATACTTATCATCTGTCATCTGTCTGCCACCTTCTGGAAGTCCTGCCTCATTCTATTGAAAAGAGGCATCCACCAGGCAGGGCTAGGCCCCGCAGTCTGCCTTCCGTCATAGAATTTAAAGGGAGCATCTATAGAGGCCTTTAGAAGCCTCGCTGTGCTGAGGGCTGTGAGTGTGTGTGTGTGAGTGTGTGTGTGTGGGGGGGTACCTCCCAAAATGTCACCTCTATACACCACGGCACTTACAGATCGGGAAACTAAGGTACACACTTACCCAGTCACACAGCCGCGAAGAGCAGATCTGACTGCGGAGGTCAGGCAACCTCGGCCTTGCAGACCTAAAGACATGCCTGCGTTAACTAGAATTGCTTCCGCGGTTAGTTACGCAAGTCCCACCTTGCTCCGGAAAGGATTTCCAGTGGTTCTCAAAAACACCTAAAGATCATTGTAAGATTAACAGAGCGTGCGTCAAGACAACAGGACCGGAGGGCGAGCAGGACTACGGCGCCCAGCAGAGGCCTGGGGCGAAGGAAGGCAATGTGCCTCTGTGCTAACGGCCTCCTCGGGGAAAGGCTGCTGTTCCCCCTCTGTCCTCTTCTCTGGAGAAGAGAAGGGCCCCGCGGCCGAGGGAGGGGCAGGAGCTGCCCTGTTGGCAGAGGCCTCTCTGCAGAGTAGGGCTAACTCCTTCAAAGCTCCTGCTTCCTGGGCAGAGTAGTCACTCTCAGCACTGAGGAGCTGTGAGGCTTCTCCCTGCAGGGGACGGGAACAGTGTGGAATAGGTCAAGGTCCTTCGCCTGTTTTAGCCAGGCACACTCAACTCAGTGTGGTTTGGGTTTTTCCCCCAGGCAATTAATGATAGAGCACTTGCCTTGTACCGGGAAGACTCAACCAAAACCAGAAAGGGCACTTGTGGGCCAGCTTCTTTGGTTCCAGATCTTTTTACTTTTTTCTTCAGAAAAAATAATGTATGTGCTCTTAACTCTATCTTATAGATATACTTTTTGCCCTATTTTTAATTAGATATTTGCTTCTATTTACATTTCAAATGGCATCCCCTTTCCTCATTGCCTCTCCGAAACCCCCTATCCCATCCCCACTTCCCCTGTTTTTCACCCCCCTTCCCACTTTCCTGACCTGAGAATGACCACATTCCCCTACACTGGGGCATTGAACCTTCATAGGACCAAATGCCTCTCCTCTCATTGACGTCTGAAATGGCCATCCTCTGCTACATCTGTAGCTGGAGCCATGGGTCCCTCCATGTGTACTCTTTGGCTGGTGGTTTTGTCCCTGGGAGCTCTGGGGGTACTGGTTGGTACATATTATTGTTCCTCCTGCAGGGCTGCAAACCTCTTCAGCTCCTTGGGTCCTTCCTCTAGCTGCTCCATTGGGGACCCTGTGCTCAGTCTAATGGTAGGTTGTGAGCCATGAGTATTTTGATCCACCTTCTAAGAAGGATTAAAGTATCCACACTTTGGTCTTCCTTCTTCTTGAGCTTCATGTGGTCTGTGAATTGTATCTTGGGTATTCCGAGCTTCTGGGCTAATCTCCACTTATCAGCAAGTGCATACCATTTGTGTTCTTTTGTGATTGGGTTACCTCAGTCAAGATGATATTTTCTAGCTCCATTCATTTGCCTAAGAATTTCATGAATTCATTGTTTTTAATAGCTGAGTGGTACTCCATTGTGTAAATGTGCCACATTTTCTGTATCCATTCCTCTATTGAGGTACATCTGGGTTCTTTCCGGCTTCTGGTTATTATAAACAAGGCTGCTATGAACGTAGTATATGCCCAGGAGTGGTATAGCTGGGTCCTCAGGTACTACTGAAAGACCCCCGAAGGGAGACCCTCACTCAAGTTTCGGGAGTAGCACGCACCCAGTAAGGCACTGAGACCGAACTCGCTGTAATCACACGAGGAAGTTTATTGAAGATGAGATTAAACGAGATCTCAGGCCAGCATGCTGGGATCGAGACTCATACACCACGCAGGGGTAGAGGAGTTCAACCCCAACCTGAACTTGTGACAAGCTTATAAAGGCAAAAACCATAAAAGAGGGGGAGGAGGACTGGGGAGGAAATAGGGGAAGTCTAAAGTCACACATTTACTATTTACTATGTGTTACATTAAGTGACACTCCTGGGACATTGGGACATTCCATAGAGGTTGTTGGGACACCCTGTGGTTATTCCGGGAGCTGTTTTCCTCAAGAGAGTTCCAGGAGTGGGGGCAGTTGTTTTTCTCTAGAGAGTCCCAGGGGGGGGGGTTCTCTAGAGAGTTCCGGGAACAGCCACCTGCAGGGGACGGGGGCCCAAGGTGACAAAGGTGACAAGCCCATGTCCTTACAGACAGCTATTAATTAATTTTTTATTCTTCACTACTATGTGCAATTTTCTGAGGAACTGCCAAACTGATCTCCAGAGTGGTTGTACCAGCTTGCAATCCCACCAGCAATGGAGAAGTGTTCCTCTTTCTCCATATCCTTGCCAGCATCTGCTGTATCCTGAGTTTTTTATATTAGCCATGCTAACTGGTGTGAGGTGGAATCTCAGGGTTGTTTGGATTTGCATTTTCCTGATGATTAAGGATGTTAAACATTTCTTTATGTGTTTCTCCCATCCAGTATTCCTCAGTTGAGAATTTGTTAACTCTGTACCCCATTTTTTTAATACACACATTTGGTTCTCTAGAGTCTAACTTCTTGAGTTCTTTGTATATACTGGCCTCTATTGGATGTAGTATTGGTAAAGATCTTTTCCCAATCTGTTGGCTGCTGTTCTGTCCTATTGACAGTGTCCTTTGCTTTACAGAAGCTTTGCAATTTTATGAGGTCCCATTTGTCAATTCTTGATCTTAGACCATAAGCCACTGGTGTTCTGTTCAGGAAATATTCCCCTGTGCCATGTATTTGAGGCTTTCCCCTCTTTCTCCTCTCTAAGTTTCAGTGTGTCTGGTTTTATGTGGAGGTCCTTGATCCACTTGGACTTGAGCTTTGTACAAGGAGATGAGAATAGGCACTATTTATTTTGCTGTCTTTTTTCCACTGGGTGATTTTAGCTTTTTTTTTTTTTTTTTTTTGTCAAATATCAAGTGACCATAGGTGTATAAGCTCATTTCTGGGTCTTCAATTCCATTCCATTGATCTACCTGCCTGTCATTGTACCAATACCATGCAGTTTTTTATCAATATTGCTCTGTAATATAACTTGAGGTCAGGTATGAACCAGAGGTTCTTTTATTGTTGAGAAGAGCTTTTGCTATCCTGGGTTTTTTGTTGTTCTGGTTAAATATGGAAATTGTTCTTTCTAACCCTGTGAAGAATTGAGTTGGAATTTTGATGGGGATTGCATTGAATCTGTAGATTGCTTTAGACAAGATAGCCATTTATACTATATTAACCCTGTCAATCCATGAGCATGGGAGATCTTTCCATCTTCTGAGATCTTATTCAATTTCTTTCTTCAGAGACTTGAAGTTTTGTCATACAGATCTTTCATTTGCTTGGTTAGAGTCATACCAAGGTGTGTAATATTATTTGTGACTATTGTGAAGGGTGTGGTTTCCCTAATTTCTCTCTAAGCCTCTTTATCCTCTGAGTATAGGAAGGCTACTGATTTGTTTGAGTTAATTTTATATTCAGCCACTTTGCTGAAGTTGTTTATCACCTTTAGGAGTTCTCTGGTGGAATTTTTGGGGTCACTTAAGTATATTATCATATCATCTGCAAATAGTGATACTTTGACTTCTTCCTTTCCAATTTGTATCCCTTTGACCTCCTTTTGTTGTCTAATTGCTCTGGCTAGGACTTCTAGTACTATATTGAACAGGTAGGGAGAGAGTAGACAGCCTTGTCTAGTCCCTGATTTCAGTGGTAATCCTTCAAGTTTCTCTCCATTTAGTTTGACGTTGGCTACTGGTTTGCTGTATATTGCTTTTACTATGTTTAGGTGTGGACCTTGAATTCCTGATCTTTCCAAGACATTTATCATGAAGGGGTGTTAGATTTTGTCAAATGCTTTCTCAGCATCTAATGAAATGATCATGTGGTTTTTTTCTTTGAGTTTGTTTATGTAGTGGATTACATTGATGGATTTCAATATATTGAACCATCCCTGAATCCCTGGAATGAAGTCTACTTGATCATGATGGATGATCATATTTATGTGTTCTTGGATTTGGTTGGCAAGAATTTTATTGAGTATTTTTGCATCTATACTCGTGAGGGAAATTGGTCTAACATTTTTTTTCTTTGTTGGATCTTTGTGTGGCTTAGGTTTCAGGGTAATTGTGGCTTCATAGAGGGAATTGGGTAGTGTTCCTTCTGTTTCTATTTTGTGGAATAGTTTGAAGAGTATTGATATTAGGTCTTTGAATGTCTGATAGAATTCTACATTAAACCCATCTGTTTTGGGTTTTGGTTTTTTTTGTTTTGTTTTGTTTTTTGGGTTTTTTTTTTTGGATTTTGTCAAATGCTTTGATCTAATGACATGATCATATGTTTTTATTCTTTGAGTTTGTTTATGTAGTGGATTACATTGATGGATTTCCATATATTGAACTATCCCTGATTCCCGGGAATGAAGCCTACTTGATCATGGTTGCTTTTGGTTGGGAGACTACTAATGACTGCTATTTCTTTAGGGGTTATGGGACTGTTTAGATTATTTATCTGATCCTGATTTAACTTTCGTACCTGGTATCTGTCTAGGAAATTTTCCATTTCATCTAGATTTTCCAGTTTTGTTGAGTATAGGCTTTTGTAGTAGGATCTGATGATTTTTTTGGATTTCCTTAGTACCTGTTGTTATATCATTTCTGGTTTTGTTGATTTGGATACTGTCTCTGTGCCCTCTGGTTAGTCTGGCTAGGGGTTTATCTATCTTGTTGGTTTTTTTTTTTTTCCCAAAGAACCAGTCCCTGGTTTTGTGGGTCCTTTGTGTAGTTCTTTTTGTCTCTACTTGGTTGATTTTAGCCCTGAGTTTGATTATTTCCTGCTGTCTACTCCTCCTGGGTATATTTGCTTCTTTTTGTTCTAGAGCCTTCAGATGTGTTGTCAAGCTGCTAGTGTATGCTCTTTCCAGGTTCTTTTTGGAGGCACTCAGAGCTGAGTTTTCTTCTTAGCACTACTTTTATTGTGTCCCATAAGTTTGTGTATGTTGTGGCTTCCTTTTCATTTAATTCTAACAAGTCTTTAATGTCTTTCTTTATTTCTTCCTTGACAAAGTTATCATTGAGTAGAATGTTGTTTAGTTTCCATGTGTATGTGGGCTTTCTGTTGTTTTTGTTGTTATTGAAGACTCTTAGTCTGTGGTGATCTGATAGAAGCTGATTTCAAATAACTGGCATTACAAGTTCAGGTATCTTCAAAGGCCGGCAACAGGACACAATCAGCTTGCATGTGGGCTCTAGCAGGGAGCAGGGGGGGAGCCTGCGGACTGTGACGCCCGAAGACGGGACAACAGGACACGATCAGCTTGCATGTGGGCTCTAGCAGGGAGCAGGGGGGGAGCCTGCGGACTGTGACGCCCGAAGACGGGACAGTGGAAGAAGGCGGTTCGTGGGCCCAGAAACAGGGCCAGAGCTGGCAGGGTTTCCTCAGCACAGGGCTGGCCACTGGCGTTCTGTGTCACACAGAAGGGGCGTGCAGCAGCTGTTGAGCTGTGCTCAGCAGCCCCGCATAGGGAGCTCGACAGCAGCAGCACCAGCAGCACCAACAGCAGCACCAGCAGCAGCACCAGCAGCACTAGCAGCACCAGCACCAGCAGCACCACCAGCAGCAGCAGCAACAGCAACAGCAGCACCAGCAGCAGCACCACCAGTACCACCACCAGCAGCAGCACCAGCACCAGCACCAACAGCACCAGCAACAGCAACAGCAGCAACAGCAGCACCAGCAGCAGCAGCACCAGCAGCACCAGCACCAGCAGCAACAGCAGCAACAGCAGCAGCAGCACCAGCAGCACCAGCACCAGCAGCAGCAGCAGCAGCAGCAGCAGCAGCAGCAGGACCAGCACCAGCACCAGCAGCACCAGCACCAGCACCAGCAGCAGCATGCTGTAGTCTTCTAGCAGTGCTCTGGATGGAACCACAGTGGCTGGCCTGGGTCAGGTTTGGCCCTACCTAGTAATGGACTGGGTCCTCATCAGGCATGTGCTTGGTGGCCCCAAAGCCAGGGTCACCCACTTCCCATGTGCTTCCACAGCCCCGGAGCCACGCTAGCCACATGTCTCCCTGTTGAGATCATAAAAAGAGAAATAGGCATAAGAATATGTTCTCCGGCGGTGTGGGGGACCACGCCGAGGCATCCCTTCCCTCTGAGGGACGGTATAGTATAGAATAGAGTTTAGGGCATCGGGAGGGGATTAAGAGTGTAGTAGAGGCAGAGAAAGGCAGAGAGAAGGAGAGAGTAGAGAAATAGAGGCCAGTCATGGCCACGTGTAGAGAGGGGGAAGGAAAGGGGGAAGGGAAGAGCCCAAGAGGGCAAGAGAGAACAAGAGGTTAAGAGAGGCAAGAGAGGCAAGGAGAGGAGGGGCAAGCAGCCTGGCGGGCCAGACCGGACCTGGCTGTTGCCAGGTAAAGGCGGGGCGGGGCATGCCTGGCTGTTTCCAGGTAGCTGTGGGGTGGAGTTTAGACAGAATCCTAACTCTCCTGCCACAGGGAAGGTGCTGAGTCAGACATAACAATGGCACACCACCCGGTGCTACCAGAGGCGTTACCACTCAGCCCTGAAGAAGACCTAACAGTGAGGGACATGGGTGTCTCCAGCCCACATAGATGCTACACTGAACAGCTAAACCTAGCTTCACATGATCCCGCAGGACTTCCCAGAGCAGCAAAGCCTGGATGTGCTGCGTGGAAGTCTCTAGAACGCTTCCTCTAGGTCATCCTGGGACAGCATAACAGTAACCCAGGTTGGAGAGTTCAAGTTTCCCCTCTCAGGAGGGATTTACATTTTCCATGAAGAGCTAAGACACCCCCATAGACTTGGAAGGAAAGAGACTTTCATTGTTTAACCACTATACCAGTACATTTATTTTTTTAACTTAAAAAACATTTTGAGTGTGTGTGTGTGTGTGTGTGTGTGTGTGAGAGAGAGAGAGAGAGAGAGAGAGCAGATGCCTGACAAGGCACAGAGAGTGTGTCAGATCCCCGGACCCGCAGCTCCAGCTGTCTGGAAGGCTGTGAGCTGCCCAGCATTTGTGGCAAACAAACTCTGTAAGAGCAGTCACCTGCTCTGAACAGCTGAGTGGTCTCTCTAGCCCCACACTTTTTTTTTTTTAAAGAACTCTTTAAAAAGAGTTTATTTGGTCCAGATATGAATGGCCCCGGCCCAGGAGTGCAGATGTACATTTCCCTGAGTGGTCTGTTCCTCAGGACTGCGTAACCTTCACGGGCACCTTGTGTACAAGGTGGGTGCTAGTTTAAACTCAAGTCTGTCGGTCTGTGTCTGCTCTAGTGCCCCCTCTGGTGGCAGCCACAGGGGTGGCACGTGGCTGGGGGCGTGTCTTGGGTGGTCCCCATGAGGCTGAACAATGAAGGTGATCTCATTCTCTTGGCAGTCGCTGGTGCCAAACGGGGCTGTGAATTGGCTCACTGAGATTCGGGGGAAGGTTGCTGGGGCTTCTGGGAAATTCTTGTCTTAGGCTAGAGAGAAGCCCTTGGGGCAGCTTGCCTCTGTCTTCAGCAGATGTGAACAGGAAAGCCAGGAATGCTGATTGATTCTCACTGCCGTCCCGGGACCCTGAAGGGTGACTCTGTAAGGAAGCCGACGCTCTGGGCTCCAGCCTACAGTCAGAAAAACTCGGATCCTAGAAAACACTGCCAGGGGGCTGGAGAGATGGCTCAGTGGTTAAGAGCACTGACTGCCCTTCTGGAGGTCCTGAGTTCAAATCCCAGCAACCACATGGTGGCTTACGACCATCTGTAAGGAGATCTAATGGCCTCTTCTGGTGTGTCTGAAAACAGCTACAGTGAACTCGCATATAATAAATATATAAATCTTTAAAAAGAAAGAAAGAAAGAAAGAAAGAGAGAGAGAGAGAGAGAGAGAGAAAGGAAGGAGCCGGGCGTGGTGGCACTTGCCTGTAATCCCAGCACTTGGGAGGCAGAGGCAGGCAGATTTCTGAGTTCGAGGCCAGCCTGGTCTACAGGGTGAGTTCCAGGACAGCCAGGACTACACAGAGAAACCCTGTCTTGAAAAAAAAAAAAAAAAAAAAGGAAGGAAGGAAGGAAGGAAGGAAGGAAGGAAAAGAAAGAAAGAAAGAAAGAAAGAAAGAAAGAAAGAAAGAAGGAAAAAAGAAAGAAAGAAAGAAAGAAAGAAAGAAGGAAAAAAGAAAGAAAAAAAACATTGCCCGGATGATAAGTGATCTCTCTGAATCCTACAAAATGTGCAGATGCCCAGATATATCAGCCCCCTGTTCACTACAAGCAAGTTTGACTTTTATGTGTCTGAGTGTGTTGTCTGCATGTATGTATGTGTAGCATGTGTGCGCTTAGTACCTACAAGAAGACCAAACAGAACTTTGGATCCCCTCCATCCGAGCTGCAAACGGCTGTGAGCCCACGTGTATGCCGGCAGCCAGCAGAACCCGGGCCCTCTGCAAGAGCAGCAAAAGCCCCTGTCAGCTCCCCTCTCCCTAGCCCTGCAGGCTGTGTTGGTTGGTATTTCTGCTACGGTGAAAGCATCCTACCTGCCTGAGGTGTGCTGCCCACTCAAGAGAGCAGGAGGAAGGGGGAAATGTGCTGGGCCTGGGGCACAGACGGTGCCTCCATGACCTGGGAGAGCTGATTCATGTAGTTCCAGATTGTGAGAAGAGCTCAGACTGTAGAATTTACTAACAAGCTTTGGTTTTGTTGCGTTTCCTGTGAGCTCAGGCCTAGGCTCTCTCCTGGGTAGCAGTGACCTCTGGAAGCTCAGACGACTTCACAATCATGGACAGTGTCAGAGCGGACACATGGCCAGGGTCAGGGCAACATCGGGACTTTTTCTTCACTTTTTAATGCAGGCAGTACTGACGATAGGGGAAAAGACAGACATACAGCAGATCCGGGCTCTCATTTTTCCCTCATCACATTGGAAAACGTCCCATACCTTGTTGGGAGATTGTGGGTAAGAGGCAGTGGGTCCCCAGTGGCTTTTTACGCTGTGGATAAATGGCTAGAAACAGCAGTAGAGAGAGAAAACGCGGTTTTAGAACAATTCACAAACTAAAATTGAGAGCAGCTTGTCGTCCTCCACATGTAGCAAATATAGTTCCTTCCAGATCTCCACAGCCAGTCAGTCACCCTGCTCCCCTCGGAGGCTAGGGGAGAGGTGACAGAGGCACACGACAGGCGACCTCTCATTCTATTATAAAGTCACTGCTCTTCAGAGAACACTAGCCTGCCAAAGACAAAAAAATTATAAACATATAAAAAATGCCCTGAGGAGAACCCATGAAGAGACACGCAGGGGCTGTGGGTGCTCGGAGAGTGAAAGCGCACAAGTTCAAAGGCCTGGGTCTAAATTCTCCGTGCCTGTGTAAGCAGGCCTGACCGCGGGCCTGGAAACTCCAGCCCCCTGTGGAGGGCAGCAGGCCACTGGTGAGCACCCAGGTTCACGGAGACATCGTCTCAAGGGAGTAAGGCTGAGAGTGATGGGCACTTGTCTTCTTTCTTTGATTCCCTCCACGTACACACAGGCACATATACATGTGCACAAATACTTATATGTACATAACACCCTACATCCTTACACCAACTGAATAACCTTTGTACAATGACCAAACCTACTATTATGATTTGAGCCCAAAAATTTTTCCAAAGGTTATGTGCTAAAGGTCTAGGGGTCAGTCAGAGACACTTTTGTTTTGGTTTGGTTTGGTTTGGGTTGGGTTGGGTTTTTTTCGAGATAGGGTTTCTCTGTGTAGCCCTGGCTGTCCTGGAACTCACTCTGTAGACCAGGCTGGCTTTGAACTCAGAAATCCGCCTGCCTCTGCCTCCCAAGTGCTGGGATTAAAGGCGTGCACCACCAGTGCCCAGCTCAGAGACACTATTGAGAGGGGATCCCAGTAAGTTGGGATCTACTTACGGGAAGCACACTGTTGAGACACGCCCTCGAAGGCTCTGGGCGATGCTTTCCAGTGGCCCTCAGTGAGCAGCTCCACACCAACAGGCCTTACCCACCAGTTCTCCTGCCTCACCACAGACAGCATAGAGGCCAAGGGCCTGTCCACTGACCAAAGCCTCTGAACTGTGAGCTATCCCACCACCCTGCTAAAACAAGGACCATCATTTGTCGTTTGGGAAGACCAGGACTAGGTGTACACCGTGAGGGATTGATGAAACCATTGTTATTTTAAACATTCAATAAAGTATTATTGAAAGTCAAAATACAGAGTTGGATGTAGTGGTGCGTAGCTCTAACCCCAACCCTTGGCAGACTGCAGCATGAGGATAGTGAAATGGAGACCAGCCTGGGTCTCCATTCAAGGCATTCTATGGACAATAGTGAGTAATTTGTTCATTTGAAATAAATTAATTAATTAAACAAGCAACCCAACTTCTTAAGAGAGTTCTTGCCTTCCTTTAAGTTCTGTGAAGAGCAGGCCTGCTTGTGGTCTGCTACGTTAATGCAGCCCAGATCCAGCCTGCCCTAACATGCCTCCTTCATTTCTTCCTGTTTCTCTGCTTTGGTTTTCATTTTTCATTTTTCTTACGTGAATTTGTTTACTGTGTGTGTATGTGAGTGAGTACACATGCACCACAGTGTGTGTGTGGAGGCCCAACACCAGCTTGCAGGAGTCTGTTCTCTCTTTGAAACATTTAGGACCCAGAGAGCGACCTGGGGTTGTCATGGCAGCAAATGCTCCGACCCATTGAGCCACCTGTCTGGCTTGGTTTTTGGTTAATATGGAGTCCCGCTCTATTTTAGGCTGACCTTGAATTCCTGTGCAGCCCAGGCTGGCCTCCAACTCATTGTGGGAAACTCTGCTAATTAAGATGGAAGTCCACCATGATCACATAGCCTCTGAGCTGTACAGAGCTCCTGCAACTCCTCAAATGCTCTCCCACACTGGTGAGGCATCTCAGCGCCCTAAGCCCTCAGCCTCAATGACCTTTGCCCATCCTGGATGTTCCTACCCTCAGTCCCCCAAACTTTATAAGCCTTGAATCACCCTAAGTAAAGATGATCTGCCTCCTGATAGCTGGTTTCGGTGAGGTTATTCACCAGATACACGCACAGAGCTTCCGAACCCCTTCCCCCAGCCCCACCCTCCCACCCTGACCCTCTGTTCATGGCTTCATTCTTGCCTCAGCTTCCCAGGGGCTGGAATTACAGGCACAGACCAGCATGCCTAGACTTACTTTTTCTCTGTCTGTCTGTCTGTCTGTCGTCCCGGTTTTTTAATCAGGCTTTGATTTTGCACCCAGGTTAGTCTCAGAATCCCTCTACATCAGCTTTCCAAACTCATCTCACTCAGCTCTTTCCATGGATACAAGGTATTTCTTGCTGAACTTCTTCCGAGGCTGAAGGGAGTGCTAATTCATCAGGTTCACATTTCTTTGAATTGTCTCACAAAACAAGTAATACTGTACAGTGAGTGGATATTTTTCTTTCCAGTTCGTGGAAAAGAAGCTCAAGCATTCATCAGAGCATCGTGAGGCCCAGTGGAGAGAGAGTCTGTTCTGGGCTGTGGTGCACTGGCCTCTCACTCCTAACACTTATTCAGTCACCACAGCAACCCTGAGTCTGTAGCCTTATTTTTCCCACAGAGCCCATACTCAGAGAATTTCCCAAGAGTACACAGTTGGTGGCAGCAGTTTGGAAGCAGCATCAGATCATTGCTCTGCCACTGCCTAGCTGTTTCTTCAAGGGAAAATGCAGAAAGGTAAAAGAAAAGAAGCTTGCACCAGCATCCCTCCACCCCTCGTTACCTGTCCAGGCCTTTTCAGGCAGCCCAGTCAGGCAAGCAGCAGGCTAAGCCATGGACAGCAGGCCTGGCTGCTTTCCAGAGTTCCAAGTCTGAAGCCTAACTTGTTCCCTCCAGGTCTGTTCCCAAGCCAAGCCTCAGCCCCCAGTGCAAGCCAGGACTAATGTATGGACTGAGTAGGAAACCCAAGGAGAATGAAAGTTTGACTTATTCTGCTCTCTTCAGCCTTGATCCCCTCTCCAAGCCGGGGAAGCACGACCATGACAGGCCTGTAGTGCATCTGAAGGGATATGAAGAGCCCAGAGCAGTGGCAGGCCAGCGTGTAGAAGGCCAGGGGTCCCTTCATATCTGTTGTTCTTTATTGTTTACTCCCTGGATCTCCTTTTATTCCCTTCTTCTTCCTTTCCTTCCAGGGAAGGAACAAAGCCCATTAAGATGTCTCAGGGCACGGGCGTGGCTCGCCGAGCATCCTCAGCTCTATCCATTTTCCTTCAGGTAACAAACATCTGCCTCTGAGGATAGGGTACAGCTGTGGACAGAGTTTTACTCAGCCAACCGTTTCCCAAGCACAGCCAAGCAAACCTCAGATCTCCAGCTGCTCAGAAACCCTCTGAGAATGGGAACCACTTCAGCCTAACTCCTCTCACTAACAGGCTCCGTCGGGGAACAAGGGAGGGCCAGATGTGAGGGATGTCCTGTGTCTGCAGAAGAGATATCCCAAGAGGCTGCAAGGACAGTCTTGTCATCCATAGAGTGGCCCAACTTGTGGACTCTGAGCTAGGAATTAAAATCTAGATTTATGGCAGCTTCCACAGAAGAAAGCTAAGCTGAATATTTCAGTTAAGAATTAAACATCTTCACACGGATCTCCCTGGGAAGTGAAAATAGAATAGATTATGTGAGCCGACTGGAGGCAGGGAGAAGTGGGATCGAGTGGGATCCGGCTGTTGTGGGACTGGAACTGGCAACATGTGCAGGGTGGAGTGCAGTACCATGTCCTGGAATGTGAGGGTGACCCTAGTGAGCCCTCCAAGTAATACAGGGTACAGAGTCTGAACTGGCCATCTCTTGAAACCAGGTAAGGCTTCCAGGGGTGGGACTGAGCCATTGGCTGAGGGGTTCCCATGGAGATCCCCAAACAACCCAGGCTGATGCTAGCATAGAGGACTACTCTCCACACGTAGGAGGTGGGCATTGCCAAGGACGATATCCACACAGCTCATTGAATGTGAAGGGGGGTGCTGGTGCCCGCATGGAGTGTTCACCCTGTGTTCTAATCTCAGTGTAGGAAGGTATGGGAAGAGAGAGCTAGACACCAACCCAGTTGCCCACATGGAGTGTCCACCCTGTGTTCTAATCTCGGCGTAGGAAGGTACCGGAAGAGAGAACTAGACACCAGCCCAGCTTCAAAACCTTGGACCTACAGTCTGTCCTGCCTACAAGATGTGCTGGGGTGATGGTGGCTCAGAACTCGAGGGAGTGGCCGGCCAAGGTCTGAATTAATTTGAGGCCCAGGCCACGAAAAGCAGCCCATGCTGGACACTGTTTGGATGGCCTGGAACCAGAGACTAGATAACCCAGACGTAGGGAAGAACCAAACACCTGGTGAGAAAAATCAATATAATGATTCCTAATGGCGTCCTGCTACACTTGTAGACCAGTGCCTTGTCTAGTCATATCAGAGAGCCTCCCTCCGGCAGCGGACCGGAACAGGCGCAGAGAGCCACAGGCAGCCATTCTATGGAGTGAGAGTCTAAATTAAAGTTCTCCATTGGATCCTTCCCCTCAGAGCTCGGGGAATCCCCTGGAATGGGGTCAAAGAGATTGTGGAAATCAGAGGATATGGAGGACGGTGGGAGAGCATGGCTCACTGGATCAGCGACCCAGGCCAGATATGGGTTCACAGAGCCTGAAGCAGCGAGCATGGTGCCTACAAAAGGCTGCCCCTGGTCCTCTGGGCGCATTTTGTGGCTGTTAGTTTGGTGGTTTTGGGCTCCTAACAGGTGTGTCTCTGACCCATTTGCCTGCTCTTGGGGCTCTTGTCCTCCTGTTGGGTTTCCTTATCCAGCCTCTATATGAGGGCCTTTGCTTTGTCTTTAGTGTTTTTTTTTTTTTTTGTTTTTTTTTTTTTTTTTTTTTTTTGGTTTTTTTCGAGACAGGGTTTCTCTGTGTAGCCCTGGCTATTCTGGAACTCACTCTGTAGTCCAGGCTGGCCTTGAACTCAGAAATCCGCCTGCCTCTGCCTCCCAAGTGCTGGGATTAAAGGCGTGCACCACCACGCCCGGCGTCTTTAGTGTTTTGTTTTGTTGTGTTTGGTTGTTGTCTCTTGGAGGCCTGCTATTTTCTGAAAGAAGACAGAGTGGGAGTGGATCCTGGGGAGGAGAGAGGCAGAGCACGATCTGAGGGGTCTGGCAGGACAGGAAACAGTGGTCAAGATGTAGTACATGATTGAAGAACCTATTTCCAATTAGAAAGAAAACCTTTTAGGATGCAGATATTAAATAATCTAAGTAAAATTACAGAAAAATAGAATTCCCTCTCAACAAACCCCACTGTGGATTATCTACAACAAAATTATAGATACTTAGTTATGTGATACAGGTCTGGCTCTTTGCATCTTTTTTTTTTTTTTTTGAAAAGCATGTTCTTTTATTGAAAAAGGAAGTTAAAACATTTTATGATAAAATTGAAGATTTACATGGAAAATATTTCTGATGAAATAGAAGAGATACATAGAAAAACACGTTAAAATTGACAATTTTCATGGAAAATTAAAGAGTAAATTGCTAGACATAAATACATTGCTAAATTAATTGAAAAAGCAAGTAGAAATATTGTATAATAGAATTGAAGATTAACATGGAAAATATTTCTGATAAAATTGTAGAAAAATATGTTAAAATTGGAGATTATCATGGAAATTTTTATATAGAGATATAATAATGGTAGGCATAAAAGTATTCCTAAGTTGATTGAAAGTGGAATTATAAACATTTTTCTGATAAAGTTGAAGATTTACATGAAAAATATTTCTGTTAGTCTATGTCTTTTTATTGGGGAATTGAGTCCATTGATGTTAAGAGATGTTAAGGAATAGTGATTGTTGCTTCCTATTATTTTTGATGTTATTTTTATGTTTGTGTGGATATCTTCTTTTGGGTTTGTTGGAAGAATATTACTTTCTTGCTTTTTCTAGGGTGTGTTTTCCTGTCGTGTGTTGGCATTTTTCATCTATTATCCTTTGTAGGGCTGGATATGTGGGAAGATATTGTGTAAATTTGGTTTTATCATAGAATATCTTGGTTTCTCCATCCATTATGATTGAGAATTTTGCTGGGTATAGTAGTCTGGGCTAGCATTTGTGTTCACTTAGGGTCTATATGAGGTCTGCCCAGGATCTTCTAGCTTTCATCGTCTCTGGTGAGGAGTCTGATGTAGTTCTGATAGGTCTGCCTTTATTATATATACTTGACCTTTCCCCCTTATTGCTTTTAATATTCTTTTTGTTGTTGTTGTTTAGTGAATTTGGTGTTTTGATTATTATGTGCCCGGAGGACTTTCTGTTCTGGTCCAGGCTGTTTGAAGCTCTTAAGGCTTCTTGTATGTTCATGGACATCTCTTTCTTTAGGTGAAGAAAGTTTTCTTCTATAATTTTGTTGAAGATATTTACTGCTTTTAAGTTGGACATCTTTGCTCTCTTCTATACCTATAATCCCTAGGTTTGGTCTTCTCATGTGTCCTGGATTTCCTGGATGTTTTGGGTTACAAGCTTTACACATTTTGCATTTTCTTTTACTGTTGAGTCAATGTTTTCTATGGTATCTTCTGCACCTGAGTGTCTCTCTTCTATCTCTTGTATTCTGTTGTTGATGCTTGCATCTATGACTCCTGAATTCTTTCCAAGGTTTTCTATCTCCAGAGATGTCTTACTTTGTGATTTCCTTATTGTTTCTACTTGCACTTTTAGATCCACTTTTAGATGGTTTTGTTCAGTTCCTCACTTGATTGTTTGTGTTATAATTCTTTAAGGGATTTTTATGCTTCCTCTTTAAGGTCTTTTACCTGTTGACCCATGTTCTCCTGTATTTCTTTAAGGGAGTTATTTAAGTCCTTCTTGAAGCCCTCTATCAGCATCATGAGATACGATTTTAAATCCAACTCTTGATTTTCCAGTGTTTTGGGGTATCCAGGACTTGCGTGGTGGGAGAACTGGGTTCTGATGATGCCAGTTAGCCTTGGTTTCTGTTAGTATGGTTCTTGCACTTGCCTTTCACCATCTGGTTATCTCTGATGCTAGTTGGTCTTGCTGTCTCTGGCTGGAGCTTGTCCCTCCTGTGGGCCTATAAGCCTGTGTCTGTACTCCTGGGAGACCAACTCTCTTCTGGCAGGGTCTGTGCACAGATGGCTGTGGAGTGTCTTGGCTCCCTGCTGCAAATGGAGGCGGGAAGACTTCCATCCCAGATGCTCCACTGATCGTATGCCCTGTCCTGCTCTTTGTATCTTATTATTGGATATTACTCCCCATTAAAACAAAGTGCTCAACATGACAAAAACTTCAAGCACAGAATGTTTCATTGAGGTGTGAGGAATGAAGTGGTCCTGCAATTCCTACTTCTTGATAGGTTCCTTTCTCTAATTTATAATAAACTCCGAGATTCTAGTATTCTGTGCAAGTGATTAGCATATTTTTATACTTAATAACAAGTTATTGGATCTATTGCACACTTAGGTCCTCTGTCATAACCATGTAACTAGATCCCTGGGGTGCCTTGAAGGAGAGGAGCGTCATATGGATCAAGATACAACAATAAAAACATGTGTGCTGTTCTGCCAGGGTGCTGCTGTGCACTTAGAACCCCAAGCGAAGTTTCCCAGGAAGCACTTAAGGAATGATGATGGGGCTTTGCATGGGGGCAATATCGAATTGCTAGCCTATTTTAAAGTCAGCACTAAAAGACTTTAGGCATAAACTGATGATCTTTTAAGAAACTCTAGGGTAGCCAGGTGGTGGTGGCACAAGCCTTTAATCCCAGCACTTGGGAGGCAGAGACAGGTGGATTTCTGAGTTCGAAGCCAGCCTGGTCTACAGAGTGAGTTCCAGGACAGCCAGGACTATACAGAGAAACCCTGTCTCGAAAAACCAGAAACAAAACAAAACAAAACAAAACAAAACAAAAAAAAGGAAAGAAAAGAAAGAAAAGAAAAAGAAAAAAACTCTAGGGTAAAATAACGGGACTTTATTCTGCAAAGGTCTTCTATGCACAGACGTGTGCGAGGGCTCAGCGCATCCCCGAGGCCTGGCCCTCCCTCCCTCAGCCCCACTCTCCTGCTCTTGGACCTGGGGGTGTGCTCCTCTCCTGGGTGAACTTGAGGTCCCGTTTGTCCTTGTAGATCTTGAACTGTGGTATTCTTCCTATAGGACAAAGCCACACAACTCTGTGATCATGCCCAACCAGGACCCGGTGTGTTTTGTGAAGAGCCAAGGCCAGCGTTCATTCCTTGCTTCTTCTGGTTGCCAGGTGCTCCCTGCTGAGGCTCTGGGCGGTAACCCGGAGCCATAGCTGCTGCTCAGTAGAGGCTTGTGTGTCAGCGAGCAAATATCAGAACAAACTTTCTACAAGCAAATGCAAAAACCCTGGTTATAGACTACAAGAAATACTAAGGGAAAACAAATGAAACCTATATTCAATTTCTAAAAGGAATGGATAAGTTAAATGCACTGTTAACTGACTCCATGCCGGCGGGGGGGACATGCCAGTGAATGATCGCACTGCATCCAACCGGACGCAGCCTCAGGGGCTGAATCCCCAGCTGTGGCCCTGACTCTCCTGGCTCCCGTCAGCTCTGCCAGAGCGGGACCCCCAACCCCTCAGCCTGATCTTACTTCTTTCCCTTTGCGTTCTTTTTGTTCCCCCTCAAAAATTTAAAACTTAACTTGAAAACTGTGAATGGAACCCCTCAGATAAACCTCACATTTGATCCTCACCGTTCACTTTCTAAGTTCACAGTTGTACATAATATTTTCTATTTACTTGAAAGAAAGAAAGCAGTCTTAAGCAAAGCGGACCAAAACAAACAAACAAGTAATAAACAAAAAACCAATGTGCCCGTGGACCAGAATGAACAACCGCTGACATTTGATCAGGAAAAAGAGGAGCATTAGCTGTTGTCCCAGCCAGGCAGGAGAGCCTTAATCCATGAGTTCTAGACCAGCGTGGGGAGGGAGACAGATCAGCGGGTGAAAGGGCCTCTGCACAAGCCTGGTCACCCGAGTTCAGAGTCCCATGAGAGCCAGTGTAGTTCTCAAACGCCTGTCATCTCAGCACTCCCTCCAGGAAGAGGGAAAGCAGAGACGAGACTCTCAAGGGCTGGCAGCCTGGCTTCTGCAGGGAAGACACCCTGTGGGATGTGCAGGCTGAGATTTTCAAAACCTACTTTAATTATGGCTCTTTACGACTTCAGCCTCCCTTCTAGCGCACCATTCACGAGAGGCAGGGGAAAGGAAGGGTTAATAGGAAACGGGGTGGGGGGGTGTAGACCTGCTTAGAAATAGTTCTTTGGGGTGACACCAATCTTCTTTGTCAGCACTCCAGTTCACTAGCAAAACGTCAAACACAAATCCATAGCAGCCGTTTGATCCAGAAGAAACCTCGAGCGAGGCCAGGCCAGTCAGCACGAGTCAGCAGAAGCAGTCGGCACAGCGGGAACACAGCTGGAATACCGTCAGAAGGTCTGCGGTGCTTTTCTCTTTCTTTACAAAGTGACAACAAGTGAAGATCAGTGAAGACAGCAAGATGGACCAGTGCAAGGGCGTCCGCTGTCGGCTGGGTTATCTTTACACTATTCCCAAACATTACGTGTCCTCCCAAGCGCCTGCTCCAGAAAACATCACATGCCCTTCACCAGGCAACTTCTAGAAATACACGTGTCTGTTCTTAGCAAAACATCCTCTCCTAAGACAGTTTCCAGAAAAACATCACATGACACAACTGAGTCTCCTTCAAAACCAGAAATTCCCACTTCAGTGATGGCTGGCTTTCACTGTCATGTTGACATAACCTGGAATCACCTGGAAAGAGAATCTCATTAGGGGATTGTTTACCTTGGGTCGGCCTATAGGCTGGTCTGGGGGGAAATATCCATTGATGTGGAAAAACCAGCCCAATGTGGAGCGGCACCACTCCCTAGGAAGGGAGTCCTGAACTGTGCAACCGGATGTGAGCACAAAAGTAAAAAGGAAGTGGTCCTTTCTTATGTTGGTGTCTCTTTCCCTCTGCCTTTGGCTGTGGATATGATGTTAGTGTCTCAAGCAGCTGCCACTGTGGTCTCTGCAGTCAACCTAGAATTTCTACATAAAATAAATCCTTCATTCCCACTTTCTTTCATCATAGCAATAGGAATGAAACTAGCATCCCCTAGGAAGATGAGAAGGCGAGATCTGACACCTGGAAGTAGCCCTATGACTAAACACACACACACACACACACACACACACACACACACACACACACACACACGAACAGCCTGTGACGTTTAGTGAGAACCTGTCTCAAGATTATGAAAACCATAATAAACAGAGGCAGCATAAAGTGACATGAAATGAAAGGCGGTGGCCCGGCCCGCATCGCTCTCCTCTCTTCCATGGCATGCCCAGTCACTAGCCAGCTCTAAATGCCTGATGCACCATGACTTTACCTTCACACGCACATGTGTGCATCCCTCTCTATGTGGGCAGATGTGAAGTGCTTACGACTTCAACTGCCCTATGTGTTTGACCAGCGGATTCATTCCATCTTGAAGGCCATCCAGGTTACTTACAACCTGTAGGTCTGCCCAGATTGCTCCGCCAAGTGCACTTGGCCAGTTCACACACCGACCTAAGCTCCTGGATAAAAGCCTGCTTTCCCGCTTTCTCCAGGAAGACTTTTGTGTGGGAGAGAAAAGTGGGGGTCTTGTTATGTTGCACGCAGGGTAACTTGAATGCCTGGACGCTGGCAATTTTCTAGGCTCAGCTTCCAGAGTGCCTGTTCTTTGTGTGAGCCATCGTATCCTGCTAAGTAAGGCCTTTTTGTTTGTGGCAAATCTGATGAGAGTTACTCTGGAGTTTTAACTTTGATTTCCCCAGTGACTGGGAGGGCGGAGTTCAAGCTCAGCTGGTGCTGGCTAGCTGGATGTTCGTGAGTGTTTCCTCTTCTTCATGACCTTTGGTGTGTTTTCCTTGGGTTTCCTTTTTCTTATTGGCGTATGCTTCTTTTATATTTATAATATAATTCATTCACTTTATTTACTGCAAATATCTTAATCTGTCATCAGTCTTTTAACGCTTTTATGATGTCTGCAGATAGTTCTGATGAACCCAAGGTGTCCACTTTTAAAATTATCATCATCATCATCATCATCATCATCATCATCATCATCATCTTAAGGCAGGATCTAGCTATGTGTCTCAGGCTGGCCTGGAACTCTGACCCTCCTGCCTAGCTTCCTTAGTGCTGGGATTATAGGCATACCCCACCACATCCAGTTATTTCCACTTTTTTTCTGAGATTGTGTTTCTCTGTGTAGGCCTGGTTGTCCTAGAACTCAATCTGTAGACCAGGCTGGCCTCAAACTCACAGATGTATGTAACTCTGCCTCCCAAGTGCTGGGATCAAAGGCATGTACCACCATGTCCAGCTTTCTCTCCACTTTTTGAGTTCAACTTTTGTTTGCCACATCTAAGAGATCAATGACTGTGCTTCAGGTTTAAGGATATCGTGGTCTTAGATTTTACATGGAAACCTTCCGTCCCATCAAGGGTTTGTTTTCATATGGTAGGCAAAATGGAGACCTACGCTTAATTTTTTTCTGTTTGGACAGCCAGCTGTCCTAACTGATCCTGATGTGTAGGGAAATGTCTGTAACATTCCAAGTCTCAAGTATGTCTTAGAGCAGCATCTGAGCGTTATTTAGCCTTTCTCGCCAACCCACCTTCTATACTGAATTCATCTAGAGTCACTCTGTGAAATGGTTATTTTCTGTAATAAAAACTTGCACAGGGAGTTGTAGGATTTTGCTTTAAGAACACCCAGACATCTCTCTGAGTAAGGTTTCGTACGTGTTTAATAATCAAAGACTCAGATGAGGAGGCTGCTCAGAAGCGCCGCGGGCCCAGCTGGGGAGCTTGCTGGGCCTCAGCCACGCTGTGAAAGAAGGTGCACCTCGTTCCTACTTCACAGATGGAACATAGGAGACACCGAGAGTTCAACAAACCGAGCCTGAGAGCCCATGTGGGCTGGATACGGACTTCCCCAAGCCTGCCTATCGTCAACGACTTGACCTTTCTATGTTACCACGAAGACGCAATGAGCTGACCAGGCCATTGCATGTGAGGAACCAGTGCTTCTCAGCGACACATTTGAAGGCGTGGGACCAGATGACAGTCTGTAGTAGAGCACACTCTTGCTGGAGATGTTACCAGGATGCAGCCACTCACACATGCAACCTCACCACCTCAGCAATACCACAGCAGAGCAGGAATCATCATCTGCTTCTGGATGAGGGGTCTGAGCTTCAGAGAGAGAAGAATTGCCTGCTGTCACTCTGTTACTAACAAGCCACTAGAATTGTGTACAACCTGAATCTTAGATTAAAACCAAACAACACAAAACCAAAAACAATGAAAACCAGTCTTGCCATAATCTCTTAGGCTGGCAGAGACCCTGGAGCAGGCCTTGATTGTCAGAATGTAGGTTGAATTTCAACTCTGAGAGCCACATCTCCAGAAGAAACCTGGGCATGGGAACATTTGGGTGCATTTATTACCAGTTGGGTGTGGACTTAGTGCCCTTTCTTTCCCCTGTGGACACTTTTCTGAGCTGAGTCCACATGGCTGTTATGATCTGGCACCATGACCCCTGCAGACCTGTAGCTATTCTGTTCCATGTCTGTCATCTCTCTCATACTGTTATTGTAAAGGCCTGCTAGTCATTGACACAGGAAAAAAAATCACCTGACTCAGAGCAGGGTCAGGCTGACCACACCCCTGTAGACTATCTTGAGTCAGAGCTAACCACCAGGCAGTCCAGCACCTGAGTATGAACCCTTTGTGGGGTTTTTTCCTTTATAAGCTGACAGAAAAAGTATTTGGGGTCATAGTTTCAGACCTAATTCTGAACTGTGTCCATGGTCTGACCAGCACTAATTAAGGTGTGTGTTCAATGAACCATTCCTTTCAGCGATTGCTGTTCGTACGGTTTGTGGAGCGACTCCTGGACCACAACACTGACTACAGCACACAGACTGACAGAGACAGTGTGGAGGGGAACAGGAGGGGTTGTGAGGACCAGAACCCACTCACCCTGTAGCCAAAGCTGTACGTATGGCTGCGTTAAGGCCCCGATGCAAGCTTGAAGGACTGAAGACAAAGGACTCGACTCAAGATCTGGGGAGAAAATGGCTTCCACATGGCTGAAATCCAACTAGTGTTCTCATAAGACCATGCTTAAAAGCCGAAGGAAGCACAGAACCAAACAACGTCCTTCAGGGAGGAGCAGAGAGTCAGAAGCGCAGCCTGCCTCACAGTTCTGTCCACTCTCTCCCATCTGCCAGGCCCCGCCCTCCACGGGGCTGATGCCCTCTTCACTCATTTCCAGGGTTCAGTGCCTGAGTGTCACGTAGTCAACCTTTTAACTAACGAGAAAGGCAGCAACATGGTGGACCTTGACTTATGTATGCTTCTGGGAAAAGAGGTGACAATTTCATTTTCTCTTTAGAAGGGGACCCTCTCTTTCTTTGGTTCCTGAGGTGACCAAGAGGATGGTGTGCCAAAGATGACTCAGACATTCTGTCTGGTGACTCAGCATTCTGTCTGGTGACTCAGCATTCTGTCTGGTGACTCGGACATTCTGTCTGGTGACTCAGACATTCTGTCTGGTGACTCAGCATTCTGTCTGGTGACTCGGACATTCTGTCTGGTGACTCGGACATTCTGTCTGGTGACTCAGACACTCTGTCTGGTGACTCAGACATTCTGTCTGGTGACTCAGACACTCTGTCTGGTGACTCAGACATTCTGTCTGATGACTCAGCATTCTGTCTGGTGACTCAGACATTCTGTGGCCCCAGATTCAGGACTCAAAGATCCCCACATGCTTTGAGGACAGAACTCTTCTTCTTAATTACATGTCCCCTTTTCTCTGGCTGTGTTTTCAACAATTCCTCAAATATGGGGCTCTGCACTTTTGGGTTTAGTGTCTAGTCTAAGGCATTAAATTTATAAAACCTACTTCCTTGAAAATTATTAACACCATCATTCTCCATAGGCCTTTGCTACCCTCCTCTAGAGCGGACCAGCCCAGAGGTCCAGACTGGCCTTTACGATAGTGCCAAGAGTTGCTCCCTGACAATGAAGGGTTAACATTTCTAACAGGCAGGAAAGGTTTCTTCTTTTTCCTTTCCCCTTCCCCTGACCTCTTGTCATGCCAAAGGCAGCATACGAGTAAAACCACAGAAGTCATCGTGATTAATGGAAGCAACCTGCTGCTTTGTAATTTTGGCCACAAAAACGGAGACTCTAAATGAAGCCAAATAAGGAAATCATCTATTTTCCAAGTTCACTCGCCAGAATTTCACCAGTGGGCTTCAGCTGACATGGAAAAACTACAAGTTCAGCGTTGGAAGAGATCTGAAAGTCATTTACTACAACTGTGCGACAGATGCTTGAGTAGCCTCTGCACCGGCAGCCCCAAACCAGCTGCACACCAAAGCCATAGCAAGAACCCATTCCAGATAAACATGGCTTAACCTGCAAGATGCCCTGGGCCCGCCACCTGGGTGGGCGTGTTTCTCCCGAATCACGCCCAGGTGATCCTGATGAGGCCTGACTGCACAATGCCAGAGAGCCACCTAGCCAGGCCACAGTGTGAGGACCTCGCCGGGCATCACAGCCCTTTGCTTGATCTTCCCAGCACCTACTCCGTGCTGCCTTCCAAATAAGCCGAATCAGGGGGGCTCTGCCTGCTGCCAAGTCCTTCCTCAGTCGTGGCAGAGAAACTCTTTCTGCTCACTGCTGACCCACCCTAGACAGCCACATCACAAAAGCCTGGCCCTCAGAGCTTCCAGAACCGTGAAGACTCCGCTCAGAGGTGTTTCCTGGCCCTTATCACGATCTCCTTCTTCTTCTGGGTCCTCAGGTCCCGTCTCTGGGATGCTCTGGCTGTGAGCATCAGCGTCCCCACCCCAAGCCCGTCCTCTTGGCAGCTATGTAAGGCAGCTGAGCGATTGATTCACAAGCTGTAGATGCTATGACAGCACAGGTTGGTTGTGGGCCAACACAGAGTTGTCAAGCAGGAATGAGTCTTCAGGTCAGTCCCTGTCCACCACATCTGTCCAGCTTTGTGTTGGACTGTGGGGCTTTAAGGCTGTACCATTAAACAGAAGTGTAATATGAATCGCATGTATGATTCCCACCCCACCTCCCAGTAGGGAAATTAAATTCCCTATTACTAGGGATTAAATTCCCTAGTAATTACATCAAAGAGTAAACACAAAGAAGTGCCATTCATTATAATAGCATGTCCTGCTCAATTTAGCACTTCTAAAATCAGTACCAAAATGCAGCGATCTGGCTGTGCACTTAAAGGCACTGGGTGCTCAAAACCAACGGCCTGCGCTCAGCTCTCAGAAACTGCTTAGACTGAAGGAGAAGCCGGCCGTGCTGGTCCACTCCTCCAATCCCAGCTCTGGGAGGCAGAGGCAGGCAGATTCCTGTGAGTTCAAGGCCAGCCTGGTCTACAAATCAAATCCAGGACAGCCAGGACTACACAGAGAAACTGTCTCAAAACAAAACAAAACAAAACAAAACAAACAAAACAAAACAAAACATAGAAGGAGAGATGTAACTCCCAAAAGTCTCCCTGTGGCATCTACACATGTACCGTCTAGTGTGCACACCTCTTCTTCCACAGGCTCACCATGTACCGATACAATAATAATAAATAAAAATTTTAAGCCGGGCGTGGTGGCGCACGCCTGTAATCCCAGCACTTGGAAGGCAGAGGCAGGCGGATTTCTGAGTTCGAGGCCAGCCTGGTCTACAGAGTGAGTTCCAGGACAGCCAGGACTACACAGAGAAACCCTTTCTCGAAAAACCAAAAAAAAAAAAAAAAAAAAAAAAAATTTTAAACTTTAAAGAGAAAATAAAATAAAATATTACTCTAACAGAGAATGGACAATGAGCCTTTTACGTGTCCCCTGACTTCAGCTGTTTCTGGTGTCTGCTTTACTGTAGAGAGCCTGATGGGGACGCTGTGTCACCGGGCAGGAGTCTGACCTTGGCCAAGGACAAGAAAATGGGCTGCTTGGCAGGAATTGACATCAGCGCATGACAAAGAAGTAAATCCAGGCAGGAATCTGACATTAGGGTGGGGCAGGGAAGCAGGCTTCAGTCATGATTATGACTTTAGGCTAGGACAAGGAAGTAGGTTCAGACATCTTTTGTTTGTTTGTTTGTTTGTTTGGTTGGTTGGTTGGTTTTTTGTTTTTTGTTTTTTTGTTTTTTCGAGACAGGGTTTCTCCGTATAGCCCTGGCTGTCCTGAAACTCACTTTGTAGACCAGGCTGGCCTCAAACTCAGAAATCCGCAGGTTCAGACAACTTGATCATCCTTAGAAACAGCGATCACCAGAGTGATCCCGGGGCTTTGTGTTTATCAGCTTGCTTGTTCCTCATCGTACTACTCCCCCTTAATACCTGCATGTAATTAAAATGGTGTAAAAGTGTATTGAAAAAACAAACCTACCTTCAGTCCAAGAATTGACTGAGGCCACGCTGCAGTTTTGTCTAATTGTCTTTTTCTTTTCAACCCTCGCTCCTGTGCTGGAGGACCGGTTGACTGAGCCGGCTCCGTGACTTTACCCTAATGTCACATGGCCACCTGGGTTTGCCTCTTTCCAAGTGCTCAGATCCCCAAATAGTGGCAGCGTTGAACCACAGTTTAGCACATGTCCGTCCAGCCTTAGACCTCGATGTGGCCTTTTCACGCTCGAAATTCTCCTACTGCTTCTGCCTTGAAACGTTTCTCCATCTTCAGACAGTCACAGAGGCACTGTGAGAGTGCAGAGGCAGAGACGGCGGGAGCGAGGAGGAAGCATTGGCAGTCCATGCCGCCATGCCCAAGACAGGCCCAGACAGAAATCTTACCTAAAGCTTTGGATGTCGGAGGGGCTGGGACAAGGGCTGGGTTGGGCACATGTGTGGGGGTCGTTCTCAAACCCTGTCACATGTTTGAATCCTTTGAGGACTTGTCTAGAAAGCCTATATGTAGCTGGGACCTCAAATTAAAGCCGAGCATCCAGTTCATTTTCAAACTGTGGGGGAATTCTGTCTGTTGCAGCTGAGGCTGGGAGGCCGGGACGGGAGGCAGTGCTTTGCAGGTTCCCACAAACGGTAGGAATCTTGTTAATGCAAATGCTCTGGGCTGCCGAGCTGGGGCAGGGCTGAGGATCAGCATTTCCTCAGGACGCTGACACCACTGGCCCAGGAAGTGGCAAGGTCTAGAGTTTAACACAGGAGGCATCTCATTATTGGGTTGTGGGGAATTCGATGGGTCTTTAGAGGTGGCAATATTTCCTTCTGCTGGGAGAAGAAGAGAGGGTCTCAAGGGGTGGCCACAGATGAGCTGGGTCACGAGAGTGTGGACTGCAGTCCAACAGTGATGTCTGCTTTCTGGTAACATCTAGAGCTGTGTCTGTGCATCTCTACAGCTAACAGTAGACCCACAGTTACACACTGAGGGCTTTACAAGCACTGGACGTTGGGGGAGGGGTAGAAACATAGAACGAGTAAGTAAAGCCACCTAGCTTTGGGAAGGTACTGAACTTCTACCTTCAGCCGATGATAGTCCTAGGGCATAGGAGAATTTGATAAATTCAAAAGAGCAGAAAACGTTCAGCTAGCCCTCTTGGGGGAAAAGTGTAAATAGCCCAATCTTCCCACCTCTGTAATCTCCCCGATGAAGCAGGCTCAAAGCCTTAGCAAACATGCGAGCAAATCATCAAGCCACTGAAGAGATATCAAACACCTCGTCTCATTTCCCTGTAAGTCCCCAGAATATCCCCAGTACCCAGGTGTCGGGCCTCTGATGAAATTGTCACCTTGGTCTGACACATTGGCCCTCCACGCTCTCTGTCCTTCCGGCAGATCCCACGGGCCACAGCCCGAGCCTCCACACTGCCCTCTGGGAAGCCGCTCTCACTGACCCTGCTCCTAGCAGCTTGCCTCTCACCCTCTTTCCGGTGGTCATTCATGCATTACCTCTTAGTTTATGACTTTGTGATATCTTTGCATGACAAACAGCTGAACTCCAATGCTAAATTTGGAGAATTACTACAGTAATGATCTGACTATGTGTGCACTTATAAATCTGCTTGTTGAACCTGACCTCTGAGATAATGCTATTGAGGTCTACGGGTTTTAGGAAGTGGTCAGGTCACCAGAGTGCCACCCGCATATGTAGATCAGCTCCACGGAGGGCAGTTTCGGAGCCTGTGGAGATGCTTCCTGCTCTATGAGAGCACTAAACTTGGATCCCAGCACCCATGTCAGACAACTTGGTCACTTGTAAGTTTCAGCTCTGAGGTTTTGAAACATACTGCCTTGAAATTTTATTTACCACCAGAAAATCCTGCTTTAGAAGGCCAGAGTGCCACCATTTTGTAACTGTACCCTCCCTGACCTCTATTCTAGGAACTAGCTAACCGCAAAGGTTGTTCTGCATTCTATAGATAGTTGATGTTTGCCCAACCTATTGCGGAATGCAGTGAATCCATCTTGAGGAATGCAGTTACACCCCGTCCGCAGGGATGCATTGCCTCATGATCTACATGTAACTTCCCTATCTGAATTCCCCCAAGCCCTCCCCCTTCTGCGATTTTTTGGTTTCAAATACTCTTTGTGCCGGACACAGGAAATCGATCTCCTCTGACCCTGTATGGTTATGAGTCTATCCCAGTGCTCTGGATCCCCAATAAAGGCCTCGTGTGCTTTGCAGCAAGAACGGTCTTTGGCTGCTTCTTTGAGCGTCACTTTATCCCGAGACTTGAGTGGGGGGTTTCCCCATTTCGCGGGTCTTACAGTTTCAGAACCCCTTTCCAGTCTTTGAGGCACATGCATATGCATAAACATGCAAAAGCATGCACGCACACATGTACAGACACACACATTCTTTTTTTTAATTCTATATATTCTTTATTTACATTTCAAATGATATCCCCTTTCCTGGATCCCCCCTCCCCAAAAGTCCCATAAGCCCTCTTCCCTCCCCCTGTTCCCCAATCAACCCCTTCTTGCTTCCCTGTCCTGGTATTCCCCTACACTGCTGCACTGAGCCTCTCCAGGACCAGGGGCCACTCCTTCCTTCTTCTTGGGCATCATTTGATATGTGAATTGTTTCTTGGGTATTCCGAGCTTCTGGGCTGATATCAGTTTATCAGTGAGTGCATACTATGTGTGTTCTTTTGTGATTGGGTCGCCTCACTCAGGATTATATTCTCCAGTTCCACCCACATGCCTAAGAATTTCATGAATTCATTGTTTTTAATAGCTGAGTAGTATTCCATAGTGTAAATATACCACATTTTCTGTATCCATTCCTCTGTTGAAGGACATCTGGGTTCCTTCCAACTTCTGGATATTATAAATAGAGCTGCTATGAACATAGTGGAGCATGTATCCTTATTGCATGCTGGGGAATCCTCCGGGTATATGCCCAGGAGTGGTATAGCGGGGTCCTCCAGTAGTATCATGACCAGTTTTCTGAGGAACTGCCAAACTGATATCCAGAGTGGTTGTACCAGCTTGCAACTCCACCAGCAGTGGAGGAGTGTTCCTCTTTCTCCACATCCTCTCCAGCACCTGTTTTCTCCTGAGTTTTAAAAAGAAGAAAAGAAAGAACGATTGATCTGCAGGAAACAAGCCCTTGTCAGAAGCCAAATCCATACACGCTTCAAGTATGGACCACTCAGCCTCCAAAATTGAGTAAGTCTGTTGCTTATAAATTACATAGCCTAAAGTGTTTTACTACCAGCTGAATGGACTGGATACCATACATGTGAGGCCTGGGAAGAGAGCAGTTTCTTGCTGAGTCAGTGTCTTTTCAGACGAAAATTTGAATACATGTGTCTGTTAGGAAAACCAGATGTTCCCACCCAGGACTGTGACATGAGTCAAAGGTAGAAAGAAGGTAAATCATCGGAGAAAGGAGAAATACACTATCAATGAATACTTTTTGCTGAAATCACCCAGCTGACTTTCTCTGCTTACTTGGTCGGGATTTTTCCAGGCTGTCTGCAAAGGCAGGTCGGGTCGCAGTCCTGCCTGCCTACAGATTAGGCCCACACCCCTCGTACATTCCATCTGAGAGCCCAAGGGAGGGTCGGGAACCACTGTGGACTTCCTGGAAGGGGAGGGAAGCTTTTGGTTTGGTTGGCAGTAGTGTACTAAGTAGTGTACCAAGGATTGAACCAAGCAAGGACTCCATGAATGCCAGACAAGTGCTCTACACTCGGCGGAAACTTCTGCCTTTCTACACAGATGTGCGCCCTCGGGAGCTAAAACTCGCACAACCTAGCCAAGTGTGATCTGAGACCCATGGACTTCAAAAAAGAAAGTTACAAGAGATTTTACTCAATATATCCCAGGAAAAGCTTCCAGCCTGATCATCTGAGGAACAGGACACGAGTACTGCTGGCTCCAGAGCCTCAGAGACCTTTGTCAACCCTTGGAGGTCCCCAAAAGGCCCAGTGGCCTGTCATACAATCATACAATTTTCTGCACTCTTTAAAATTGCCCTAGGCTAAGACATCCTTCTCTCTCTCTCTCTCTCTCTCTCTCTCTCATCCTTGCCTAAGGGAATGGGGCAGAGGGTTCTGCCAAAGGAGCATTAAAATTGGGACATAGTAAACGCGGGCTCAATGGGACTTATGTATGACGTCACCGTTGTGGTAGAATTAAGCCATTGCTGACTGGTGTGGGAGATGCATGGGCCCAGTGAGGACCGGACCTGAGAATTCCATCTCATGGTGCACAAAGAGCTTCTTAAATGCACAGGGAAGAAGTCTTAGAATGTCTGAAATGTCAAACCATGGGAAGAGACGGGAGCTGCTAACTGAAACCTCCGAAAAGGATGGGCTCAAATGAGAAACCATCTGTGATGAGCTCTCAGAGAAAACTTGTCTACCCAAGAAAGGCTTCGGGGAATCGCGCGCCTTCTTGCATGGATCCCTCACTGTGGACTCTGACCCAGCTTGAAACTACTGTTGTCTGGGAGATTTCCAAGGGTCAGAAGCTAAGGGCGAGAGCCATGAGCTGTGTGTGAGACCTGAGGACGCAGGCAAGCAGAGCCAGACTGATGGTGTCAACAGTTTTAGAAGCATGTCGGTGTGAGGAAGGAGATGGATGCTGGTGTGAGGGTTTGTCTGTGAGGTATTTCCAGATATTTAAATAAGGAGAAAGATCCACTCTGAGTATGGGACGCTCTCCCACAGGCTGGGGTGCCTGGGGAAAGGAAAAAGCCAACTGAAGACCAGCATTCCTTCCTGGGCCTCCTGGTCTACTATATGAGCCAGCTGCTGCAGCCGCTGCTATTACCATGCCTTTCCCAACATGACGACGGAGATTGTGAGCTGAAATAAAACCTTCCTCCTTTACGTAGTTTCATGTTGGGATTTGACCACAGCTAAGTGAAAATTCACCAATACATGAGGTTTCCCCCAAGTGAGAGCACTGTCTGGCGACAGGCCCGACAGACTCTGGTAACTGAACTGCCACATCCCACACACTCCCTGTTTTTTGCTGCCTGACAACTCCTCAAGGACCAGGTCTGACTGGCCACACCTGAGTCAGCAGCACCGGGCGGAGTGTGCAGACTAGGAAGGTGGCTCTCAGTTTTGCTCTACTATCAAGCAGGGCCCGTGACCACTAAACCACCAGGCACAAAAGGCTGTGGCCAAGAGGATTCTAACACCAACGGGTCTTCCTCCTTCGCTCCCACATTCAGACAGAAAATCTGTCTTGACCGCAGTCGATGCTGCATGCAGCCTTTGGGCTTTTATCACTCTGATGCATTATGTGGTAAGTATGGAGACATTTCTGACATTTCTATTGTATTTATTTTATTTTATGTGTATGAGTGGTTTGTCTATGTGTGTATGTGTACCATGTGTGTGCAGTGCCACCAGAGTTCAGAAGAGGGTAAACTCCCCAAAACTGAAGTGACAGATTATTGTGAGCCACCACAAGAGTACTAGAAACTGAACTTGGGTCCTCTGAAAGGGCAGCCAGTGTCTCTAAACGGCACCTCTACCCAGTTTAACATCAGTATCAGCATACGTCAGGCAGACAGCCCCTGCATTTTCCAGAGATTCTTTCTGTAGCCATTGTCGGTTCTACAATTTACAGTTTCCTGAATGGCAACAGAAAACTCAGCCTATCCTTCTCTGAAGGTTTTCAGAGGAGGAACAACGACCCGGGGAGATACTTGGGAGAGGTGCAGAAGGACTTAGGTGTGGATGTGATGTTGGCTGTTCTATAGACGCCGCGTAGTTACCAAATATGGCCTATTTCTAGTGTACCAAGTGACAGAGGAGAGACGCTCGTCTCCCTGCAGCCCAAGTGTCTCTTTCCACAACTATCACTGGGATGTCAGAAGTGTTGTTTTGCTGCTATTTGGAGACAAGTCTGGCTTTGGCTTTACCTCTCAGTGGAGAGTGGTGGGGTTTGTTGGTGGGAGACTCCTAGATCCAATGGAATCTGAAATTGTGTGGCGCTTACCCTGAGTTTTATTTTGTGATGTTTCTGTTTAAAAGTCTGTAACTACATCATTGTTCATCAAATGACTATGGAGATGAGCAGGAGTCTTACAGTGAGTTCAACCTCCAGCTGTAAATCTGCTACTCAAATGTAAAGCACCAAAGAGAGCCCAAGCTATGACAAAATATCCAACAAAAAGCAGCTAAAGGGACAAAGGGCTTATTTTCCCTCACAGGTTGAGGGTGCAGCCCATCACAGTGGGCGGCGGAAGCAGGAGGAGACTGTCCACTGAGTCTGCAGTCACAAGTAGGCAGTGAGTGCAGTGCCCAGGTTACTTTCTCTTTCCTGTTCATCACAAAGTTGGTCAACATTCAGGGCAAGGTCTTCCCTGCTTAGTCAGACCTTTCTGGAAACTCCTTCAAAGATACAGCTGAGAGTGTCTCCTGGGTAATCCCAAATCCAGTCAAAATGACAGAGAAAATCGACTGTCCTGTGGCCATTTGTGGGGATGCACACTTGTAATCCTAGATAAACTCAAGGCCAGCTGGGGGGTTTATGAGAAGACCTGTTTCCAAATGGGTGGAAGAGGAGGACGATGATTTGTCGGTGATATAGCAGGACCAGAGGCAGACAGGTGCAAACCCGTCCCTGGGAAGAAGAGGCGGAAGAATGAATGAAGAGTTGAAGGACAGCCGAGACTATGCAGCAAGTGAAAGACCAACCTGAGCTCAGGAGACCCTGTCTTCAGGAAAAATGTTTTCCTTGACTACAGCAAGCTCATTTCCTCAGCGTGTGAGGTGAGTGTCCAGTGAGCCGACAGGCCGACGTGCCCACCTCAGCCCTGGGACGTGAGAAGAAAGTTAACGAATGTGTTGCATGTTCTCTTTCCCCAAAGTCACGACCCTGAGGCAAAGAGCAGTGGAGTGCCAGCAGCTATGTAGGCAGGAAGACCATGGTGCTGTCTCCAGAGTGTCCTCTTATGCCAGTTTACACTGTGAAACTGTCTGGAGCTGATGGGAAATTAAATGTACGCTGTTGAGGAAAGAATTGGGCCGGGCAGTGGTGGCGCACACCTTTAATCCCAGTACTCAGGAGGCAGAGGCAGGCGGATTTCTGAGTTCAAGGCCAGCCTGGTCTACAGAGTGAGCTCCAGGACAGCCAGGACTACACAGAGAAACCCTGTCTCGGAAGAAAAAAAAAGAATTGGACTAGTCGCTGTTTTGATTTTAACGTAGTTCGAAAGGAAAGGCACACAGCTGGGGTGTGGGAATAAATACCTTTTACTTTGGAGTTGGCAAAAGCATGGTTGGAAAATGAAGCCTTGGAGACCTGTGCACTAGCTGAGAACAGACATGAAGCACTGAGTCACAGTCCCTTTCTCTGTCCTGGTGCTAATCCTCACACCCTAAGTAGAGGCAGGGTCGGGACTAAGGTGACACATTGTTAGTTTACTAAATGCCAGCTTGACTTACGGTGTCAGAAACACTGTACTGCTACCAAGAATCTCCAAGGGTATTGAAAATGAATCTTTACAGACATATTGAAACGTTCCTCCTCAAACTGTGGCTGGGAGGTCCCAAGAGACTGTCACAATTGCCCAGGACATGCTCACCAGGAGTCAGCCGCTTTCCTACCTCACTCTCAGGGGAAGAGTTGGTGTTCAGAGAGAAAACTACAGGCAAAGCATTTGCCATACAAGTGCGCGGCCCTGAGTTCAGGTCTGCAGAACACATGGAAAACAAGGCCAGTAGCACAGGCCTCCTGCAATCCTGGCACTCCTGTGCCAGATGGGAGGAGCATTCAGGAGAATCCTTAGAAGTTCATGGATCATCTAGCCTGGAGTACACAAGTGAAAGGACGAGAATTACAGGCTAAAAATCCCCGTGCCTAATTCTTAAATGACCCCCAAAAGCAGAAGTTTAGCCCACTCTTTGTTAGCCCAGGAGTGCACACGTCCCACCCGCCTGCAGTGTCCAGCTGTGAGCTGCAGGTCTGGGAAGGTCCCCAGCGTCCTTTCCTGTCTTGCCTTCGTGGAGCAGCTGGGGCGAGGGCAAGCACAGCTGGGCCGGCGGGGTCACCACGCGGGCTGCAGGGCTCACTCCTGGTGGGTGCTCAGGTCCCCAAGCGCCTACTACTACATAATCCTGGCCCCGTAACAGGAAATGCATATGTGACCCTGGCCCCGTAACAGGAAATGCATACATGGCCCTGGCCAGGTAAGCAGAAATGAGCTAACTAGTTGTTATGGCTTCTATAGGAAACTGATTGGTTCTCAGAGCGCGGGCTTGGATAATTTAAACTGATTAGCTTAGAAGCTATGGAGTGGTACAAATCAATTGGCTCGCACTGCTTGGGCTCTCGTTGCTAAGGGATGATTGGTTTGTGATGCACCGGTTTTGTTGTAAACCTATAAAAGCTGTCCCGATTCTGCATGCGTGGCTCACAGTCTTCCACCCTGTGTGGTGTATGGCTGTGAACCCCAGAGCCTCTGGAATAAAAATCCTCTTGCTGTTGCATCAAGACCATTTCTCAGGAGTGATCTGGGGTGTTGCCTTCTTAGGTGTGGGGTCCTGGGGGCACCCTCATTTTTCTTTCGGGTCTTACACAAGAATACAAGGACCCACACCTGAAGTTGTCCTTTGGCACGCGCGCGCGCGCGCGCGCACACACACACACACACACACACACACACACACACAGATTGTTTTAAAAGTTGATCTCACAGGTTTGGGTCTTCGTAGTAAATCAGGATTGAGGACAGAGGAGAGAAGGGAGCCCAGGACTCAGACGTCAGGTTATGAGAGCTTATTTATTCTTAAGTAACAATAGACAATAGGTAGCAAAATGGGACGTCATTTGTGCACACACACACTTCACTAACCTCCGGTTTAGTCTGATGTCATAGCCTGGCTCAATGGCGGCATGGCAGTTAAGGTTTGAGACATGTCCTTCTGCTTTCGGTGCCACTGGAACTCAGTCTGTGGTGTGGGCTCGTCTCGGCCGGCAGCGGGCGTCCATGTTGGTGGACTCGATCTCTCAGCTCGAAGGCATCTCCATGGCACTCCAGGAGTGAGTTGTAGTGTTCAGACCGCGGTATTTGAGCTACTCTTAGCCAATCACAATTAAGGCGCTCACACATTACTTCATCTGGGTTTACCTTACTTCAACGTTAACATACTCATGCACACACGCTAGGCTTGGTTTCCATGGTTACATTCACCCATGGTATCGTTCCCTTACATCTTGTTCCTTACAGTCTGGAAACACAAAGGAGGAAGCAGAAGGCCTCAGAGAACCTCATGCTCAGGTTGGACTCATCAGAGCCAGGCTGCAGGATCACTCCTATTCTGAGCTGGCTAACTTATTCTCCCTTGCTAAGAACATCAGGGAAAGCTGGGGCTTGCCTCTGGGTACAGTCTTTGCCTCCTAAGTATGAAAACCTTGGTTTGATCCACAGCACAAGAGACAGAGAGACAGAGAGACAAAGACAGAGAGAGAGAAAGAGACAAAGAAACAGAGAGACCAGAGAGCTTCTATGATCTTCAGTTTTCAAAATAGTCATCAAAGCATCTCATTCTGAGGTGGGGAGCTTCTTGCTATGCTATGTCAGGACCAGAGGGTTCCAAGTGGGCGGGGCCTGCAGAGCAACAACGTGGTGCCTCCACTTCCCCGTTTTTCCAGTTATCATAAAAAACTAAGCCCTGATAAATGATAAAGGCGTCTGTGTATGCAATGCTCACCATGTGCCCAGCACTGTCCCGTGTGCCTGGGGAATGCCTCCATTCAAGCCTCAGCTACTGTGTGCTACGTGGCACAGCAGGGATGTGGAGAAATTAAGCAGTGTGGTTAAATTATACAGCTAGTTAGTGGTAGGCCCAGAGTTTCAACCTGAGTCAAGATCTACAGATTATGTTCATCAGCGTTCTTCCTCAGAGAGGAAGAATGAACTGTTGAGCTCTTGAACTGTGAACCAACTGTGAACCCTGAGCTCATGTGCTGTGACCAATTCAAAGTAAGAATATGAAAGGCCAGCTCACAAAACCCCACTATGAGCAGACAAGGTGAACTATTTCATAATTGTTTATACGGACTACATATTTAAACTTTTTAAAAAAAAGTTTGTACCAGTGTAATGGTTCGAACCTGACCACAATCTTGTGTTCACAAGATGGTTCATTTTTGTTTGTTTCTTTTTTTAAGATTGGGCGCAAAACTATGCAAGTAAAGTGTGGTTTCAACTTTCTTAGTAGTCATGTTTTTTTAAAAAAAAAGGAAGCCATTTTTATTTAACCTTTACTTTTTCATTGCTATAACAAAGCACCTGACATTCAGACTTAAGGGAGGAAAGATTTGCTTTGACTCACAGCTCCAGAGGGTCTCAGTCCATCATGGCTGAGTCTGTGGCTGTGGAAGCCTGTGATACAAGCTGTTCACATCATGGAGGACCAGAGAACAGTCAGAGCCAGGAGATGAACTATAATCTCAAAAAACCCACCCAGGGACTGAAGATGGGACTCACTGATAGAGCTTCTGTCAAGCGTATGCACAGTCTGGGTTTGGCTAGGCCAGCAGCCCTCAGCCTTCCTAACACGACCACCCTTTAATACAGCTCCGCATGCTGTGGGGACCCCAACCATAAAGTTATTTTGTCACTACTTTATAACTAACTGTAACTGCTGCTGTTATGAATCATAATATAAGTATATAATATGCAGAATATCTGATATGAGACCCACAGGTTCAGAACCACTAAGACAGGCCTACCTTCTAAAGCTTCCACAGCCTTCAATATTATCCCACCATCTGAGGGAAAGCACACAGAACACAAGAGTGTGGTCAAGTTCGAACTATTACACTGGTACAGATTGTTTTTTAATTTTAAATATGTAGTCCATATAAATAATTATGAAATAGTTCACCTTGTCTGTTCATAGTGGGGTTTTGTGAGCTGGTGTTTCATATTCCCACTTTGAATTGGTCACAGCTCACGAGCTCAGTATTTGTCCGTGCTTATGGTCCTGAAATGCTCACTGAAACTAGACCGGCTGTTCCTATGTCTCACCCCTCATACCCCCATGCCATCTCCCCGCTCCCTGTACCCATAGCGGTAGCCACATTATATGCCCTCAGGATAAAGCTAGCAACTGGAACATCAGAGCTGTCCTCTCAGCACAGCCTCGTTTGTGGAGAGTTACTGGCTGGCCTGCTAAGCTGCAGCTCTCGTTTTCCCCAAGGACAAAAGTCCAGATTCCACAGTCTCCCTCTGTCCTGGGATCCAGGTTAGGTGCAGTTCTGTACTCTCACCCGAGGCTTCTTTCTCCTCAGTCTGGCATGAGTCCGGTCTGGTGAGTCAGAGCCTGGATTACTCATGATCCAAAAAGCCCTGGGACAGTCGCCTTCCTGAGTCTCTGTGGAATCGCCCGTGCACTCTGGGGTCAGATGGAGGTGGGGGCTCATTCTGTGGGTTGGCAGAGAGATCTCCTGCCCAGATTCCTGATGCAGTTCCTGCCTTCCTTCTTGGAACCTGCACGGTCCAGGCTTTTGATATAAACTAGTCAGCACCTCCCAGAGGCTTCTCTTCTCTCAAGATTAGTTCATTGGTTTGAGATTTTCCTTCTTCCTTCTTTTTTTTTTTTTTTAAAGAAGCACCAGTTAGAAAGAGCAATTCTCAAATTCATCTGGAATAACAAAAAAACCCAGGATAGCTAAAACTATCATCAACAGTAAAGAACTTCTGGGGGAATCAGTATCCCAGACCTCAAGCAGTACTACAGAGCAGTAGTCTTAAAAACTTCATGGTGTTGGTAAAGTGACAGAGAGGTGGATCAATGGAATAGGATTGAAGACCCAGAATTGAACCCACACATCTATGGCCAATTGATCTTCGACAAAGGAGCTGAAAACATCCAGTGAAAAAAAGATAGCCTTTTCAACAAATGGTGCTGGCTCAACTGGAGGTCAACATGCAGAAGAATGAGAATTGATCCACTCTTATCTCCTTGTACTAAGCTCAACTCTAAATGGATCAAGGACCTCCACATAAAACCAGACACACTAAAATTAATAGAAAAGAAACTGGGGAAGACCCTTGAGGACATTGGCTCAGGGGGAAAGTTCCTGAACAGAACACCAGTAGCTTATGCTCTAAGATCAAGAATAGACAAATGGGATCTCATAAAATTACAAAGTTTCTGTAAGGCAAAAGACACTGTCAAAAGGACAAATCAGCAACCAACAAATTGGGAAAAGATCTTCACCAACTCTACATCTGACAGAGGGCTAATATCCAATGTGTACAAAGAACTCAAGAAGTTAGACCCCAGAAAACCAAATAACCCCATTCAAAAATGGGGTACAGAGCTAAACAAAGAATTTTCACCTGAAGAAATTCGGATGGCTGAGAAACACCTTAAAAAATGTTCAACATCATTAGTCATTAGGGAAATGCAAATCAAAACAACCCTGAGATTTCACCTCACACCAGTCAGAATGGCTAAGATTAAAAACTCAGGAAACAGCAGGTGTTGGTGAGGATGTGGAGAAAGAGGAACACTCCTCCACTGCTGGTGGGAATGCAAGCTGGTACAGCCACTCTGGAAATCAGTCTGGCGGTTCCTCAGAAAACTGGACACGGTACTTCCGGAGGACCCAGCCATACTACTCCTGGGCATATACCCAGAAGATTCCCCAGCATACAATAAGGATACATGCTCCAATATATTCATAGCAGCCTTATTCATAATAGCCAGAAGCTAGAAAGAACCCAGATGTCCCTCAACAGAAGAATGGATACAAAAAAATGTGGTATATATACACAATGGAGTACTATTCAGCCATTAGAAACAATGAATTCATGAAATTCTTAGAGAAATGGATGGAACTGTAGAACATCATACTAAGTGAGGTGACCTAGTCTCAAAAGAATACCCATGGTATACAGTCACTGATAAGTGGATATTAGCCTAGAATCTTGGAACACCAAAGACATAAATCACATACCAAGTGATGTCTGACAAGAAGAAAGGAGTGGACACTGGTGCTAGAATGGACCAAAGCATCATTGTGGGGGAGTACAAGAACAGTGAGGTGGGAGGGGGTGGATGAGGGAGCAGGGGGAGGGAAAGGGGCATGTGGGACCTTTGGGGGGCGGGGAACCAGAAAAAAGGAAGTGAAATGTAAATATAGAATATATCCAAGAAAAAAAAAAAAGAAAAAAAAAAAGAAGCACCAACCACTAGAACATCCTGAGGGAGGTCAAGGGGTTTAAATAGAATGAAAATTCAGGAGGAGATTCACTTAGTGTCCACCTCACACTGCCTGAGGCCAAGCTCCACACCTGCTGCTGCTTCCTGGGCTTCTGCACCTGGTTAGGGGAGGGAAACTGCTCCAGCCCTAGAGGAACTGTAACAATGGAGCTAATTACCATTGCTCAGCGAACACAACCCCTCAGTGGCTCCTCAGATTGGAATCAGGCTCTGAGCAGGGAGGGACAGAACCCTGAGGGAGACCCTTCCCCGGCAGCTCTGATCTTCCATAGACTCTGGGCAGCTTCCACAGCCAGACCCTTTAGGTGCTTCTTAGTCCTGGCCTCAGTGACTTCCGGCACACCACCACCCACCACCACCACCACCAACAACAACACCAACAACAACGCCCACCACCACCACCACCCCCCACTACCACCACCACCCACCACCACCCACCACCACCACCACCTCCCACCACCACCACCCACCACCACCCACCACCACCACCCACCACCACCCACCACCACCCACCACCACCCACCACCACCACCCACCACCACCCACCACCACCCACCACCACCACCACCACCACCACCCACCACACCACCACCACCACCATCCACCACCACCACCCAACACCACCACCACCACCATCCACCACCATCCACCACCATCTACCACCATCACCCAGCACCACCACCACCACCACCACCACCACCACCTACCACTGCCACCATCCAACACCCCACCACCACCACCCACCACCACCCAGCAGCCCTAGGCAGGTCTGGTCTTTTCCAGGTAGGAGAAGAAACTGTGGCCCTTAGTGCAAGGTCCCCTCCAGACTTAGTTTAGGAGCCTGCCAATTTGCATGTGCTGGCCAAGAGACTTCCTGCCTGCTTACCACAACCCTGCCCTGTAGGTATTCTTAGTCCACTTCACAGATTGCTAGATGTGGTAGGGTGTGTATACCTGGGTATGGCGGGGTGTGTATACCTGGGTGGGGTGGGGTATGTATACCTGGGTGTGGTGGGTGTGTATACCTGGGTTCAGTGGGTGTGTATACCTGGGTGTGGTGGGATATGTATACCTGGGTGTGGTGGGGTGTGTATACCTGGGTGCTGTAGAGTGTGTATACCTGGGTGTGGTGGGGTGTGTATACCTGGGTGTGGTGGGGTGTGTATACCTGGGTGTGGTGGGGTGTGTATACCTGGGTGCAGTGGGTGTGTATACCTGGGTGTGGTGGGGTGTGTATACCTGGGTGTGGTGGGGTGTGTATACCTGGGTGTGGTGGGGTGTGTATACCTGGGTGTGGTGGGGTGTGTATACCTGGGTGTGGTGGGGTGTGTATACCTGGGTGTGGTGGGGTGTGTATACCTGGGTGCAGTGGGTGTGTATACCTGGGTGTGGTGGGATATGTATACCTGGGTGCAGTGGGTGTGTATACCTGGGTGCAGTGGGTGTGTATACCTGGGTGCAGTGGGTGTGTATACCTGGGTGTGGTGGGGTATTTATACCTGGGTGCGGTAGAGTGTGTATACCTGGGTGTGGTAGAGTGTGTATACCTGGGTGGGGTAGGGTATGTATACCTGGGTGTGGTGGGATGTGTATACCTGGGTGTGGTGGGGTATGTATACCTGGGTGTGGTGGGATGTGTATACCTGGGTGTGGTGGGGTGTGTATACCTGGGTGTGGTGGGGCGGGTGTACCTGGAATCCCAGCATGGGGTCAACCAGAAACAGAATGATTGAGAGTTTGAAGTGAGTCTGAGCTACAGAGAGAGACCATAACTGAGAAAACAAAAACTCCACAGTGAAAGCACTAATGAGGGACTGCAGAGGAATGTCCTCCCTGAGGCTGACCCACACAGGAGGCAGTCCTGTAGCCAGCCTCTGTGCGCTTGAAGCCAGCGTAGTCTACACAGCAAGTGCAAGGCCAGCCAGGGCTGCTCAGGGGGGACAGGGAGGGGGGAAGGCCTGAAGTGCTACCTGGACCTGTTTTTTTCTCCATCCTGCCTGATGGAGCTGTGGATCTGACCACTGTCTCCTCTGATGACAACAACAGTCTGGGGCAGAAGGCTCCGTGCAGAGACGGATAACAATCCAGCATGGCATGCCCCGGCCAAGGCTCCCACCTGAGGACGGGGGATCTGCTCTACCGCAGCGGTGCGCCTCACATGCAGACTTTGATTTGAATCTAAGGAATTGTTAAGGGTGCGTTTAGTCTGAGTACCTCTTGGCCAGACTGGGTTAACTGTCATAGACATCTGAGGCTAATGAGTTCTCTGGTTTCAAGATGATGTAGCACAGGGGAAGCCAAAAGCAAAACGGGGAAATACATCAGTAAGACAGGGCAGGGAGATTTCCTAGTTAATAAAGTACTCGACGTGCAGGCATGATCGTTGTGTTTAGATCCCCAGCACCCAAGTAAAATAAGCCCAGCTCTGGGAGACAGAACGAGAACCCCCGGGACTGGCTGGCGGGCCAATCTAGCCTACTTGGTGAGCTGTAGGTCTTGTAAGAGACCCTGGTATTCAGTATCACCTTCCCACCTCCACACACACATGTATACATACCCATGTATACACACTCATGAACATACACACACACATTTTCTGTCAAAGCAATGAGAAAAGTAACTGGGGAAGTTTTATAGTCATGCTGTGATAGAGATCATAGAGAGAGGATACTCTTCAGTTAATTCAGTGTAACTGAAACAGCCGCCCTGAACAGTAGAGTGTGCTTAGGAGTCTGGCTATCTCAGCGCACTCTAAGGGACAGAACGTGCTGCATGCGGTGCTGGGTGACTGGCCAGCTTGATCACAAAGGCCTGGGGGCTCTGGTCATCTCAGAGCTCAGCTCAGGAAAACCTGTTTCCATGCTCACTCACTGACCCCAGAGCATGCTTCTGGCTGGAGCTCAGCTTCCTGCTGCGTGAGCTGTGCTAAGAACCCCCTACAACACAACCTCCCCCAACCCCGGCTCCAGGAGAGAGAGGGCAGGGACAATCACAGTCTCCACGGAGGCGGGCCGTTGCTTCCTCTGTTCTATTAGAAGTTGCTCGCCAGGTCACCTACCCGAGAGAGGAAGAGATTCCGCAGGGCATGAGTCACACCAGGGGAAGACCAGTGGGCCGTTTACAGGCTGCCCTCACCACAGCTCCTGTGTCATGACTTGGCACTGCCCATGGCACACGGAGGCATACCGGTCTGACCGCCTTAGATGAGGTGGTATACAGCGAGCAGAGTGGGGGCATAGGTCAAAACAATTACTCTGGCTGCTCTCAAATCCAGGCGTGATCTGCTGCAGTGGTCAGCAATTCGCATATCATAAATACTTCATCTCGTTCCTAAGGTTACTTCTTTAGGATCTGGATTTGTACAGATGCTCCTCGACTTAAGATGGAATTACACCCGACAATCTGCCATAGGCTGAGAGCATTGGATAGTGGGCAATGCACTGAGGCACTGCAGCCTGGCCGCCGGCTCGCCTGTGCTCACTGGGCTCACGGCTGCTGCCCAGCACCACAGGAGTGTGGACTGGAATGCATAGGACCCAGGAGAAGACCAAAGTCAAAGTACAACTTCTTCTGGATGCATATTACACCATTTAAAAAGATATAAACTGGGCTGGAGAGATGGCTCACTAGTTAAGCCTCACGTGCTGATCTTTCAAAAGACTGAAGTCCAATTCATAGCACCCACATCAAACAACTTACAACTACCTGTAACACTGACTCCAGGGAGTACAGCGCCCCCTTCTGGCCTGTCCAGGCATACAGATGGCACACACATACACAAAGACACGCATATAGATACAATAAAATTAATGTCGGGTTTGCTTTGCTTTGTTTTTTAATAAAAAAGCACAAGGCTGGGAATGTAGTACACTTTTTATTGTTTTTTGTTGTTGTTGTTGTTGTTTAATATGTATAAACTAGGTATAGTGGCACATGTCTTTAATCCTTGGGAGATGGATCTCTAGAAATTTGAAGCCCACATACAGAGACTCCATCTTGAAGGAGGATGAGGATGAGGGGGGAGGATGGAAGAGGAGGAGAGGAGGAGAGAAGAGGAGGGAGAGGAGGAGGGGGAGGAGGAGGGAGGAGGCGCATACTTGTGAGTCAGTCCTCTCTGTATAGTTCCCCACACCACAGGCTCCTGAAATGACACTGAGCATTTCAAGACTCTTCTATACACACAGCTGCTCTTGGGAATCACTGAGTTCTGTCGGTCGTCCATACACTGAGTCCATCACATCAGAATTGCTAAAAGGCAATTAATTAATTTTCCAGGTACTGCAATTCTCTGAGTCCCTCAGAAATGCCAATAAACCATCAATGTGGGTGTGGTGACCAAAAGACTGAAGCAGAGTCTGACTCAGCCAGTCTTGGTGGGCCTGACAGCCTATACTTTCTTCTTTTCTTTTTGGTGGCACTGGGAATTCATCCTGGGCCTCGTTCATGTAGGCCAGTGCTGCACCAGTGGAAATACTGCACCGGTGGGAAGCACCCAGCCCACAGAAGCTCCAGAGCGAGGTCTCAGTTCTCAGTCACAGCTACGTGCTGGATCCTGTGAGAACATAACCCAGGCCATCTCAGTCACGGTCTAGCATGTCTGCCACAGGTCTCAGGATTAGCGCTCTTAGACGGTTCCAGCATGCAATGGAGGCTGTGGGCCCTTCTCGTATCCTCCCTGCTGCATCTCTAACTACACCCTGCTATCTGGTTTCTCACCAGGGCTCCTCCATGAAGGCCTAGACTTCTATGTAGCATGACAATAGCAGGGCAGGTGACCAGGCCCCCAGACACTCTGTTCAGCTGTAAAGAACTCCATCAGCAAAAACATTTTGTGGGATTGGATATTTTCTTTATTTACTTTTCGAATATTTTCCCCTTTTCAGGTCACCCCTTAGGAAATCCCCTATCCCATCTCCACTCTCCCTGCCTCTATGAGGGTGCTCCTCCCCACCCACCCACTCCTGTTCTGGCATTTCCCTACACTGGGGCATCAAACACCCTCAGGCCCAAGGGCCTCTCCTCCCACTGAAGTCCAACAAGGCCATCTTCTACCATATATGTGGCCAGAGCCATGGGTCCCTCCATGTAACTCTTTGGTTGGTGGTCCAGTCCCCGGGAGCTCAGGGGGTCTGTCCTGTTGACACTGTGGCTCCCTCCATGGGGCTGCAACCCCCCTCAGCTCCTTCAGTCCCTTCTCCAGCTCTTCTATCAGGGACCCCCCCCCCAGCTCAGTCCAATGGTTGGCTTTGAGCTTTTGCCTCTGTCTTTGTCAGGTTCTGGCAGAGCCTCTCAGAAGGCAGCCATATCAGACTTCCAACAGCAAGCACTTCCCGGCATCCACAATAATGTCCCTGTTTCCTAGCTGTGTATAGGATGGATCTTCAGGTGGGGCAGTCTCTGGGTGGCCTTTCCTTCGGTCTCTGCTCCATACTTCCTCTCCATATTTTCTTCTGTATTTTGTTCACCCTTCTAAAAAGCACTGAAGAATCCACATTTTGGTCTTCCTTCTTCTTGGGTATTCCGAACTTTTGGGCTAATATCCACTTACCAGTGAGTACAAACCATTTTTGTTCCTTTGTGACTGAGCCACCTCACTCAGGATGATATTCTCAAGTTCCATCCATTTGCCTGAGAATTTCATGAAACCATTGTTTTTAATAGCTGAGTGGTATTCTACTGTGTAAATGTACCATATTTTCTGTATCCATTCCTCTGTTGAAGGACATCTGGGTACTTTCCAGCTTCTGGCTATTATAAATAGGGCTGATATGAACTTAGTGGAGCATGTATCCTTATTACATGTTGGAGCATCTTATGGGTATATGCCCAGGAGTGATATACCTGGGTCCTCAAGTAGTACTATGTACAATTTTCTGAGGAACTGCTAGACTGATTTCCAGTGCGGTTGTACCAGCTTGCAATCCCACCAGCAATGGATCAGTGTTCCTCTTTCTCCGCATCCTCGCCAGCATCTCTGTCACCTGAGTTTTTGATCTTAGCCATTCTGACTGGTGTGAGGTGAAATCTCAGGATTGTTTTGATTTGCATTTCCCTGATGACTAAGGATGCTGAATATTTCTTTAGGCGCTTCTCGGGCCTTCAAGTTTCCTCAGTTGGGAATTGTCTGTTTAGCTCTATTCCCCATTTTTAAATAGGGTTATTTGGTTCTCTGGAGTCTAACTTCTTGAGTTATTTGTATACATTAGATATTAGTCCTCAATCAGATGTAGGAATAGTAAAGATCTTTTCCCAATCTGTTGGTTGCTGTTTTGTCCTATTGACAGTGTCCTTTGCCTTATATAAGTTTTGCAACTTTTTGAGGTCCCATTTGTCAGTTTTTTTTTCTTTGTTTTTTTTTTTTTTTTTTTTTTTTTTTTTTTTTTTTTTGGTTTTTCGAGACAGGGTTTCTCTGTGTAGTCCTGGCAGTCCTGGAACTCACTCTGTAGATCAGGCTGGCCTCGAACTCAGAAATCCGCCTGCCTCTGCCTCCCAAGTGCTGGGATTACAAGCGTGCGCCACCACGCCCGGCTTTGTCAGTTCTTAATCTTAGAGCATAAGCCACTGAAGTTCTGTTCAGGAAAATTTCCCCTGTGCCCATGTGCTTCAGGCTCTTCCCCACTTTCTCTTCTGTTAGATTCACTGTAACTGGTTTTATGTAGAGGTCCTTGATCCACTTGGACTTGAGCTTTATACCGGCAGATAAGAATGGATCAATTTGCATTCCTCTACATGTTTGCCACCAGTTCAACCAACACAATTTGTGGAAAATGGTGTCTGGATGGTTTCATCTCCTGTGTCAAAGATCAAGTGACCATGGGTGTGTAGGGTTAATTTCTGGGTCTTCAATTCTATTAGATTGATCTACCTGCCTGTCACTGTATCAATACCTTGCATTTTTTATCACTGTTGCTCTATAGTACAGCTTGAGGTCAGGGATGCTGATTCCCCCAGTTCTTTTATTGTTGAGAAGAGTTTTTACTATCATGGGTTTTTTGTTATGCCAGCTGAATCTGAGAATTTCTCTTTCTAACTCTATAAAGAATGGAGTTGGAATTTTGATGGGGATTGCATTGAATCTATAGATTGCTTTTGGCAAGATGACCATTTTTACTATATTAATCCTGCCAATCCATGAACGTGGGAGATCTTTTCATCTTCTGAGATCATCTTTGATTTCTTTCTTCAGAGACTTGAAGTTCTTATACAGATTTTTCCTTTGTTTGGTTAGAGTCACACCAAGATACTTTATATTATTTGTGACTATTGTGAAGGATGTCATTTCCCTAATTTCTTTCTCACCTTATTTATCCTTTGAGTAGAGGAAGGTCACTGATTTGTTTGAGTTAATTTTATGTCCAGCCACTTTGCTGATGTTGTTTATCAGCTAGGAGTTCTCTGAAAGAATTTTTGGGGTCACTTAAGTATATTATCATATCATCAGCAAATAGTGATATTTTGACTTCTTCCTTTCTAATTTGTATCTCTTTGGCCTTCTTTTGTTGTCTTATTGTTCTAGCTAGAATTTCAAGTACTATGTTGAATAGATAGGGAGAGAGTGGGCAGCCTTGTCTAGTCCCTGATTTTAGTGGGATTGCTTCAAGTTTCTCTCCATTTAGTTTGATGCTGGCTATTCATTTGATATATATTGCATTTACTATGTTTAGGTATGGGCCTTGAATTCCTGAGATTTCCAAGACTTTTACTATGAAGGGATGTTGAATTTTGTCAAATGCTTTTTTCCACATCTAATGAAATGATCATGCGGTTCTTTTCTTTCTTTCTTTTTCTTTTCTTTTCTTTCTTTCTTTTTTTTTTTTTTTTTGATTTGTTTTTTTCGAGACAGGGTTTCTCTGTATAGCCCAGACTGTTGTCCTGGAACTCACTGGACCAGGCTGGCCTCAAACTCAGAAATCCGCCTGCCTCTGCCTCCCATAGTGTGTGCCACCACCGCCCGGCATGTGCTTCTTTTCTTTGTGTTTGTTTATGTAGTAGATTACATTGATGAATTTCTGTATATTGAACCATCCCTGCATCCCTAGGATGAAACTTACTTGATTGTGGTGAATGATCATTTTGATCTGTTCTTGGATTCAGTTTGCAAGAATTTCATTTAGTATTTTTGCATCAATATTCATGCCGAGACAGTAGACAGGGTTGCAAAGAGAGGGGGTGGGGATGAGGAGGCAAGAGACAAGAGAAGTGGAGTCAAGACAACATTCTGATCAAGGAAAAGTAGCCCCTTTTAAAGGCAAAAAGGGACTATCTGGGGAATGTCAGCTGGTAGCAGATGGTCTTCCAGGCAGATCTGTGCTAGACAATGGGTTATTCTGGACCAAGTCCCAACCGCAAGTCCATCATGAATTCTGAGAAGAGCTTCTTCTACCAAGAAATGAAACTCAAGCAGAATAGAAGCTTAACTTGTTAGTGCTATGCAGGCCTTAGGAGACAAAATGGCGATGCTTAGGTCAAGCAGACGGAGCTCCCCGCAGGTCCCCCTTTCTTTTTTATTAGGTAGCCAGAAGGAATGCATAACTACTGTCCTCTGTGGGGATTGCCTTAGGTAAGAGCAATCTTGACAGTGAGATCATCAGAGGCTTTACCTTTTATTCTTTCTGTTGTTATTGAAGACCAGCCTTAGACCATGGTGATCTGATAAGAGTCATGGGATAATTTCAATCTTTTTTATCTGTTAAGATCTGTTTTGTAACCAATTATAGGGTCAGTTTTGGAGAAGGTACCATGAGGTGCTGAGAAGAAGGTATAATCTTTTGATTTAGGATGAAATGTTCTATAGATATCTGTTAAATTCATTTGGTCCATAAGTTCTGTTAGTTTCATTGTGTCTCTGTTTAGTTTCTATTTCCATAATCTGTCCATTGCTGATAGTGGGGTGTTGAAGTCTCCCATTATTATTGTGTGGGGTGTGATGTGTGCTTTGAGCTTTAGCAAAAGATTCTGTTATGAATGTGGGTGCCCTTGCATTTGGAGCATAGATCTTCAGAATTGAGAGTTCTTGGTAGATTTTTATTTTGATGAGTATAAAGTGTCCTTCCTTATCTCTTTTTATAACTTTTGGTTGAATTTCGGTTTTATTAGATATTAGAATGGCTCCTCCAGCTTGTTTCTTGCGACCATTTGCTTGGAAAATTGGTTTTCCAGCCTTTTACTCTGAAGTAGTGTCTGTCTTTGTCACTGAGGTGTGTTTCCTGTATTCAGCAAAATGCTGAGTTCTGTTTACATATTCAGTCTGTTGGTCTATGTCTTTTTGTTGGGAAATTGAGTCCATTGGTGTTAAGAGATAATAAGGAATAGTGATTGTTGCTTCCTGTTACTTTTGATGTTATTTTTATGTTTGTGTGGCTATCTTCTTTTGGGGTTTGTTGAAGGATTATTACTTTCTTGCTTTTTCTCCAGTGTAGTTTCCCTCCATGTGTTGGTGTTTTCCATCTATTATCCTTTGAAGAGTTGGATTTGTGGAAAGATATTGTGCAAATTTGGTTTTGTCATGGAATATCTTGGTTTCTCTATTCATGGTAATTGAGGGTTTTGCTGGGTATAGTAGCCTGGGCTGGCATTTGTGTTCTTTGAGGGCCTGTATGAAATCTGCCCAGGATCTTCTAGCTTTCAAAGTCTCTGTTGAGAAGTCTGGTGTAATTCAGATAGGCCTGCCTTTATCTGTTACTTGACCTTTTTCCCTTACTGCTTTTAATATTCTTTATTTTGTGCACTTGGTGTTTTGACTATTATGTGACAGGAGGAATTTCTTTTCTGGTACAATCTGGTGTTCGGGGTTAGGAGCTTTTTGCATTTTGCATTTTCTTTGACTGTTGTATCAATGTCTTCTATGGTATCTTCTGCACCTGAGTGTCTCTCTTCTATCTCTTGTATTCTGTTGGTGATGCTTGCTATGACTCCTGATCTGTTTCCTACTTTTTCTGTTTCCAGGATTGTCTCCCTTTGTGATGTCTTTATTGTTTCTATTTCCATTTTTAGATCCTGGATAGTTTTGTTCAATTCCTTCACCTGTTTGGTTGTGTTTTCCTGTAATTCTTTAAGGTATTTTTGTGTTTCCTTTTTAAGAGCTTCTACATGTTCACCTGTGTTCTCCTGTATTTCTTTCAGGGAGTTATTTAGGTCCTTCTTAAAGTCTTCTATCATCATCATGAGATGTGATTTTAAGTGAGAGTCTTGCTTTTCTGGTGTGTTTGGGTATCCCGGGTATTCTGTGGTGGCAGAACTGGGTTTTGATGATGCCAAGTAGTCTTGGTTTCTCTTACTTATGTTATTGTCCTTGCCTCTTGCCATCTGGTTATCTCTGGTGTTAGCTGTTCTTGCTGTCTCTGACTGTGGCTTGTCTCTCCTGCAAGCCTGTGTATCAGTACTCCTGGGAGACCAGCTCTCTCCTGGTGGTATTTGTATATGTAGCACAGGATCATCTCCTGGTGCAGATGGAAACTGGAAGCATCCTGTCCCAGGCTGCTCTTCGATTCCTGTGTCCTGAGGGTTTGGGGAGGATCCCTCTGAGCAACAGTGGTGGCTTTACCTGTGGTCACAAGCTTGTCTGTACTTCTGGGAGACTAGCTCTATGCCAGTGCTATTTGGTATGGAGCCCTGTGGCTCAGGATCAGCTCTGGGCCAGACAGAAACTGGAAGCCAGCAAAAACATTTTGCGGTCAGTTCCACTCTGTCCTTGTGGGTCTTCTGAAGACTACATCATTCCTAAAAATGACTGCACAGCAATCTCTCACAGATATCTACAAACCTCCCTACCCAGCCTTCCCACTTCTCTCTCCCCATCCAGACTCCAAGTGCAGACAGAGGACTTTCCGACAGCTACAGTCAAATCACTAAGGCTACCCAATCTTGTTACCTCTACAGCACAATTGTAAACCTTGTGTTCTCTACACCTAAAATTTCTCCTGTATCCTTTGATCTGCTATTCTTTGTCCTACTGAAGCCATCTACTGCAAGACTGAGTGCAACCAGCTCTTCCTAGAAAAAGTTATTGGCCCCTGCTGCAAACCCAGGGGCCAGGATAAGGGAGGACTTCATGGATGGAAGACCTTTGACCTTCTGCCTATGTATTCAGAGAAAAGGAGCCAACATAGAGAGAAGATAGCCAGACACTAGGAAAAGGAAGCGAAAAGCACTCAAGGAAAAGAAAAAAAAGAAAAGAAAAAAGGAGAGGAAGATGGGATGCCCACTGTCCAGATACCCTGCATTGGAGCTGTGTGAGGTCAGTCTACCCTGAATGTCCATGATAAGTGCTCCTGTGTTACACGGCCTCCCACGGGAGACGAGCTCTGACCTAGGCACAGGTGTTCAAAAAGGATCACAAGATGAAAAGATGACTACACCAACTTTTTTGCCAAACACATTTCCATCCAGTAACTCTCAAAGCAGCACAGACCTCATTCAGAAGTGCTGACCCTGCTTCATAGATTGGAGACATCGTTTGTACTAGTTTTATTTCAGTTGCTTTGATAAAAGTACCTTAAGAGCAAAAGGAGTTCATTTCAGTTACAATTCCAGCTTATCTCTGGGGAAGTCAGAAGAAACTTCAAACAGCTGGTTATATCATATCCACCGTCAAGAGCAGAGGAAATGAAAGCATGCAGGATCACTTGCTTGTTCAGCTTGAATTCTCCAATTTTCAACAGTTCAGGACCCCCTGCTAAGGGATTAGTGCTGCCCACAGTGGACTGGGTCTTCCCACATCAATTAATGTAATTAGAACAATCCCCTACAAGGAGGTCTACAGGCCAGCCCAGTATAGATCGTCCTTCATTAAGACTTTCTCTCCAAGTGATTATAGGTTATGCCAAGTTGGCTGTTAACCAGTAATGAAACCACGCATCCCTACCATGAAGGAAAAGGCTGGGGACTTCTGACCTTCGTGAACTGTATCTCTAGCAGTTTGTACCCCTCCACAGATGACTCAAACATTTTTTCTGTTGTGGCTTTTCTCCACAGCTTTCCACTCCACACTCTCTCCATGGTGCAACCCCTTCCCACCACACTCCAGGCTTCTTTTCAATGTTTCTTGGTATAACTTGATTAAATTAGAGCCCTCGGCTTGATTTGCATGTGCCTAAGAGTCCAGCTTTGACAGTTCTGGCACATTCCTGGGCCAGCCGCCCTGGCTTGGCTCGATGTTGAGTCCAAACCTCTCATGCTACACAAGGGGCGTGTTCTTAGTGCTCTGCAGAGGGCCGTGCCTGTGATCAAGTCTTTATTGCAAGTGAATAAGAGGTATTGACTCCCCTAGAAGAAAACCAGTCATTTGAGAACTATGAAATCTTAACTGTTATCAGTAATAATAAGGTAAATAGGACTGGAGAGTTGGCTAATCAGATAAGAGGAATGCCTGCTTTTCCAGAGGACCTCAACTCAAATTCTTGTGCCCAATGATGCCTTCTTCTAGCCTCTGTAGGTACTAGACATGCATGTAGTACACAGACATGCATGTAGTACACAGACATGCATGTAGTACACAAAATTGCATGTAGACAAAACATCCATATACATAAAAAAATTTAAAACAGTAAATGAGCTGTAGAAGCCCAAGGGATTAAGAAAGAAATCCAGACATTAACCTTGGTCTCCATATATCTTCATTCAGACAAGTGCACCTGCATACTTATATGTACACATACATACATATAACACACACACTCAAAGAGAAAGAGAGAGAGAAAGAGAGAGAGAGAGAGAGAGAGAGAGAGAGAGAGAGGAGAGATCCTTAAAAACAAATTAAAATGAATCTACTCTTTTAAAAATTTTATTTATTGACATGCATGTGCATGTATGCAAGTGTATATGCATATACATAAGTTCATGTGCCATTGCATGTCTGTAGCTGTCTGCAGGAGTTGCTCTCTTTCCACCACCTGGGTCCTAGGGACAGAACTCAAGCCATCAGGTTTGACAAGTGAGTGGGGTGCCTCAGCCAGCCCAACTGCCCCCTGAATCCATAGACCCTACACCAGAGACCCCATGCATATAAGATGTACACCAGAGACCCCACGCATATATGATGCTTAGACAGTGGCTGCCTTTCCTTTCATCGTGAGGCACCAGGGAACTTCATTTTGGTAGATGTGACTTTAAAAATACAAGATTTGGGAAAACTCCCAAATGAGATAGGAGGCATACCTCCTTACCCTACACGCAGTCAGAGCACCCCAGGTACTCCCGCAGGTTTAATACCGTGATTATGATTCAGGTTCGGAGAGACTGGCCACAGTCTTGTGTCACTGTCACGGTCACAGGCTGAGTCCCTATCTTACCTCCAAGCATCTCAGAACACAGCCCAGAGCTCCATAACACACTTGTGAGACCAGACCAGGTTGCTTATCTGCTGGTTGATTTACTGAAGCAGATGTAACAAGAAATTACCCCATTCTAAAAAACTTTTTATGGGCTTTAGCTAAAATGATTTCATCAAATACTATTAGGATTAAAGACACACTTATTCACAGAGAAAAAAATAAATTGGATAAATCCTGTCTTTTTAAAAAAAAAAAAAATGGTGAAATAAATCATCCTCTGCCATTCCTTATCCACCAGCCGCGAGTTGCTGAGGCTAGGGGCTGTGAGAAGGTTTTCCTTGGACACGCCGGGTGGACTAATGCTGACATTTTATCAGGTACACTTTCTGTTTCCATCTTTAGACTTATAAAAACCATTTACATGCAAGGAGACACATCCTCCCTTCTTCCATCAACCCTCCAGCTCTGGGAGAAGCAGGCGTGTGCAGGCTTGGGCTGGGTTCCTTCTGCAGGAGTTGTGGACCCTCTCTCCTTCAGAGCGCTCCAGCAGCCTGGGCTCAGCGGCTGGGCTGGGCGTGGGGGTTCAGTGAAAATGGGAAGTGGGAGCAGAACAAAGGGGCTGAACGGGACGGGCTCGTGGAGAACGGCACCCAAAACCTTTCTGGTTCCCCTCCTTAGAGGGCGGTAGATAACGTGGGGGCATTCCGATGGACCCAGGGGTGATGTCCGGCATCCTCATAGAAACTGATTCTGATTCTGAGACGCTGGCGAACAAGAATGCACCGGGTTTGTGTTTCTCAGTGTGGAGTCCTAGAGCAAGCTGCATCAGTACCCCCCGGGCAAACTCTGATCCTCTGGCCAGAGCAGCTTCCTCCAGTCAGCTTGACAAGCCTTGGGGCTTGGTCAGCACACTCAAGTATGGGAATTTCCAAGCTGATTCAGTCCTGGAGAGGACACTTTCTCCTTCTCTTATGCTGACGAAAAGTTCACATCATTTCTCTAATCTCCTTGGTCCAGTGGAGGACCAAGCTGATGGTTGTAACTATGAAAGGCTTTCCACTTGAGGGAACGCAGTGTTCATTGAGCATCTGCTATTTGAAGAGTCACGAACCAGCCTCATGCTCTGCACTGTAATCTTTCAAATCGCTTCAAGAAGAGGGTAGACTGAATTATACCTCCATGAACACACTTGAATCAATGCCCTATGCTCTGTGACTGTACTGTATTACTAAACTCTGAGGTGGAATCTATAAAGCATTGATTAACTGAAAACAACCCTCAGCATAAGACTTCATCCATTTTGACTAGTGTCTGTCTTCATAAAGAGAAGAAATTTGGACACAAAGATGCCAGTCCATGAAGAAGAGAGAAGACATGGTAAGAATGCGGGTAAGAAGCAAGGAGAAGCTGTACCTGTGACTCCAGAGGCCTCTGAGGAGCCAGCCTGTGAGCTTCTGGATTGTGGACATGCAGCCTCTGGCCTGTAGGAAGTTCTCCCAGCCCCTCTGGCCTGCTCAAGCCTGCAGTCTGTGGGATTTGCTCTGTCAGCCCTAGCAAGCTCATACAGCAGACAGTAAAGGGCTTTCCCAGAAAGCCAGCCACCAAAGTAGCCAGTGGTCCGTACACCACAGCTTCACCTGCTAATACGCAGTGCTTGTGGAAGTCCCACTAGAAGCCCCAGGTCTGGATGTGGTGGTACGTATCTGGAACCCCAGGACCCGAGAGGCTGAGGCAGAAAGACTGGGTGTTGGAGGCCTGGCTCAAAAACAGAAAGAATCCCCATCTTCCAAGCAATGTATTGAGGTTCGGGGGGAAGTGACCTATCCAGCTTGGGCCTGCTGGCGAGGAAACGGTTAGAGTCATGGTTCGTGAGATGACCACCATTCTGTATAAACCCTGCCTTAGCCCACGTCGAAAACGTTAAGTTCATTATTTAATGCGGGCAGAAATGTAAGAGGCATCACATTTATTCAATTAATATCCCACTTCAAGACTGGGTTACATAGATTCTATTTAAAGATTAAAAAATTTTTGAAAAGCCCGCAGACTCAATATCCCGCTGTTGCTACAAAGAAGCTGTAAGTGTAACTAGTGGAAGAACATATGCCTGGAACCTGTGAATCCTAGGGCTGACCCCTCCCCCAGCACCACACAAGGGAGGGAGGCAGCAGAGTCCCACTGTCAGCAAGCTCAAGAGAACCCAAGGCCCTTTGTCTACACAGGTACTTTGCGTTTCCTTTGTATGTTCCCGAAAGCCTTCAGGGAACACACCCTAGAGGGAAGAATCATGCAGAAACACAGCATGTTCGGGAGTCCTGTGTATTAACCATCCCTGCTGAGGACCAGTCCTTTGTGTGGTCATGTTTAACATATTAAGCGTGAGCAACAGAAGTTCATTGCCATCTTAAATAGTAAGTTCAAAGCTAGCCTGAGCTACAGGAGACCCTTCCCATTCCACTCCTCTCACCTAGATAGATAGATAGATAGATAGATAGATAGATAGATAGATAGATAGATGACTGAGGAAGGCAAACCATGAACCAGCCATACGGGGAATGGTGTATTGATGGAGAAGATGATGATGTATATTATAAGGTTGAGGATGTGTGAAGCTGTGAGATACATGATATGGAGTGGGTGAACTGTATGCTTTCTGGGCTATATCTCAACAAAGCTGTTATTTTTAAAAAAGTCACAGAAATGTGTTGTGCACTACCATTAATCATTTTAAAGCTTCATACATAAAACATTCTAACATGTACCTGTCTTGATTATCTGGATGGATGTTAAAGGGCCCAGAAATCACTCAGAGAGAGAACAGCTCTTCACTGTGGCCCATTAGTGTATCAAGCTACTTATTTTAAAAAATCAAAACAAGAGGATAAGAGACATAAATACTGAATGATACCATGAGCCAGGCCCTGTTACTAAGTCTTTAGGTACGTTAATCATCATCATAATGGCACATGATTATTATTGTTATTATACTTATCATCTTACAAAGGGGAAATTAGTTCCCTCTTCCCGCAGCTATTACAGGCAGGTTCAGCCGATAAAGTCTAGAAGAAATCACCCTATGGATTGCTGAAGACCTGGAATCTGAGAATCCCAGTGGGATCCTGCAGTCTTCTCAGGATTTTAAAAAGTAAAAGCATCCCCTGAGTAATTTCAGGCCTGGGGCTGACAGGTGAGCTAGCACGTGTCCCTCAATTCACCCGCAAGCCAGGCTTGCGCTCTCACGTGCACCGGTACCAGGTGCATGGCCTCAAATGGGGATGTTCAGTCGCAGAACTGGGCAGGGAAGAAGTGGGGCCGGGCTTGCCAGGCGCTCAGCTGTCTGTTTAACTTGGTTTCAGGAGAGCCTGCAGAACTGCAGGGCTGACAGCTCACCCAGCTGTTAGCATCTCCCCATCCACTAAGTCCTTTGGGGAATTCTCAGTCTTGACAAAAGGAGACACCAGCAGCCTGGCAGGCAGTCATCCCCAAACTACACCATCCAGGCAACAGGTGTCTGCCGTGTTATGAAGAAAACCGAGCACCATTTGAACCAGGGAGCCAGGCGACTCCACAGCCTTCAGGGCATGGCCCTCCAGGAGAGAGTGATCTCCCAGGATGGGAACAGCTAGGAGCATACTGGTGCACACAATCAGTGGAGCAACTAGGACAGGAGCCTTCCAGGCACCACTTACATGAGGGAGCCAGGCAGCTCTACTGCCTTCTGTGGACAGGCCCTGTCAGAAGAGAATTGGTCTCCCAGGAGTACAGACACAGGCTTACAGGCCCACAGGAGAGACAAGCTCCAGTCAGAGACAGCAAGACCAGCTAGCACCAGAGATAACCAGATGGTGAAAGGTAAGCACAAGAACCCTACCAACAGAAACCAAGGCTACTTGGCAACATCAGAACCCAGTTCTCCCACCACAGCAAGTCCCGGATACCCCAACACACCGGAAAAACAAGAGTTGGATTGAAAATCCACATCTCATGATGCTAATAGAGGATTTCAAAAAGGACATAAATAACTCCTTTAAAGAAATACAAGAGAACACAGGTAAACAGGAAAAAGCCATTAAAGAGAAAAAAATTCTTAAAGAATTACAGGAAAACACAAACAAACAAGTGAAGGAACTGAAAAAACAACATCCAAGATCTAAAAGTGGAAATAGAAACAATAAAGAATTCACAAAGTGAGACATCTCCGGAGATAGAAAACCTTGGAAAGAATTCATGAGTCATAGATGAAAGCATCAACAACAGAATACAAGAGATAGAAGAAAGAACCTCAGGTGCAGAAGATACCATAGAAATCATTGACACAACAGTCAAAGAAAATGCAAAATGCATAAAGCTTGTAACCCAAAACATCCAGGAAATCCAGGACACAATGAGAAGACCAAACCCAATGATTATAGGTATAGAAAAGAGTGAGGATTTACATCTTAAAGGGCCAGTAAATATCTTCAACAAAATTATAGAAAAAAAAAAAACACACACACACACTAACCTAAAGAAAGAGATGCCCATGAACATACAAAAAGCTACAGAACTCCAAATAGACTGGACCAGAACAGAAAGTCCTCCCATCACATAATAATCAAAATACCAAATGCACTAAACAAAGAAAGAATATTAAAAGCAGTAAGGGAAAAAGGTCACATAACTTATAAAGGCAGACCTATCAGAATCACACCAGACTTCTCACCTGAGACAATGAAAGCTAGAAGATCCTGGGTAGATGTCATACAGACCCTAAGAGAACACAAATGCCAGCCCAGACTACTGTACCCAGCAAAACTCTCAATGATCATAGATGGAGAAACCAAGATATTCCATGATAAAGCCAAATTTACACAATATCTTCCCACAAATCTAGCCCTTCAAAGGATAATAGATGGAAAATGCCAACACAAGGAGGGAAACTACACCCTAGAAAAAGCAAGAAAGTAATCTTCCAGGATCCTGAGGCAAGAGGATCTCTGAGTTCAATTTCAACCTGGGACAAAGCAAGTCCCAGATCCAGGCGTGGTGGCACACGCCCTTAACCTGGGCCACACCTGCTGGTGGAGGCCTGTGTAAGGACGCTGGAAGAAGGGAGAGTCACATTTCCCGACTGCTTGCACTTACTAGCCAGCACATCTGTGGGAACCTTCTTCTACAGAAAACCAGCTGAGACAACTAGCCTCACGGAACTGAGCAACCCATAGATTCTTTCCAAGCTGTGCACTGTTGGCTTAGCTGGACTACACTGTAAGTCATCACACTAAATTCCTTAATGTACAGAGACATTCCAAGGTTCCGAGACTCTGGAGGACCCTGACTAATGCGGTGTGCTACAGCCCCTTAAGCCATGGGCTGGCACAGATCCTTCCTTCTTCAACTTGTTTCTCTGGGTGTCTTCTTACAGGGAGGCGGAAAGGTAACTAACACCATCAGCCACCTGAGGTTACAGCAGGACAAGGGTGCTGGGCCATGGGCTGGGTTCATGACCTCTCCCTCTGGTAAGGGTGTGCAGGCTTGTGGCAAGCTGGCCTTGGTACACCCAATCTTGAGATCTAATCTTGAACTAGAATTGGTGTAGGTTGGTGTCTTAGTTACTATTCCTGTTGCTGTGATAAAATACCCCAAGCAAGCAACTGATGGAAGAAAAGGTTTGGCTCACTGTTCAAGGGTACAGACCATCATGGGGGGGACTTAGAACAGTGGGAGCTTGAAGTGTGTCTTAGTTACGGTCACTATGGTTGTGATTAAACACCACGACCAAAGCAACTTGGGGAGAAAAGGGTTGATTCAGCTTATACACCCACATTGCTGCATATTGTTGAAGGAAGTCAATAATAGGACAGGAACTCAAGCAGGGCAGGGGCCTGGAGGCAGGAGCTGATGCAGAGGCCATGGAGGGGGCTGATTACCAGCTTGCTCCTTGTGGCTTGCTCAGTCTGCTTTCTTATAGAAGCCAGGACTACAAGCCTCGGGGTGACGCCACCCACAATGGGTGGGGCCTTCACCATCAATCACTAACTAGGAGAATGCCCCACAGCTGAGTCTGATGGAGTTTTCTCAGCTCAGGTTCCCTCCTTTGAGATGGCTCTAGTTTGTGTGTTAAATCGACATAAGACCGGCTGGCCTGAGGTCATGTTACATCCACCGTCAGGAAGCAGAGCTCTGACCATTGGTGCTCATCTCAGTCTCTCCATCTCATCCAGTCCTGAGCCTTCGCTCCACTGTCACAGGGGATCGTCCCACCTCAATGAACCCAATCTAAATAATCCCTATAGGCGTGACCAGACACTCGCCTCCTAGTGGTTCTCGGTACTGTTAGATGGACCATGACGCTCACAGCTGGGCACTGCTGAACTGTGGTGGTCAGAGAAGTCTGCCCTGGCTTGCTGTGAAGGTGGTCACTGAAGGGCACCATGACAAGTGGCTCTGATGGAAGCCGCCAGCCTCACATTCCTCTGCCACCGCCCATAGCCTTTCCTGTATCATGTGTCCCCTCTCCCTGCCCCCCATAGTGGACTGTATCCTTTTGTGTCAGTTATTTTGTTGTTGTTGTGATAAAACACCATGACCAAGGGACCTTATAGAAGAAAGAATTTGTTTGGGCTTACTGCTACTGAGAAGTGCATCATGACAGGGAGACAGCATCAGGGGGAAGGCACGTAAAAGAAACTTGGCCCTATGTCTTTCTGAGTCTGGCGTATCTCTATTAATGATTTCCAGGTCTGTTCATTTTCCTGTAAGTGTCATGGGTTCGTTTAATTTTGAGTTGCACGGGATTCTATGACCACACTTCTCTATTCATCTGCAGATAGACAGCTACTGACTGACCTTACACCACAGTGCTGCTTGCTTTCCCTGCTAGGAAGCCAGAGCCGAGAGGTGGAAACTGCAGTATCTTTTTTTCTGCAGACTGGACCCTCTTCCTTATCCCCGCAGTTTCATATCTGTTACACAGGCCAGATGGACTCAGCATGCAGCGGGGTTGGGGAGGGGAGTTGACACAGGAAGTCTGGACCTTAGGCAGGCAGGTGCAGGGAGTTACTGGAACCATCTTGAAGGCTCCTATGCCTTCACTGTGGCTTTCTCAGGGACAAAGACCTAAAGACCACCAGACACTTGGGGAAAGCCCCTAACCGGAGAGAGACAAGAATAGGAAGAGGCACAGGGAAGAATCCTGCGAAATCAACACCCTTCATGCTTTGGTCTTCATTTTGTAGTTGAGTGGGTCGGGCGCTTTGGCTAACGGAACACTGGCAATACTCAGAGTCCCAGAGGCTCGAGGTAGGCTCGTGTGTGGTTCTTTTCCTCCTGAACTGTCAGTGACTCCTCCAGGCCAAGCATTCGCCATCTCAGGAGATCAGCTGTAACCACGCCTGGCAAAGGGATTATACCAGCTGGGTTTGCTGATGGCTTATACCCACTCATGTAGAGGAGCAGAGGGTCATGACACCCTTACCTGAGAATCTAGCCACTCCCTACTACTTGTGCAGCTCTGCCGTAACTGCATGTGGCCTCAAGGAGGGGCTAGACTAGATAGGCCCAGGGAGACTAGGAAAGGGGGCTGCTTCACCTGTATGACTCCAGGCTGGCCCTCATTCTTGCTGAGTAAGGGCTTTCCACTTGCAGGCCATTAAGGAGAAGAGCACCCACACTCCTGTACTTACAAGAGTAACATCTCACCCATGCTAAGTAGAGAGACCTAGTAAACTCACCGGTTCTCTGCAGTGACTCTGGCGGGATAGTGCCTTTGTTTATCATTGAGAGCTAGGAGGAGGGTGGACATTGCTCACATTTCCTTCTGGAAAGGGATTTTAGCAATAGCAACCTCCCAAGGCTAGACCTTAAGTGTTTTTTTCCAAAGATTTATTTATTTATGTATATGAGACACTGTAGCTGTCTTCAGACACACCAGAAGAGGGCCTCATATCCCATTACAGATGGTTGTGAGCCACCATGTGATTTCTGGGAACTCAGGACCTCTGGAAAAGCAGTCAGTGCTCTTAACCACGGAGCCATCTCTCCAGCCCAGACTTCAAGTCTTAGGAGGAAGAAGAGAGATAAAGGCAGCAGAGATGATATCATCTGGCTTCCTGTTGACCTACACAACTGTGAGAACAAGTAATTATTGCCCTAAGCCAATCACCCAGAAGTAAGCCTTCCTACTTCTAGAAATTGTTTGGTCCAATCAGGTTGACAGTCAAGATTATTGTAGCAGCTAGAGAGCATCTTTGCAAATGACCCTGAGACCTCCATCATGGCCGTGGCAATGCTTATAAACAGCAGCACCTAGTTGGGGCCTTGCTTACTGTTCCTGAGGGTCAGCTCATTATCATCACGGCAGGGAGCATGGCAGCAAGCAGGTGCTGGAGCAGGAGCCCATCTCCAGTGACACCACGCCTCCAATGAGGCCACGCCTCCCAAGCCTTCTAATCCCTTCCAATAGTCCCACTCCCTGGTGACTAAACATTCCATATATATGAGCCTATGGGAGCCACCTCAGCCTCTGTGGTTATACAGCACTGTGTCTCAGGCTCTGTTGGGTAGAACAGACCCACAGCCCTAGGTCCAGGCAGGGCCTGATCAAGGACTTTTGTCAAGTGTCAGGTATGCTAGTAAGCTACTAGTGGAGGTGGGTGGGTAGATGGGTGGAGGTGGGGACACTGAGGAGTGAAATCACATAGAATGAATGGAACTTGGTAATTGCTGAGCACACATGCTCTCTGCTGCAGAACCAAGTTGCCCCTCCCCGCTTCCTCCCTCTAGCAGATCCAAGCTGCTGCTGCGTTTGCACAGCCGTGTTGGTTACATGCATGAGCAGTGCCAGCTCAGACTAGGAGGAAATTCCGTGCTGTCAGCCAGCAGCACAGATTTTGCAGAAAAAAATGACACAACTTATCCTCTGGGCGATTATGACATATTTCCGCAGCCTCCTCCCTCACACAGCGGGTACAAGAGGGTATACATTTTTCCATGGAGACTGGAGACTTTTCCTCCCTGTGGCGTCTTATGATCAAACATGTCCCATAGTACTCAGTCCACATCTATTCCTAGAGCCCTGTTCTCTGGTATCTAAGTGACTTGTGTAGGCCCTGTGGCTGAGCACATACAATAATTACATACTAGGTTCCCTCTGAATGGCTCTGAAAGAGACAACATTCAAATGAAGATTCCAAATCTCCACATAAATGACACCATGGCAGCAGGTGTGCGCGCTCACACACACACACACACACACACACACACACTATGCTTATTGGTCTAAAATCTTTGACCTAACCCCTAGGACCTCTGCTCTGACCTCTGACACATGCTTTTCTCAGCTTACTGTATTGCTCCTGTCAATTTCAGAAACTGTCCACTTGGGTTCAATTTTATTTTTTAAACAGGGTTTGACTTTGCAGCCCTAGACTTGCCTAGAACTTGTTATATAGACAAGGTAGCCCCAATCTCCACTTGGATTCAATTTAATGACTAATTAGAGAGCTTCGGTGTTGAGCGGAACACTGTTGGGCTCTGGGGAGAATTCCGTGAGTAGTTAATAGTGCACAGGATCTGCTTGCAGAAGTTAGCCGTTTAGATGGAAGGGCTTGTGTGAGGAGAGACCAAACAGGATCAGCACAGAATGAGGACATTGGAGGGATTTCCTGGGCCAAAACAGGAGCCAAGAGCATCACATCATCAGGATGAGTAAAGTCTGGAGGGAGGTTGTTCAGAACAGGGGTTTTCAAGATGGGACCGACAAGGCGGATCTCCCTGTGAGCCAGGGAGTTGGAACCGGTCCTCATAGTGGAGCCCGCCCACACTGGTTAGTGAGGCCCCTGCAGGAGGTGGGTACCCTTATTCCGCAGTGCACAGTCCAAAGTTCCTATCCCTCTTATTTAAAGGGATATATTTTGAAATGTTTTACCCTTGTGGCTTCAAAGATAAATATTAAGTGTTAATATCCAAAGTTAAATTATGGTCACATATCCTTAGAGTTCAGGTTTTGGCGTTGCTGAGATTGAGCCTAGGATCTCTGGCAGGCTCAATACATACTCCACCGCAGTCTTACTTAGGGTTTCTATTGCTTCAGCGATACACCAGGACCAAAAAGCAAGTTAGGAAGGCAAGGGTTCATTGGGCTTATTCTTCCCCACTGTAGTTTATCCTTGAAGGAAGTCAGGACTGGAACTCAAACAGGACTAGAGCCGGCGGCAGGAGCTGACTTGGCGGCTGTGAGGGGTGCTGCTTATTTATTGGCTTGCTCAGCCTGCTCTCTTAAAGAACCCAGGCCCACCAGCCCGGGGATGGCCCCACCCACAATGGCCTGGGCTCTCACCCATCAATCACTAACTTACAAAATGCTCTACAGGCTGGCCCACAGCCCAGCTTTATGGAGGCATTTTCTCAACTAGGTTCCTTCCTCTCAGATGACTACAGTTTGTGTCAAGATGACATAAGTGTCGCCATCACAACCACTGAGCTGCATCCCAGCCCTAGACAGCTTCCTTAGAAGTTGTTCTGAGTCCCCATTGTTTTGATGGATGAAGAGCCAGTAGTTCTGCCCCACTGTAAAAACCCTGGGAACAGCAGGAACTAACCTCTCAACTGAAATTGATTAACTTACCATGAACAACATACACACTTAATTATATCTCCTAGGAGAACAGCTACGCCACTCAGGACCAGGCTGATCATCAGGAGTAATGAAACAAATATCTTCATGAGCAAGTCTGGGTAGAAATAACATTCCCTTCTAATAGCTGGAGACAATTGGATACAACTCTCATAGTCCCCAGGGGAGGCGCTTACACACTTAACAAAGTATCCACCTACAGCTACACAGGAGGGAGGGGAAGGGAGGTCTGGTGGGGGGAGGGAATTCTGGACTTCCTTTTTCCCCATTTCTTCTGTTATATTTGCCCTAAGTCTCTGGGTGGTAGGACTTTATAGGGAAACAGAAACCTGTCTTTGTTTTTAATCTCTCAATGTTTGGCCACTTCTTAGCTCTGTGGAACATCCTTCTAACTTCTCTTGTTCTGATTGTTTAGAAGTTTTTTTGTGAGGCCTTCAGCTTTCAGGGTAAGGGAAAGCTCAGAGCCCCAACAAGCCGTGTGATTTTGTGACAGTCTGTCTTTAAGCATCCAGTCCTTTGTGTTCAGTGCTTTGTGTTGACTTCCAACTGTATACCTAGCCTTGATGGCCCAGTGTCCAGACATTGTGTGTATCTTGGGGTACAAAGCAGCCACTGGCCTTGAAAGTGTCTCCGTGGCCACCAGTGAATGTGCTAGAATCGGGTGGTGGGTCTCAGAGCAGCAGGGTTGATCTGGCAGGTGAGGGAAACACTGCCAGCAGGTCTGTCCTACCGAGTGGGACTGCTGTGCTTCGCCAAGAGCGTTTTCTCCTGAGTCCCCATTGCATTGATTGCTTTATTCTTCAGTGATTCCAGGAGTGTGAAGCAGGAGCAGGTATGGGTAGCTGATGTCCAGCAGAGGGGTAGCGGTGGCCTAGTCCCTGAACTCAGAACTTATCCTGAGCAAAGACTTTGACTGCGCTCACTAGAATGGGGTTCATAAGAAGCTTAGGATATTGGCCTTTCAGAATAAAAACTTCCTAAGTCCTGGGCAAACTGGGACAAGGTGGTTACAGAGACCTATAACACGTACATAATAAAATGTAATAGTTTCAAAAGGTGACAGACAGGCCTGGTGGCTCAGGCTGGTAAACCCAGGGTCTTAGGATTTTACTGGTGTGAACAGACACCATCACCAAGGCAATTCTTTTCTTTTTCTTTTTCTTTTTCTTTTTCTTTTTCTTTTTCTTTTTCTTTTCTCTTTCTTTCTTTCTTTCTTTCTTTTTTGTTGTTGTTGTTGTTTTTTGTTTTTTGTTTTTGTTTTTTCGAGACAGGGTTTCTCTGTGTAGCCCTGGCTGTCCTGGAACTCGCTCTGTAGACCAGGCTGGCCTCGAACTCAGAAATCCGCCTGCCTCTGCCTCCCAAGTGCTGGGATTAAAGGTGTGCACCACCACCACCCGGCCACCAAGACAATTCTTATAAGGATAATATTTAGTTGGGGCTGGCTTACAGGGTCAGAGGTTCAGTCCAGTATCATCAAGCGGAGAGCATGGCAGCGTCCAGGCAGGCGTGGTACAGGGGGAGCTGAGAGCTCTACATCTCCATCTGAGGGCTGCTAGCAGAATACCGGCTTCCAGGCACTAGGATGAGGGTCTTATAGCCCACACCCACAGTGACACAACCTACTCCAACAGGACCACACCTTCTTATAGTGCCACTCCCTGGGCCGAGCATATGCAAACCATCACACCCAGCATTTGGGATTCTGAGGCAGGAGGATTGTAAATTCAAGTCCAGTCTGGTTTACACAGGGGAGATGTTGCCTCAAAAAATTATGTGTGTATGTATATGTATATTTCAATATTCACCTGTCAGAGGAGATTGCCTTACCATGAAGGCAGCGTTCCCAGGGTGAGGCTTATCCTCTGCCCTCTGGATGTGCTGACAACTCCAGTCTATCCCCAAACGTGGGAAACGTGCCCACATTTGGTAGTGGGGGACTTTGTGCTTTCCACGAACAAATACAATTTAATAAAAACTTCAAATGGCAGTAAACACAGTAAAAAGATGACAGGTACAGCGTGGCACTGGGAGGGGCTGGGGGCACCCAGGGGATTTGAGGAGATGGCCTGAAGTGCCACCAAAGCCCTGAAGGCTGTGGGATCAGGAACAGCCAGGATAACTGGTGGAGCAGAGGGCAAGCTGAGTGGACACCGGAGAGGAGACACTCAGGGGAGCTGTCAGGCTGTGTCTCCCAGGCTGCTGACCCAGCAAGCTCTCATGCACTATGGCTGCTTCTATTCTAGGGACTTCCCACGCCAAACCACTCTGTCATAACGTTACCCTGCTTTTGTCACAGGTGAAGAAACAGAGGCATGAGAAGGTATGAGAGTTCTCCCATGACTAAACGGCCACCAGAGACAGAAGGTCAGGCCTCGGGCCCAAGCGACCTGCCTATGCTCTTCTTCTTACACTGTAGATTTATAGACAGATGGGTCTAGGTCAGATTCCACCATGACCCAAACTCTCCCTTCTTGGTTCTCATGCTCCAGACCCAAGCCCAAGGCTGTGAGTGGGTGTGCTGTGGGCAATTATCTTTCAAATAGGCCTCAATCCCTCGAACCAGGGTTTTCTGTGTAACCCTGGCTGTCTTGGAACCCATTCTGTAGATTAGGCTGGCTTCAAACTCCCCAGTGCTATGATTAAAGGTGTATGCCACCACTGCCTAGCTATTTTTTTTTTAAGATTTAAAAATGTTTTTATATGTATGTGGGTCTCTGTGGAACCCTGAAGAGGGTGCCACATCTCCTGAACCTGGAATTACAGCCAGCCATGAACCCCCAACATGAGTGGTAAGATTCGAACTCAGGCCCCCTGGAAAAGGAGCTAGGGCTCATAACTGTGTAGCATTTCAAACTGGCTCTGTACTTCCTCATAGTCACCCTTGATATATTCTCACACCTCGCCAAGTCCAGCAACCAGCATAACCACCTGGTCGCCCAAGGCTGTTATATAGGCAATCAAATTCCTAGTGTGTTGATGGTGGGATTTCTTTAACATTTCTGATGAAATGTTTACACAGCATTATATGGGGAAATAGAGAACTACAGTAATAAAAAAAACAAACAGGATAATTTGTATGTTGGCATTTCTACAATAAAATGTCAAATATTTCATACCCAGGGATGCCAAGCCTTTATATACTGCTATTTCTTTTATAAAATGCTTTGTGCTTCTTTTATTATTAATCTTAGGTGGTGTGTGTATTATATACTCTCTTTTTCCATGACATGTTTCTCAATATTTTACAGGCTGTCACAAATATATGTATGTCTCGAGCGCTGAGATGACAGAGTCCTGAGCAGGCAGTTCTGACTGTGCGTTCTTCCCGGGGACCTCCGGCCCCACTGCGCGCACTCACTCATCTCCCATAGTGTAAGGAACGTGTTGCTCCTTGTACGACGTGGCAGTTAACTAGTGTCGGCTTGTTTATCCCATTATTATTATTATTACTATTACTATTATTATTATTCTTTCATCTGTCTGAAGCAGGGTCTTATGTGGTCTGGACTGGCCTTGCGCCCCATGACAGCTCTGCGTTTCTGATCTTTTTCCTTCCAAGAATTGGGATGACAGGTGTCTGCTGCTGTGCCCATCCTGTTCCTCTCTGTGCAGAATCTTTCCAAGCGGTGGATGAGACTTTCCCCAGCTGTAATATCTTGACACAGCCTAGACCTATCTGGGAAGAGAGTGTTGTGAAGGATTTCCTATGCTGGTATTCCTGTTGGCACGTATGGGGGATTGTCTTGATTGTCTTAATTAATGTGAGAAGACCCCCCACCCTAAATGTAGTCAGTGCCTTCTAGTGACAGGCCAGACATAAGGTCATGGAAGAAGGAGAGCTGTTGAGGCTTGGTGGCTTGCCTTCCTCCCACCGCCGAGGTCACCTACCCTGGTGTTGTTGCTACTGCAGATGCTGGGACCAGCTTCTTTGGGCTTCCAATGTGAGCATCCATGTGGTGGTGGGGATCCAGCCCAGATCCCCCAGGAGAGCAGACAGTGCTCTTTTTTTATTGAATATCTTCTTCATTTACATTGCCAATGGCAGAACCATTCCTGATTTCCCCCCTCCCCAGAGACCCCCAGCCCCTCCTCCCACCCCCTGCCTCCACGTACATGCTGTTCCACCCGACCTTCTCCCACCTCTCCCCCTCTGTTTCCCTCTGCCTCTGCCTGAGGGTTAAAGGTGTGCCACAATGGCCAGCCCCTTAGACATTTCTTAATTCAGTCAAAGTGGCAATTGAAAATAACCACCAAACTCACAAGCAGTGGAAGTTTATTCCTCATGGTTCCAGGCGTTGGGAAGTCCAGGACTGGCAGCTCATATGTTTGCATCATAGACAATGTCTCCTTCCACTTTCATAGAGCAGAGAGGGATGCGAGCTCCCAAGGGTGCTCCTCTATGAGAGAGGGATGCGAGCTCCCAAGGGTGCTCCTCTATGAGAGAGGGATGCACACTCCCAAGGGTGCTCCTCTATGAGAGAGGGATGCTCCTCTCTGACTCTCATCCATCTCTGCCTCCATCAAGGCATTTTCTCAATCAAGAGGGGAGGCCCATTGTGGGTGCTGTCATCCCTGGGATAGTGGGCTTGGCTTCTATAAGAAAGCAAGCTGAGGGGGGTGGGGGAGGAAAAAGAAAGCAAGCTGAGCCAGCCAGGGAAAGCAAGCCAGTAAGTAACATCCTTCCATGGCCTCTGCATCAGCTCCTGCTTCCTGACCTGCTTGAGTTCCAGTCCTGACTTCCTTTGGTGCTGACCAGCAATGTGGAAGTGTAAGCTGAATGAACCCTTTCTTCCCCAACTTGCTTCTTGGTCGTGCTGTTTGTGCAGAAATGGAAACCCTGACTAAGACAGACCTCATGATCCTGCTGGCATTCCTTCCACATGCTGTGATGGACTCTCTCTTAAACTAGAAGCCAGAATACAGCCTTTCTCCCCTGTACTGGACACAACTGTAAGACGGGTTAGGGATATGGTAGCGTTCCTGGGTCAGTGACTTGGAGGTGACAGAGGTTTACTAGTTTTGCTCCAACAGTTATCCGCACTCTGGAGAGCTCCGGAAGCCAGGCAGCTGCTCAGTCCACACAGCTGCATGCCTCTGCAGTCCCAGCCTTGTGCTCAGGCCTGGAGGACTCCTGGAGAGCTGCTGGCCTTCAGTCCATCTTGGAACCCAAAGAAAACAGAGTGTAATGTTGAGGAAGAACGGCAGCAATGAGGAAGACAGGCACCGGCAAGCGAAGCAGTCCCGTTTGCACATGTCGAGGTGTGTGTGAGCACACACACACACACACACACACACACACACACGCATACATACACAGAGTAAACAAATAAATATGAAATGAGAAAATTTAATTTTACACTAACCATCATAAGGGCCAGTCCCATTCCATGAAGAGATGGTGGTAACTACCACGATGGTGGCGCTATCCTCTCGGCAGCCTGTGGCTTTGACAGCCTGCTCCAGCCATGCGTTTGGTGACATAACAAGAAAGGCACGTGCGGTCCATGGTTTGGCGATGGTTCAGCGGGTAAAGATGCTTTCTTGGGACCGGGCGTGGTGGCGCACGCCTGTAATCCCAGCACTTGGGAGGCAGAGGCAGGCGGATTTCTGAGTTCAAGGCCAGCCTGGTCTACAGAGTGAGTTCCAGGACAGCCAGAGTTATACAGAGAAACCCTGTCTCGAAAAAAAAAATGCTTTCTTGGGCCCCACACGGCAGAAGGAGAAAATCAACCCTCAACAGCTGCTCTCTGACCTCTGACCTCTGACCTCTATGTTCACACTGTGCTGCCTGTGCACACAAATGAATGAATGATACCGTGTAGCTACACACAGTTCTCTGCTTCTCCTGACATTCTCCACAAGGATGCTTCAGCCGGCCTCAGTTCTCACTGTCTGATTTCCAAGGAGCGGACTCCAGTACTGGCCTGCTCACGGCGCGCCGCTCCCTCAGAGCAGCGAAGAGGGCGGTGCTGGAGCTGCAGAACAGCTCCCCGCCTGCTTCAGCTTAGATGACCTTTCTTTACTTTTAAAACCTGATTCTGATCTGTGCTTCATGGTCACAGAGTGGATCCCTTTACCCTCCTCACTGACAGGCGTAATCCCCCTGGAATTTAGCTCTTAACTGACTCCTCTGGTTGTCGGAAAGGAGGCCCTTGGGACCTGCCGTTGTGGGCAGGCCTGTCCCTGGCTCTGACTTCAGGGAGAACACACACCTTGATGTATCCTGGGACGTGGCAAGTCCAGGCAGTGCAGGGAGAAGAGCTCTGGGCGCAAACCTGGCTTCCCTCCACGTCTGCACACGTGTACACCAAGACCAACCCTGGAGGAAGGAGGGGCTGAGACGCTGCAGGCCAGAGAGAGAAACCGGCAAGGAAGGATAGGTCTGTCCTGCAGAGAGGCAGCTCACCTTAGGCCTGACGGTTGCCTTTGCTGGGGGCTGATTAACATCCCAGCCCAGCACTGGGCCAGAGGCTGGCTGGCCCCTGCTTGGACCCCTGTCAAGGACTGTTTTGTTTCGTTTGTTGTTGCTTTTTGTGTTTTGGTTTTGGTTTGCCTTGATGCTGGGAAGGGGGCTTTTAGGGTGGGGTGCTTCCCTGGGGTGTAACAGCTTGCGTATGAACACCCTTAACACATACAAAGTAACTGTAAAGGAGAACAGCCTCGCCCATCTGCCCTGCAGGCTGCCCGCGGGTCAGCTGGTAAGGCAGTCACAGAGGCCCGCATGCAGTGAAGAGCAACGGGAGAAAGGCCAGGCTGTAACCCCTGGACAGCTCTGAAAGCCACCAGGACGCCATGGCTACTCTGGTGCCTCAGTTCTCTTTGCCCTCGGCTTCTGTCCCCTTCGGCTCCCTTCCCGGGAACTCTTCCCAGGGGTGGCCCCTGCTTAATCAGTCTTTTGAAGCCAGCTTCCCTGAGGGTTGTATATGAACACTCTTAACACATAGAACGTACAGATGGGGCTTTATGAGATCATTGTAAAATGACTTTCAGACCTTGAGTCACTGTATTGCTATATACACCACCCTTCGGTGTCTGCCTCATCTCTGGGCACATCGTTTAGATATGAAAATGGCTATCCTCACAGTGACATTCGCCTCCAGTTATAGAAGCCCCAGCCAAGGGACGGGCAGCTAGAAGGCTTGCCAGAGGTGAGACACCGCATACAGGGCCAGCCTTTGGCCCCAGGCAGGCTGGCTCTGGAATCTGCTGTCAGGCACTCGACTGACTGAAGTGTGTCTTCACTGCAGCGCCGTCTGCTCTATCTGTCCTGAGGCTGTTTGTCTCTCCCCCCACTGGGTATGTGAAGTTCAGGGTTCTATTTCCATCCTGCACAGTCACAACCAAGGTGGCTGGAGCAAATATAAAATTGTAAGAGGAAAGAACAGCAGGTGCAGCGACACATGCCTGTAATCCTAGTGCTGGGGACGCTGGGGCAGGAGGATTGCAAGTTTCAGAATAGGCTGAGCTACATAGTGAGATCCTTTCTCAAGAGGAACCGGAAATAGCAAGAAGAGGAGAGGAGAACAGAACAGTTTCAACCCCATAGGCAAACCTGGGAGGAGGGGCAAATTTTTGTTTTGCTTTGGTTTGCTTTTTTTTTTTTTTTTTTTTTGAGACAGGGCCTCATGTATACCAGGATAGCCTCAACTACACTGTGTAGCTCAGGCTAACTAGCCTTGAACGCCAAATCTTTTTGGAGTTCTGTCTCCACTTACAGTAACTTCAAAAATGAAATGGTTAATATCTTCCTGGGGGGAAAAATTGTTACCTTTGGGTGATCTTTTCCCAAAGACAGAAACCTGCTTGGGCAAATGTGTCTATGAACAAACGGGTTTGTCACAGGTTCTGGTGTGACAGAACCTGACTAAAACTCCTAACTCTAACCAGGTCTGTCTCCCAGATCCACCCTCTCAGTCGGGGCTTCCTGCGCCCACGGGTTCTACATCCGTGCTGCTTCACCAGCCACACCTCAAGCGCTCAGTGTGCCTGGAGCCCTGGAACAGCAACTGTGGTGCACACTGGCTCTTCATTCCACTGTAATTCACTTACATTTTTATAAACAGGAGCAGAAAGCTGCTAGGACTGTGCTGCGTCAGAAGAGGATGATTCGACCTGGAAAAGATGTGTCAGTCCAGCTGGTGGCACTCACCTACAATCCCAACCACTTGGACCACTGAGGTAGGAAGTTCCTCAGCACAAGACCTACCTGGGCTACAGAGTGAATTCAAGGTGACCCAAAGCAACAGCCTGGTGACACCCTGTGTCAAAGTGAAAAATATACACAGGGCTGAAGCAGCTCCGTGACAGAGCACTTGTACAGAGAGGGGGCGAAGCTGCTGTCATGGTTAGCCAGACAGCTATGGGGAGCAGTGGAGACTGTGGTAAAATGGCAATTACGCATCCACAGGACCCGAATGACTTCCATGGAGTTAGAGTCCTTCACTGCCTTGCTGCCAGGACCATGCAGTTTCAGAGAAGGATGGTAATGCGGGCTCTTCCTGCTTATACATTAGCCAGAGAGGCGTGAGGTCTCTGGAGGTCCGTGAGCCGTGTTGAGGAGAGTCTGTCCTCTCCCTGGCGTGTCACGCCATCCCACGCTGTGCTTTGCACATGTTAGGATGCCTAGCGTTCACTTCAACTCAAGAAGCATTTACTGGATACCTGCTGGACACCAGAAAGAAAGGCAAGACAAGGACTCAGAAGCCGCCCGTCCCCTTGGCTCATGTTCTAGCGGGCACGGGGAGAAGCCATGAGGGGTCAAGGCACGGGAGATCAGGGCGGCAGTGAAGGCCAGAGACAGGACAGTGGGCAGAAGCTGGGTCGCGGGTAGGTGCTGGCCAGGCAGTGGGGCGAGCATGCCGAGCAGAGGCTTGGCAGCGAGCAGGGATCATGAGCCGAGGGTGAGGGGAGACTTTCCAACAGTCAGAAAGGACTAAAGCATCAAATCTGAAGCTAGCAGGGGCGGAGGGATGGAGGAAAGGCCAGGGCAGAGGACACACATATCGTCTGTGATGAAGAGGAGGTCGCCAAGCTCATGGGTAGATGGTGGATAGATTCCTCCAACAAATATTCCTCTAAACTTGGCGTGGACGATACAGAGCTGACTGGTACTAAAACTATTTTCCCGAGTTGAGTTCTAGCTGGGACAGAAACAGCAAACAGTGGAGAAGTACCTAAGCTAGGGAGTTCCTAAGGCTGGGGAAATACACCTTAAAAGGAGAGGTGGGGGTAAGGAGGACCTCCCAGAGACCTGAGGGAAACAACCAACAGGGTAAGGGTTCCAGAGGCAGGCTGCACTCCGAGGATTAATTAGCAACGATGTTTTATTACTAAGCAAAACCCAAACTGAATCCATGGGGCAAAGGGCATTTGAAAAGAGCAGAGGCGTCATTCTCTGACCGCCTTCCCGGCACATCTCTCTTCAGTGTCCTGTGATCCGAGAGCACCTGCATCTTGCCTATTGACTGTACACACTGCATACAGTTTGCAGCCAGCGCGCCATATTTACCACCACAGGCATATCTCCATGGAACCACTGCAGCCTGACCCAGGGTCACTTTCAATTTCTGCTGTCTCATCTGTCCAGTGGGTGGAACACCCAATACTAGCCTTTCCCAGGATCACGGTTAGTTTCATAAGCATAAACATGTTTACATACGTATCTTTTTTTTTCTCTTTCCTTAGGTTAAATTTCAGGAAATGGGAGATAAGTGGGTCAAAGTGAATACTTCTTAAGAGCTTGTGTTGCAAGAGGCCAAACTGTTTTACAACAGAGGTCAAAGGTGAAACAGAAGATGGAGCAGTACAGAGTTATAGAAACCACAGGCACAAATCTTAACATCACAGAAGGCTGTGTCTCGGTGCATTTAGTGCCTGCCACACAGTAAGGCGCCAGTAAAAGGGTGAGGAACTGACTTCCGTGTCCAAGTTTTACAGTTAAAAATTGATTTTCAGGGTCCAGAGCCATGGATCAGGCCATGGATCAGTGATTAAGAGCACTCATAGGTCTTGCCAAAGACCCAGATTTGGTTCTCAGAATCCACATAGCAATGTATAAGAAGCACCTGTAACCTAGTTCAGGCATCTGATGCCTTCTGCTGACCTCTTCTGACTCCTGCATATACACACTGCACATAAATACGCTCAGGCGCACACGTATACACATAAAAAAAAGTCCAATATTCTTAGATTTATTTTACTTTCAGTCATGTGTACATGTGTATGTCTGTGTGAGTGTATGGTATGTATGTAAGGTGTGTGTGTGTGTGTGTGTGTGTGTGTGTGTGTCCTCAAAGGCATCAGAGCCTGTGAAGCTGGAATTCCAGGAATCTGTGCTCTGTCTGATGTGGGTACTAGGGGTGGAGTGTGGATCATCTGGAAGAGGTAAGCATGCCTTTAACCACTGAGTCATCTCTCTAGCTCACTTTTTTTTCTTTTTTCACATTCATTTAAGGAAAAAAAAAAAACTCATTACTGTTTCCTGTAACTTTACCAGTTCCCAGGAGGAAGAAGAGCAGAGGCAGAGAGAAAGAGGAGGAGCTCTTCAGACCAGGCTTTGGAAAGAGAAGGACAGAGTTAGTTCTGGTCGTGGAGGAGACAGCGCCTTAAATTCAGGCATCTTTTATGAGTAATCAAAAGCAGCAAAAACTAACACTATCAGGCCAGCATTTTGAAACCGGAAAAAGAGATCAAAAAGAGAGGTTTGACCCTACTCAGTTTCAAGACTGTATTAGTCAAGGCTTAACTGAAACCGGTACTGATTTGGAAGCGGTAGCTCAGTTTCTTGATGCTTCTGGAGCAGTGCTTGATGACCGCTGCTCTGCAGAAACACTCTGGCATTCCGGTGGCCCGCGGAATGCCGGCCCCAGGTGGGACACTGCAGATGACATGATGTTCACAGATGTCTGTGTTTGCAGCACAGGAAGACCTAGAGACCACGCAGGCATTCGCTCAGGGTTTAACAAGTTAATCAGGAATGCAAACACCTGGAGAAAGGTTTGGAAGATGAAGTTAAAAAATCATTGTTCTTCCCAAAGGGATTTCAGAGTCAGAGAGGAGCAAGGGCGCCATGTTGCCTGGGGTCCTTCTGGCTGATGGAACCCTTAATGCATCCATTCTTAACAGCTTTTATGATGAGAGTTTGGTTAAAGACGGGGTTTCAGAGCTGTAGAGCTCTTTAAATCGTGGATACATGAAAACAGACATGAGTGCAGCTGCTGCAAGTCTGCATGGCCAGCAGCCTGAGGGAGCCGGTCCCTGCCAGTAGACAAGGCGTCGAGCACTTCACTAAGTATTCACTGAGGCGGGCTTGAAAGAGCATTCGGAGTATGTCCACAACCATTGGGGCTCAGAGAGAGCGCCAGGAGGAGCTCCAGGAGCAGATGTCCCGCGGCGACCCATTCAAGGACATAATTTTATATGTGAAGGAGGAGATGAAAAAACATAACATCCCATAACCAGTGATCATTGGGGTAGTGTGGTCACGCGTCATGAGCACCGTGGAGTGGAGCGAGAAAGAGGCGCTTGTAGCAGAACGAGCCACCAAGCACTTGAAGCAATACAGCCCTCTGCTCACTGCCTTCGGTACTCCAGGCCAGCCTGAGCCGACTCTGTTACTGAACGCTCAGGAGTATTGCTATGACAACATTCACTTCATGAAAGCCTTCCAGGAAAAGTGGTGCTATTTTATAAAGCTGAGGTCCGGAGTGAAGAGCCCATTCTGAAGTGGTGTAAAGACGCACGTGTTGCAAAGGGAGAAGGTCCTAACGAGCAAATGAAGACGTCTGTAGAATGGCTCCAAAGTGCCGAGGAGGCCGAGGCTGAAGGTGGTGACGGAATTTGAAACAACATCCTCAGTGAAGCAAACAGGAGTTGTAGATAAAATGCCATGTCTCATGTGTCCCGGTTCTTACATCTTCCTACCTCCCTATACCAAGCATGATATAAGGGCTTTCATGGCAATTTTTATTTTAACTGTTTTTATGGTCACTGGGAATGTTGAGTTTGGTTTCTGAAGCCATGTGTGAGGAGCTGCAGGAGCCAGAGGGTTGACTCTGATGTTGCGTTGGCTTTCAGTTTCCTTCCGCCTCCTGTATTTTCTCCTGTAATAATGTGATTATAATGTGATATAAGGGCTTCCGCAATGAGCAGGTCACTTTACTCCCTGGGTTTCCTATATAAACAGTTTTCAAGATACAATTTGGTTAAAAATAATTTGTTACATAAAGATTCTGTTTGCAAATTAAGCTGTAAAAGTATCCAAAGTCTCAAACGACAATGGTCTGTATGGTAACTTACTGTGTCCAGAGCCCTGTGCATCAGTGCAGGTCCTGTGGGTGACTGCGTCCGTAGCATGAATCCTGGCAGTGCGAGTCCCGTGGGTGACTGAGTCCATAGCATGAATCCTGGCAATGTGAGTCCTGTAGGTGACTGCGTCCTTAGCATGAATCCTGGCAGTGCGAGTCCTGTGGGTGACTGCGCCCGTAGCGTTGGTATGTGTGGGCATTTTCTTAGATTTTAACCCCAGATGGTTTCTGGGTTTCATCCTTAGTGAAGCCATGAAGAGCAAACTTGAGTTTGAGAACTACGTGTGGCAGCGGTAGGAAGAAGGAAGCTGAGCCTTTTCCAGAAACTTCCAGGTCCATTTGTGCCTTTTCAGGTAGAGCAAGTTGATAACTCCTCATACAAACATTCTACCCGAGGATACAGCTAGACTGTTAGGAAAGAGTTCCCACAAGGAGTGAGTCAGGGAAGTGTCTTGTCACTAACTCATAAGACTGTTGGGCGTGTTTTGGGTGAGCGTGCTCTAGCAGGACCTCTGCACGACTCTATTTCTTCTGTGAAGGTGAAGGACAATCGTTAGGGGTCTGCCCGCCGTTGTCTGCGCCTGACCTCCTTCTACTATATTCCAGCATCTGCTAACTCACCCTGCTTGCCTTTTTCTTTTTAATTGTCATGAGCCAAATACTTCAATTGATTTATTTTAATGGCTGCCTTCATTGCTTTTCTTTTTGCTATCCATTTATAGTTGGTAGGGGAAGAGGTAGCCTCCTTTTGGGGAAAGGCTAAAAGTGAACATTTTGAAAGTTTTTTTTAAAAAATTGGTAAAAGAAAATAGAATAATGCCACCAGAGACCTCAGTGAGAATTGCCCATTTTGAAGGTACCATTCTCAGAAGCCAAGAATTTGGTATTTAAAGTTTATCTTGAGAGGATAACATGTAATATAATTTGAAATAAAGGTAGAGTAACCTTAAGATCATTATATCGAAAACATTGGTGGGTGGGATGAATTTGTAAAATGAATGACTTTGATAAAGGCTTATGCACAGGCAAATGTATTCATTAAATTCTGTGTAATTTCCTTTAGTCCTAAAGGAAAATTTCCTAAATTTCCTGTAGTCCTAAAAATATTTTTAAATAAGTCCATCCTTACATTTGAGAGAGAGAGAGAATAACCATATAAGGTCTTAGGGCAACCAGAACTGGCAGCCTCTGCCACCGGTGGACGGCTGATATAGGTTAGCTGATAAGTTTAGGGATAGAGATTTCTGTGCCCAGCAATTGTGTTATCTGGCAAGTTTTAAAATAATTAAGTGGTCTAGTGTTTTTCTTCTGCAGAGCTAAGATGTGCAGAAGAAAGAGAAAGTATGGGGCAGTTGACAGCGGTTTGTCAAAACCACTGGGGAGGAAGAGGTAGGCGTGGACAGCTGGCAGGAATGGGCTCTCTGAGCTAAGCCAGGAGCATGGCCCGGGCAGAGGAGGAGGCATGGTTTTGTAAAATTACACAAGACAGGGGTCCAGTGGAGCCTAGCTGGAGGGTTAAGATGCTCTCCACACGCGTGCCCTGAGTCTGAGCCTAAGCCCCACCTGTGGAAGGAGAAGACGGAGTCCTGAAGGTGTCCTCTGACGTACATTAAAGCGTTTTTATTTTCCAGGCTAGAAAGACAACTCGGTGCTTGACGTTGCACACTGCTCTTGCAGAGGAACCAAGGGAGGGTCCCAGCACCATGTCTGGCAGCTCGCACAGCTCCTCCAGCTCCAGGGGACCCAATGCTTCTGGGCTCTGTGGGTCTCTCCATTCACACGTGCATACCCATACTTGAACACACGCACACACACATAATTTTTCTTATTTATTTATTTATTGGTTTTGGCTTTTTGAGACAGGGTTTCTCTGTATACCTTTGGCTATCCTAAAACTTGCTCTGTAGACCAGGCTGGCCTCAAACTCATAGAAATTCACCTGCCTCTGCCTTCTGAGTGTTGGGATTAAAGTTATGTGCCACCACTGCTCAGCTGAAAGTTTTTAAATATTGATCTTTAAGTAAATTTGCTGTTCCCCAAGGAACAGAAATTGGACAATTGGGAATGAATATTTTGCAATCTTCTGATTTGTTGCTTTTGCTTGTGATCCAAAAATAAAATGAAATGAGCATAGATTATGTAGCTGAGGTAATGTTTTGGTGAGTAAAATGGTTGTTGCTCGAGAGGAGACTTGAGCTTGGATCCCCAGCACCTATATAAATGGTGTGTACCCATAACCCTGGTTCTGGGGACTTGGCCGATCATAGACAGGCGATCCTAGAAACTCACTGGAGTGCACTCCCAGTTCAGCGACAGACTCTGCCTCAAAAGCAATCAAGGGAAAGCAGTCAAGGAAAACATCCAACATTAGGTTTGGCTTCCGCATGCACACACATTGGCAGGGCACACACATACACGTAATTAATCAATTAATTAAATCTAAAAGTGGTTTGGACCAATATGGCAGGTTACAAATATGTTTTAGACTCCCCTCTAAATCCCTAGAAAACAATGCATAGACTTTCAGGATGTAGTGAAACATGCGTGCAGTCCTACCATGTGAGAAGCTGAGGCAGCAAAATCCAGAGTTTTGGGATAGCCTGGGATACAGAATGAATTCAGGACCTTCACAGGCAACTCGGTGAGACCCTGCACCAATTAGAAGTAAAGAGGGCCGGGAATACAGCTCAGTGGGAGAACTTTTGTCTAGTTTAGATGAGGCCCTAAATTCAAGTCCCACCCACCCCCAAAAAAGGAAGAAGGGAAGGAGAGAGCGAGCGAGGGGCCATTGTCACTAAAGTGAGCAGAAGAAATCTAGATGAGGGCAGGGGCCCAAGATTATAATCCCGGCTCTGAGATGAAGGCACAAGCACCGAGTTTAAGGTCCTCTTGTTAGCCGGGGGTGTGTAACACAGGTCTCAAAAAGCAACAACAACAACAATAAAAAACCAAAAAACAAAGCCACCAGGACAGTCCGCCACAATGGTGTTTAGTTTTCTTAATCTTCTGTAGCAAAGTTTGCCCTCGTCCTCCTCAGCTCCTGCCTCCCCCATCCCCCACCACCGCGGGCAGCATCATACGCCCAGTCAGTTGTTTCGTGGGACGTAGCCCAGGCTGACCCGGTACTCTCTATGTAGCCTAGACTGGTCCTCACTCAACACACAGCAGTTCCCTGGCCTCATTTCCGCTCCCCACTTGCAGTGCGGGGTCACCATTAGCTGACAAGGGCCTTATGACAAATGACAAAACCGTACTGTGTGAGGACATCTGACGGAGGGAAAATGCTGTCACAACCCCGTGTGGGCCAAGGGCTGACAGTGAACAAAAGGTCCTTTAGGAAGAGCGGCAGTGTGGGGAAGCCGGCCCCAGAGGCGGGGTGGGACAGAGAAGGCAGCAACGCTGTCCTGGGCAAACACGGTGCAGCGGTGCAGCCGAAGGAACCATTCTATCCACAGAGCGAGAACTCGGGGCCAAAGGGGCGGCACCTGCAGTCTTCTATCGCTCTTCCTTAAGGACAGGCAAACGCCGCTCCCACAAAGGTGTGGACTCGCCGGGGGAGCCACACGCAGCACAAGTGTCCCACAGTCTGCCCTCAGAAGGACAGACGCCTTGCACGGTTGCCGATCCCGCCGAGGCTTGTCCTCCCTGCTCAGACCTCAGCCTCCTACCTTGGTACCTCGGGTCCTCTCTTGCCTGGTTGTGTAATTTGCCCTTCCGCCGGTCTTGGAGAGCACTTAGCGTTGTTAGCACGTGCGATCCTCCCGTAGCTTCCGATACTGGCACCGACTGGCAGGGCTGCTTTACACTGGTTTTGCTTGGGCCCCTGTTTATAATAAGACTGCACCAAAGCTCAGACCGCTCACACTGGCTGTGGGATTCGCCAGCTCCTCCCCGTTCGGTGGTGGACTGCGGAAGGACAGATGGAAGGACGGCCTCCTTCACTGCAGGAGCCAGGGCCAAACATTCTCATTTCCACAAGAATCTCAACAGCTACACAGGCAATGGCTGTCTCCTGAGGGAGGAGCGCCTCAGAATTACTCTCTCTATAAATCAGAGACCACTGCAGCAGGGCAGCCAGCCCCACGGGCTCTCTAAAAATAGAGACTGTGGGTTATTTTTAAAAACCCTCACCAAGGGAGGTTCACGGCCGTGAGTCAGTTTTCTCTGGAGCTTCTCTGAGGAAGGAAAACCATGTTGCCATGTGGACATTTTCAGCCTTCTGAACCATTGCCCCGTGGGCAGAGCCCACCAGTGCACTCTTACTGAAGAAACAGATGATGTATGTCCCAGGGGGCTGAGACCAAGGTTGGTTTATCACATATTCCTTGTCAGTAAGGTGGGGCTGCTTCCAAGGGCCGGCTCCCCCTGCTGAGCGGGGTGACTTTCTCCCCCTGCTGAGCCGGGTGACTGTTTCCTTATGGTTGGCTTTATTCTTTCCTGATTCCAGGAAGGCTCTAATGAAGAATTATCTGCTGAGGAGGACTTGTGTGTCAGGAGAAGAATCAGTCTTCCCGAGATATCAATTTCACTTGCTTTACAGAACATTAAAAAGAAATTTTAAGTGATAAATGCATTAATCTACATCTACTTATGATTAGCCTGCTCCGGCTAAAATGGGGATGCATTATCTGCAAGACATCTTTCATACTCCCAAGGCACTTTAAAATAATGAAAACATATAAAATCATATCAGAGTAATTAAAGTAACGGCAAATAAAAACATAGACAATATGGAATTGCCTATCAGAGCAATGCATCTCTTTTTATAAGCCCTTTGTGATATTGCTATTAATTTTTAAGTAACAAAATATTGCTCCTGAACTAAAAAATGGAATATTAACTTACACATACACAATTAATTGTGTTCCAAATGCAAAGTCCTACATTCTGGTTTATAAAAGCAACTTCTGTGGGTATCTAGTAAATCCTACACCCAGTGGCCACTTGCCGGTGGTCATGCAAGCCACAGAGGAGACGGTACGGAGGTCTTCAAGGAGAGTCTAGGGCTGGGGAGATGGTCCAGAAGTAAAAGTGGTTTCCAAACATGTCTAATGGCCTGAGTTTTATTATTAGATCCCACCTAAAAAGCCACACGTAGTGGCTCACTCCCTGGCTCACTCCCTTGACCCAGAACTACAAAGGCCAGACAGTTAAGGTGGAAGTGGAGACAGGACCATCAACTGAAGACTTGTGTGAGCAGAGCCTCCTTAAAGTCAGGAGGGAAGAAGAAAACACTCTCAGGACACCGTCCTCTGAACTCCACAAGCAATAAGTCTCTCTCTCTCTCTCTCTCTCTCTCTCTCTCTCTCTCACACACACACACACACACACACACACACACACACACATCAACACACTAAAAATAAAAGTTAAAACATCTCCAAAATGAAAGAAGAGGTAAAGAGGAGAAAGGGAGAGAGAGAGGGAAGGAGGGAGAGAGAGAAACAGAGAGACAGAACAGTCATGTTGGCTCACACTATAATCCCTAAGATAAGGACCAAGGGTGACTCAGGTTTGAGGCTTGGGTTATATAGGTGTGTGAGGCCAGCCTAGAGCGAGATTCTGACACGGAGCTTACAAGGTGGGGTATTGATTCACCTCCCTCCAGCATGGTCCTGTTCACCAGTCTCTTCAGCTCACTCACACACAGCAGGTTGGCAGGCAGGAAAGAGAACCAGCATTTAGATGAAATCAGATCATCTGGTCACTATGGAGAGCGTCGCTTAGCTAGACCTGGACCGTCTGGTCACCATGCAGAGTGTCAGCTTAGCTAGTCCTGAGGCTGCACAGGGTCTCAAGGCTCCCAGACTCCTGTTCTAACCCTCGAAGCACTTCAACTTTTTAATAAGGCACAGATGTTTTCTCTGCATTCATGAACATTGGCTTCGGCTAAATCTAGGTCCAGTTTGAGTGAACTGTGGATGTTAATACTGATTGTCAGCCTAATCTATATTCAAATATATCAATATTTAAGGCTAACGCATGAAAGCAAATATTTGCCTCTTGAGCTAACGTAGGTGACTTTTAAACAACAAAAATAGACTTTGTCTGAGTCACTAATGAGCATTTTTTATCATTTTTTTCCTCCCAAGTCTTGAGAGAACTTGTCTAGCAAACGATATTTACTGAGTAATTAACTTGTTTTCCCTTAAAGAAAATTAATCCCGAACACATTACCATTTGGCCGCCTTCCCAGCCAAATGCAGATACTTGTTATCTGGATTCTATTTGTTTGTTGAGTTTTAAGTTTTTCATTTATTGTGACTTACAGTAGTCAGTGTCTAAATAAGCATCTAGAGCGTTCATGGGTCTGTTAAACCACATCCTTAGTAAATAGGGGTTACTGAGCACAGCACCACTGACCCCCGCCCCCCACTGGAGCAGAACAGGTAGCCTTTGGATTCATTTCCTCACCCGTGGTTCCCAGTGAGGACTCTGGGATCTTGCTCTAGAGAGGTAGTGTCCACCGAAATTCCCTATCTTTGGTGTAATGAAGCCACCACCAGGATCTAAAACCTTGGCCAGAAGAGCTTGCTAACGCCAGCTTTGTGATGCTCAGCACACCTTGGCCAGCTCTCGCTGGTGGTGGCCCACTGTGTTCCCAGCAGCTGCCAGAGAAATGTTGCTAGACCTGTCCACGGAGCAGATATCTATCTTTACAGTTCTGGAGCTGAGTGAGCTTCCAGACTGCTCCTTTCACATACACGGTTACTTTTTGGGTTTTTGTTTGTTTGTTTGTTTGTTTGTTTGTTTTTATGGAGGAGATGGGTATCTTATGTAGCCTAGGCTAGCCTTAAACTTCCTATGTAGCCAAGAATGACCTTGAACTCCTAATAGTCTACTTCCCAAGTGCTAGAATTGCAGACTGTTCCACTCCGACCAGTGGTTACCGGGGGAAGTGGGGACTGATGGGAGGAAGTGGGGGCATGTCTCCCTCTGTTTAGTCTTGACTGTGGCCTCAAACTCACCATCTTCCTCTGCCCTAGCCTCTCAAGGTCTGGGATTCTACCCTCAGTCAGGGATAGTTTTATAGATTCATCTGTCTAAAAAGCAGTTTGGTACTATGCCAAGTATGAAGAAAATACTGAAGACAAGACAGAGGATTCCCACCCTAGTCTTTGTGGGCCCCACCCGACCCTGGAGAGAAGGCCCAGACAGGCCAGCTCCCTACAGCTGAAGTGGGGTGATATTTCCGAGTACAGCTTCCCCCTCCTGAGATTCTCAACATCTCTGCTGAGGTTCAGGTCTCCCGGGCAGCTAGCTGCTCCTTGCCCCGGGAGGATGTACACAGCCAAAGAGAACTAGAGGCGTTGGCCCTGAGCTCCAGGAGCTGACCACCCACTCGCAGATGCAAGATGCTTATTAGAAGTTTCCTCTAGAGCTGGCCAGAGAGCCAGCTTGAAAAGAGGGTGAAGCTGGAGGGGCCATGAGACTGCTTTCTGGAATACTCCAGGGAGGCCATGATACCCTAAAAGAGCTGGTGAAATTCAGTCTACAGTAACTTTTCCCTGCTCCCCCACCACACACACACACACACACACACACACACACACACACACACACGGAGGGCACAAGGGAACGGACTTTGTGGTACATCTAAGACCTTTACTCTAGCCCTCCTGTACCCCGCCCCACAGGCACAGACTGGGCCTCTACCTCAACTCAGAACACACTGATGGGGGGGGGAATGTAAATCTAGTGACATCCAATGGCCAGTGACTCACCTGCGCTTGACAATACTGTCTAGGGTAAAGAGACAACGACTTTGACTGAGGTGCCTGCATCCTAGAAGAAACAGAAGCCTGAGCTGGGGGTCGTGAACAGTTTTAAAATGACACTATCTGTATCTGGTGTCAGAGTCATGGACTGGGGCCTTATTTTCATCCTGTGCTAGAGATGGGAAACAGAAAGACTTTGCGGGCTAAGCAAGGGCAGGTCTTCCGGTCCCCACCAGGCTAGCTCATGGGGCGCCTCCTCCCACCTGTCTTTCCAGATGTGTGACACTCTGCCCATCTGCAGGTTCACCACGCCGTCCCCAGCAGCCAAGAGTCCATCTCTCAGAGGTCAGTATAGTTTCCAGTCTGTGCAATGACCCGGAAGAGATCCAAGGATGAAGACGGTTCTTCACAGGGCGAGCCACTGCCCAGTGTCTGTGTGTGCTTCTAACCTGAGGGTGCAGAGAGGCTGCTGGGAGAGCTGTCCTGTCTGTCCCTTGTGCCATCTTCCTCTAAGTTTATTGGCACAAAAGCCAAGGTATGGACCCAGTCCAGATGTCTATCCATACATGAGCAGATAAGGAAAAAGGAGTCAGATTGCCAGCGAAAGTTTACACGGCTGTCAAAAGAGTGAAATTAAAGCCTTTGGTGGAAAATGGGTAGAACCGGAAATCATCATGCCAAACAAAACAAGTCCTATTCAGAAACAAGTATTGCATGTTTTCTCTCCTATGTCGAATCTAGATTTAAGTTTGTATGTGTGCTGTGTGTCTACGTGTCTGAATGCATTTGCTCATCCATGGAGGACATGAGTGCACAGTGGGGCTCTGAGAGAGAGAGAAGATGTCACCTGAGAGAAGGAGCCCATGTGACACAGAAGCAGGGCTAGAAACTCTCTGGAGGAAGGGAAGAATGGGGTAAACACACACACTTCAACACACAAACATTCAAGACTCCGTTAAGTCAGCTTTACATAGTAAGGTCGGAACCATTTCTGACAGCTCAGAGCACTAGTTTCAGGTTCCTGAGGCCGGATGTCTCAGCAGTTGGCAGAGTCCCACAATGACTGTCTCTCACTGAGCAAACTGGCATTGGTCAAGGCATCCGGACACTTCTCAAGTGTGGTTCCATACTCAGGTGACTCTAATTTGCAGTAAATTGACATTGAAACCAACCATAAACCACAGTGGGGGTGGGGGTGGGGGTGAGGGCGGGGGTGGGGTGGGGGGTGCATGCCTTTAATCCCAGCACAGGCAGATCTCTGTGAGTTCAAAGCCAGCCTGGTGGGCTGGAGAGATGGCTTACCAGTTAAGAGCACTGATTGCTCTTCCTGAGGTCCTGAGTTCAATTTCCAGCAACCACATGATGGCTCACAACCATCTGTAATGGGACCCGAAGCCCTCTTCTGGTGTGTCTGAATTCATGGATAGTGTACTCATGTGTATAAAACAAATAAATCTTTAAAACAAACAAACAAACAGAAGCCAAAGCCAGCCTGACCTACAGAGTGAGTTCCAGGACAGCCAGGGCTGCACAGAGAATCCCTATCTAAAACAAAACTAAATTTAACTAAACTTAAAGAGGAAGGGAGGGAGGGAGGGAGGGAGGGAGGGAGGGAGGGAGGGAGGGAGGGAGAGAGAGAGAGAGAGAGAGAGAGAGAGAGGGAGGGAGAGAGAGAAGATAACAGGTACTAATCAGAGATGTAGAGGAGACCAACAAAAGAGTACATTGTGCTTTTACCATCTCCCTGGCCACAAAAAAATTAATTAAAAAAGAGTTTAGTGGGAACAAGTCAGTACCAGGAGTGGAAGGAAGCTTTTTTTTTTTTTTTTTGGTTTTTCAAGACAGGGTTTCTCTGTGTAGTCCTCGCTGTCCTGGAACTCACTCTGTAGACCAGGCTGGCCTCGAACTCAGAAATCCGCCTCCCTCTGCCTCCCAAGTGCTGGGATTAAAGGCGTGCGCCACCACCGCCTGGCAGAAGGAAGCTTTTAACTGCCTGTCTTTCTGCATGTTGTCCCTTCTTTATTCTATAGTAGTAATAAACTTCTATGCTCTAATAAAATACCAGAATCAAAAAGGGTCAAGTTTGTTTTCCTTGCAAAGCTAAGAACCTGGGTCTCAGAATTAGTTAAGTCTCACTGAAACCCAGTACTACATAGAAATATTTTTGCTCTACTTTTTTCCGTTGGGATGAAAGAATGACTGAAAAACCAGCATATTAAGGAAGACTTTTTACTTGTTTGTTTGTTTGTTTGTTTGTTTAAGACAAAGTCTCATTATGTAGTCCAGCAGTCCAGTCTGGCCTTGAACTCACGGAGTTCAGCCTGCCTCTGCCTCGGGTGTACTGGGATTAAAGGTCTGAGCCACCAAGCCTGGACTTAAAGGGTGAGACTTGACTGAGTCATACACCATTGGCTTTAGATACCTGATCCCCCACTTTGCTTGTGACATCCCAAAGCATCAAATGATTAAAGATGAGACATGAAAAAAAAAGTGGCAGGCTGGTCGTGGTGTGTGCCAGCAATACCAGCAATCTAGAGGCTGGGGCAGGATAGTCATGAGTTCAGGATCAGCCTGTATCCAAAATTGTATGCGTATATGCAAAGCGCACGAGTGCAAAAGTACACATATACAAGAGTGCGCAAGTGTAAGCCAGAGATAGCCCGGATAATTGGCTCTCGCTGTTAATTAGGGATTTCCCCCTTAGCTGGGGGGGGGGGCGGGGAGATTCTGCCAGCTGAGAAAGATGCTAACATGCCCTGTATGCCCCACCTGCCCCCACCCCGTCCTCTGGGAAACACAAAAAGAGGGAACTAGACAAGAGCATTGCATAGTGACTCAGAGTTGCCTGAACTGGATTGTGTCTGTCCTCTCTGAGTGGGCTACTTAGTGTTTGCCAACTTGACGAGCTAGAGTCATCTGGGTAGAGGGACCCTTAACTGAGAAAATGGCCGCGTTATACTGATCTGTAGTCAAGACTGTGGGGCATTTCCGTGATTAATAAATAATACGGAAAGGCCAACCAGTGTGGGTGATACCACCCTGCGCAGGTAATCCTGGGGTGTGTAAGAAAGCAGACTAGGCCTGGCATGGTGTGTGTGCCCTTAATCACAGCCCTCCAGCACTTAGGAGACAGAGGCAAGTGGATCTCTCCATCTCTGAGTTTAAATCCAGCCTGGTGAGCTTCAGACCAGTCAAGGACACATTGTAAAACCCTGTCTAGAAAAAGAAGGGGGGTTAGGGAGGAAAGAAAGGAGAGAGAAGACTAAACAAGCCCCAGTGGGCCAGCCAGTAAGCGACTTCTGCTCCAGGTTCCTGCCTGAGCCCTGCTGGACTTCCCTGTGTGATGGAGTGTGGCCTGGGAGTCGCAGGATGGAACAAACATTTTCCTCCCCAGTTACTTTGTTTTATGTGTATTGTTGTTTTACCACAACAATAGAAAGCCAACTTGGGTGCCAAGTCTCACTGACCTTTAAAAGTGCAAATTAGGGCCAATGACATGACTTGGTGCACAAAGGTGCTTGTGTCCTCTCCTCCCTAGAAGTCCTGTGACAGAAGTAAGAGAACCCACTCCCACAAGGGGTCCTCTGACATATACACCCAAACACACACACACACACACACACACACACACACACACACACAGAGAGAGAGAGGCATGCATGCACATGTACTAACACACATACATACACACACTAAAAATGGGGGAAATGCAAGTAAGTTAGATTCCTTCATAAAATGGTTCTTACCTCCCTCCATCACCCCCTCCCCCCCACCCCCACCCCCTCCTTCTTTCTCACATGGCTGCATATCATAGTGATCATAGCGTTTTCAGCACAGAGTCATTGGGATACCTGGGGCCTGAAAATGAGCACCAACACGGCAGAACCAAGGATCCTATCTACGATGTAAAGAGAATCCAAAGCTGGACAATCCAGGATATAGGGCAATGTGTCTCTCGGATGTGTGGCTTATCTGATTCTGTCTTTGTCTCCTAGACTGTCTTCACTATCTTGACTGAAAAGCAGGCCCTGTTCTAACACGGTCACTGAGTAATGAAGAAAGGGGAGCTGTCTTCTGGTATTTTCTTAGAAAGAAGCTCAAGAAGCAAGAAGAATGCCAGGAATTCTCCCTCAGCTTCTATGGAATGCCCAAGCCTGGGTAAGGCGGTGCAGTCCTGTACGACCCTGTCTGTCGGCACGAGGGCCTCCAGCAAGCCTGCTCTGGCGTTCACATGTGGGATAACTGCTGTTGTGGCTGGCTGTGGACAAGCCCACCCTTTGCCTCTCCAGGTATCTGCCCTGATGCCCACACCGGCATTTCCTTAGCGGTTATGACTGAAGTGAGATGCTGTTTTGCTTAAAGTGCTACTTCACTGATTGGTATAAAAAAGAAAAGCCAGCACTTCCCAGTGCACCCTGGAACCTTAACGTACCTCAGGATTCATGTGCGATTTGCCTTTTGGAAGGAAAACACAAGGAATGCTTGCCACACTTCTTCAGTTTCTCCAAACAATGTCAGAGATCCCTCCGGACCTTGAGCTGATACTACATTTTCTGTACACATCATTTAGAGAATTTGAGGTTAAATTGAGATGTAGCTCGGGCTTCAACCACCCTAATTCAGTGCCAGCTGGTTTACATAAGGTCCTGTGACAACAAAACAAACAAACAGACAAACAATAAAAAAGCCACAGGAGAAAATGTGATATATATTGATGTCGTATACTTTATTATGTATAGTTAACTGTTTTTCCTCCATAGAGAAGAAGGAAACTTTGACACTGTCAGGAAAATGGATGCGGCTGAAGATAAATCAAATTAAGATCAAACCATTCTCAGAAACACTGTATTTGCTTTTACTCGTTTGTGGTTCCTATATTTTATATATAAAATCATCTATGAAGGGCCTAAAGAGAAGGCACAGACCTTAACAGCAATTTCCAGAAGACCTGAGAGCAGTGCTCAGGCCTCACACCAGGCAGCTCACAGTCACCTCAGACCATCAGACTCCGTGTTCTGACCTCCACCAGCATCCGCCTGCCATGCACACCACATACATATAAATTAGAAACGAATCTAAAAATCACATGTATGTATACGTGACATGAAGGCAGAGGTCAAACTGTCTAGGAGAGAGCCAGAGACTGACAGCGAGCGAGGGAGGGCTGGCGGGAGCAGACATGCTCAGGGTGTGACGCTGTATGAATGCTGTCAAGAGGCAGAAGGTGGGGCCGGAGAGATAGCTCTGTCGTTCTAGAGCTTTGGTCGCTCTTCCAGAGGACTGCGGTTTGACTGCTAGCACCCGGTGTCAGCTCACAACTGTCTACAATTTCAGTTCTAGGAAGCCAATGCCTTCTTTCAGCCTCAGAGACACCAAGCACATACGTGGTGCAGACATATATAGCAGCAAATCATCCAGAAAGTGAAAACATGTGGAGAACAAAGGAAAGGGTAGAGAGGGAAGGAAGGCTGGGGAAGAAGGAAGGCGCACAGAGCGAAGGTCTAACTGGTGGGACACAGGCTTGGCGTCAGACAAAGCCCAGGCCTGTCTGTCTCCGCACCCCTCATTTTAGCTCATCCCAGATGACTCTCTACTTCCCCACCCAAATATTCCTTACTTATTAGGCAATACTGGAGATAACACTTTAAAGATAAAATATCTATGGGCTGAATAACCATAAAGATTTACTTAAGGGCACGCCTGGTGGCTCATGTCTATAAGCCCAGCCTCTTCGGAGGTAGAAACAAGAGGATCAAGAGTTCAAGTCCCACCTCAGCTACATCCTGAGTTCAAGGTCAGTCTGGGCTCTATAATCAGACACTATGTAGAATGTAACCGTAACAAAAAATTAGTTAGTGGGCAGTAAAAAAGGATATGTAAAGGAGGTGTATTAAGGTTCTCTACAGTCACGCGCATGGGATTTATTGGAGTGACTTACAGGCTACAGTCTAAATAACCCAACAATGGCTAAACGTGAATAGAAAGTCTGAGGACTCAGAAGCTGCCCAGTCTCACGCCGCTGAGGGTCTGTCGGTCTTCTGTATGTGCTGGAATCTCAGACAGCGGCTCCAAGGCTCCACAGAGATCTCACAGCGCGCCCTCCAGCTCTGAATTGTAGTTCATTCCAGATAGAGTCGAGTTAACACCCATGAATAGTTATCACTGGAGGGAAAGGGAAGGGAAGGGAAGGGAAGGGAAGGGAAGGGAAGGGAAGGGAAGGGGAGGGGAGGGGAGGGGAGGGGAGGGGAGGGGAGGGGAGGGGAGGAGAGGAGAGGAGAGGAGAGGAGAGAAGGTGGAAGGGGAAGGGAGGAGAGAGGGAAGAGGAGGGGTGAAGAGAGCTGGAGGACAGCAGGGGCTCTGTCAGGCTGAATCTCAGCTTTGCTCCTGCACTGAACATCACCGGGTGGGTCTGCTGGGAATTACATGAGATGGTGCAGCTAGAGCTAGAACTCCTGTGCTCAGGAGAGCTGAATGGCCTTCCTGGTGAGCCTCACACGTCAGGACGGCAGCCCACTGTGCTGGCGCTGCTGATGGGTAGTTTTTTGCTTTCACTTTTCCATAACAATCTCTGATGATTTCATCCGAGGGAGGAAGGCCTCTGGGAGCTTGCTGTGTGCAAAATGTTGGGGTCACCAGGCTTTCCTAGGAACCTATCCAATCACACCACCAAGACATTTGCTTTTGATATTTAGAATTAAGGCCTCCCTGAATCTCATGCTTTCCTTGAGACCGAAGAACACCTGGTTAGACTGTTCTTGCCAATACACAATTACCACAGCGCTCAGAGGAGCCCCAGGGACCAAGTCCTCAGAAGTGGAACTCACTCCTCTCCTACCCTTCTTAGGGTTAGCATGACTGCTACATGTCCCATGTCCTGCCTGGGACAGTGTCACATATCTCTGTTGTCCCGAAGAGATTATTAATAGCAATCTTTTTTCTTTTAATTATCCAAGTTTGAGTAATAAATTAGTTCTCTTAATCATAATGAAAGTTAATGAGCTAAGAAAGAGTTACTAAAAAGAGAAAAGGCAGACTAACTCACGGACTCTGTGCATTTGTTAGGTTCAGAATTCAGCCCACAAACACATCCATTAAACACAGCAGGCTATGATGTGTCTTCAGGTTAGAGGAAGATATGGGCAGCCCACGCACCCTCACTCTGGTCCTGCCACGCCTTGGATAGAGGACTCTCACTCTGGCGGCAGTGTGCACACGTGTGTAATGGCGGCAGTGTGCACTCGTGTGTAATGGCAGCAGTGTGCACTCGTGTGTAATGGCGGCAGTGTGCACTCGTGTGTAATGGCGGCAGTGTGCACTCGTGTGTAATGGCGGCAGTGTGCACTCGTGCACAGCCTGGTCCCCTCACTTGTCACTGGCCTTCCTGCACCCTCCTGGAGGCGCAGAGCCACCTTGTGTTTTTAATCTCTCCCCCACCCTGCTGCCTCACTTCCTGTGAAGCCCCTGGACTGTCCCTTCCTTCCTCCGCCCACGCCCTGCCCTCTTTAGCTCATACCTGCACAGGCAATTTCCAGAGCCTAACCTGGTCTCTCCTCTTCCCTCCTGACCTGCCTTCATCCTAGCACAGATGACTCAACGCTGCCACCTCGGTGACACCTCACCCCTCATAGCCATGGCCTTGGCCGCCTTCCTGCCAAGACAGAAGCCAAAGCACCTCAGGCCCTGGCTGCTCAGTGGAGCCCAGTCCCTCTGTATGCCACGCCCCCTGCGGAGCTCCTAGCCGCCAGCATCCCCACCCTGATGCGGCGGTCATAGTGGCCGTCTGGCAGCCTGAGCCCTAGCCCGTCTGGCAGCCTCAGTGTAATTACTGCGTGTGGCGATTTACGGCGGACTCCCCAGCTAATAGCCATCTAAACTACCAAGTCTGTGCTGTGCTGCAACAGCCACACAGGCTGAGAGCTGACTCTCCCCCTAGCTCCTTCCCACTCATCCCCACCCCTCCCCCCGCGGTCTTCAAGTCCAGAAAACTGGCTTCTAGTTAAGCTGGGAAAGTTAGCAGCCTGCCTATATGTCTTCTGTGAAGAAGCCAGTCCATAGGAGATTGTTTGGAGAGACTGAAAACCAATAGCTCAGACCAGCTTTGACTTGGCCTATGAAATATTTTACATGAAATGTAAATGCTAGTCGGAATTTTCAAAATACAGATCTCCTACAAAAATAAATGTTGACACTGTGAGGATTAACTCCAATCAACTAACAAGCAAGCTTGTGAAAGATCCTAAGAGGCATTGTCTTAATCGGATCATTTGAATCAGGAAAACCCACCCTAAATTTTAGCTACACCCTCTGCTGGCGGCCCACGTAAAAGGACGCAGCCGAGAGCGTGGCTCTTGGCCGAGCTGCTCCGCTCTCACTGGCACGCCCAGCTGCCCTGCTGCGGAGGGGCTCCTTCACCTGCATGTCCAGGATTCCAATGCACACGGAAGAGCAGCAGCTCTCCAGGACACCCGGAACGCTCGGGCACCGGGCTGGGCACGCTAAGAGCCAATTCATAGACTGAAAAGTATCCATTTCTTGACCTTTTGACACAAGGCAGCGACTGCTGAACAACTTGGACCAGAGCTGTGAGCCAGTTTAGTAAATCCTGGTGAGTATCCATTTTTCATTCTATCAGTGCTGTCCCTGTAGAGAACCGTGACTAACAGGTGTACTCTAGAAACACTCAAACAATTGAATTCTGGACCCACCCACATTCGCACTTGGCTACCTGCAGCGTGCTCGGAGAGGAGCTGGTCAAGTATTTCCGTTCTCCACAGCCCCACCCCTCCCTAAGGAGACCCATCCCTGCATACACAGGACACAAACGTGCCCCTCCCAAGCATCTGAGTTACCAACAACACTCTGGCCTAGAATCAAAGGCAGGAGGATGAGGGGTTCAAGGTCACCCTTGCCTTAGCAGAGGCTAGTGTCAAATGGGAAGGGAAGGGAAGGGAAGGGGAGGGGAGGGGAGGGAAGGGAAGAGAAGGGAAGGGAAGGGAAGGGAAGGGAGGGGAGGGGGAGAAGAGGAGAGGGAGCGGAGGGGAGGGGAGGGAGAGAAGGGGAGGGAAGGAAAGGGGGAGGGGAAGTGGAGAGGAGGAGAGGGCAAGTGGAGGGAAGAAGGGAAGGGAAGGGAAGGGGAGGGGAAGGGGAGGGAAGGAGAGGGGGAGAGGAGGGGAGGGAGGGAAAGGGAAGGGAAGGGGGAGGGAGGGGAGGGAGGGGAGGGAGGGGAGGGAAGGAGAGGGGGAGAGGAGGGGAGGGAGGGGAAGTGAAGGGGAGGGGAAGGGGAGGGGAGGGGAGGGAAGGAGAAGGGGAGGGGAGGGGAGGGAAGGGCACTGGGGCAGAGAGATGGACAGGTCCTAGGGGCTTGCTATCCACACAGTCCAGTCCAAATGATGAGCTCCAGGTTCAGTGAAAGACCTAGCTTAAAAAAAATGTGAAGAGGACTGGAGAGTTGGCTCAGTGGTTGAAAGCAATGGGTGTTCCATTTCCAGGACCCACATGAGTGTTCACTTCAGCCCCAGGGGATCTGGTGCCCTCCTCTGGCATCACAAGCATGCAGGCGGCACACAAATCTACATGAAGGCAAAACACAAATAAATTTAAAAAGGTGCAGAGCAATCGAGGAAGCACTGAATGCGAACCTCTGGCCTCCCCAGGGTCATGCCTGGGCAAGCAAAAGAACAGACACTCCTACAATCAATCAATCAATCAATCAACCAATCAATCAATTAATCAATCAATAAATAAATTCAAACACTTTTTTAAAAGAACTAAATTGTGGGCTGGTAAGATGGCCCTGTGGGTAGACATGTTTGCCATCCACGCCTGATGAGCTCAGTTCAATACCTAGAAGATACTGTAGAGGAGAAATATGACTCCCGAAAGCTGTCCTCCAACCTGCACAAGGGTGTCATGGCAGTCACACTCCCACATTCATATGCATACACACACACACACACACACACACACACACATTTAGTATGCATCATATAGCATACTAAATTAAAAATTTTAAATGTTTAACAACCAACTACATTGAGGTGAGAACCTTAGTCAGAATGGCTGTCATTGGAGCAGGGGGAGGGGAGGGACAATAGCGAGCCTGGTGGTGCCCCTCTGAAATCCCAACATGGGAGCCCGGACATGAGGCCTGCTTGGAGGGCAGCCAGTAAGAGAATTGTCTTACAAATAAATAAATCCAAAGACTGACCTCAAATTCACAGATTAAAAGCATGTGCCTCCGCCAGGCCCAGCTAGTACAGAGGATATGGTATAGCCATGTTCAAAGTATATAATTATCTTAGCTATTTCCTCTTGCCATGAGGAGACACCATAACCAAGCCAACTTAAAAACTAAAGCATGTAATTCGGGGCTTGCTTCTGTTTCTGAGGGCTGGTCTATCATCGTGGCCCGGAACATGGCGGCAGCTAGGCGTGCTGCTGAAGAAGTGGCTGAGAGCTCACATCTGATCTGCGGGTTACAGGAAGAGGGAGACGGGGCCTGGGGTGGGTTTTGAACCTTCAAAGCCCATCCCCAGAGAAACACACCCTCCAACAGACCGCATTTCCCTGTCCTTCCCAAACAGCTCCGGCAATTGGGCACTGAGCGTTCAAACAAATGCGCCTATGGAGGTCATTCCCGCTTCAAGCACCATAATAATGTACTATGTAAAATTCTCAGAACAGTAGCTTTATTAGTCCTATACATATTTGTCATCTATTTTCATTGAATACCTTAAAATTATTAGTTATGTGTGCTTGTACGTGTCTTCACGGGGGCATATGCACATGAGTGTGAGTACTCACAGAAGTTAGGAGAGAGTGTGGGGTCCCGCGGAGTGAGGGTGATAGACAGAGCTCTCTAAGCTGGGTTCTCTGAAGCAAACTCAGGTCCTCTACAAGAATAGCTTGTGTTCTCAAACGCCGAGCCTCCTCTCCAGCCCAATCAACATTAAGTGCCAACTACCAGGAGATAGAGTAAACATCACCAACTCTTCACGTGGAAGCCAAAGGGAAGCCGCCAGTGCAACTTAAACAAGCGCCAGGAACCTGGGCCAACAAGACAGTGAAGGGGGCGGGGGGAGTTTCATCTGAGCAAGCCCTACAGCCCAAGTTCAATTCCCAGCACCCATATAAAAATAGCTGAAAATGATTTCACAACATTGTCCTCTGACATCCACACTTGTGCATTGCACAGAAGCATCACCACAGACACCACACACACACACACACACACACACACACAAACACACACACACACACACACACACACACACACACACCCAAGAACCCAGAAGTAACGAAGCAGATGAGTGACTAGGCCAGCCCGGGAGACTAGAAAACAATTCAGCGTTTTGGCTCGGCTTGTGCTTGTTACAATGGAGCCGTTCCTGGCATCTGGCCTGAGTGCAGGACGGGAGGTCAGCACCCTCCCCAGCCTTGAAGTCCAGTTCCATTTCTTTCAAGTAGTTACTGAAGCTTTAATGCAAAGCAGTGTGTGGCTTGGTTCACAGAACAAAAGAACTGGCCAGGCTTTCCAGTGTCTTACAACTCCAAGGGTAGTCCTGGACACAAACTCTGGTTCAAATGGCAGCCACCTCCCTTCAGAGTTCAATAAAGCGTGGACTCTCAGGCAGTCGGTTAACTCTGGAAGCAAACTCTGGTTATCGTGGGACTGGGGACACAGGCTGGTGGGGTGAAGGCTGTGCCATCAGGCCTGATGACCTGAGTGGAGTCTCCAGAGTCCACACAGCAGAAGGAGAAGGAGGACTCCAGCAAGTTGCTCTCTGACCGTCACACAGACGTGCCATGGCACATGTGCCAGCACTGTACACACAGAGAATCATCGTAATAAAGAGCTCTAATTGTGAAGTGTCTTAGTCAATCCAGATTATTTTCCCATTGATTTGTGGTCCTCACTATGGCCCATTCACAGGATTCATGAAATACAAACTGCACACACACTAAGCAGGTTCCTTTGCCTCTTCTTGTTCTTCTTTCCTCCATGTTGTTATTTCTGTTTCGTCTCGTGTGTACTGGAGCTCCAGCCCAGGGCTCCGTACAGGGTAGGGGAGCCTCTACCACAGAGCTACCTCACCAGTCCTTCATACAGGCTGACTAACGCTGTGGCCCTGGTTCCTCAGCCTCCTGAGTTGCTAGGACTGTAGGCACGTGCGTCCACGCCCTGCTCCAGGCTTCCTTCTATCTGGATAGGATTCACTAGTGCAAGTACTTCATATGAGCAGAATCGCACAGTGCTTGTTCTTACAACTGGTTCATTTCAGTTACCCATGTCCTCAAATGTCGTTAATGTTGCAATGAAATCTGCTTTTCTTTCTTTCTTTCATTTGTTTGTGGCTTTGTTTTTGTTTATTTGATTGTTCGTTCTGTTTTTTTCTTACTGGGAATTAAATCCAGAATTTTCTGTATTTCAAGCCACTGAGTTGTACCCCAGGCCTTTTAAGTTTTATTTTGAGACAGGATCTCTTTAAGTAGCCCAGGATAGCCATATGCATAAAGCCAGCTGGCTTTAAAACTTCACTCTTCTGCTCCACCCACCTCAGTTCCCGCAAAGCTGGGATCACAGGACCGAGCAGGCACGCCCCGTGAAGATTCTGCATCCTAATGGGACCTTCCTTGTATGTTTCATAGGAAGAGCCTAACTCTTCCAGTGTCCTCAGAGCTGATGGGGTAGAAAAACAAATCCAAGAGTCGGTCCCAGTGGAAGCCAGTCCTCTACTTGAGGATCATGTTCTGGGTCTAACCCTCCAACAGGGATGACTAAGCTGGCCTGACCGTGAAAGGGTTAAAGCCTGCAGGAAGTGTGAACTGCTGTGCCTTGCTCAGCAGACTGATCGGTAGGTCACACCAGTCCAGTAACACGGTACTCATGGCTCACTAGCCCCCACCCGTGCCATCAAATAGTAACACTTCTTTAAGACAATTATTTACCTTTATTTTATGTGCATTGGCAATTTGACTGCATGTATGTCTATGTTGGAGTGTCAGATCTTGGAGCTTGTGAGCTGCCTTGTAGGTGCTGGGACTTGAACCTGGGGCCTCCGGTAGAGCATTCAGTGCCCCCAACCACAAAGCCACCTCTCCAGGCTCTTAGATAGTAACATTTTAACCCTCCTGACAATGCTGGGAATGGGCAATACTGATGTCTCTGATGTACAGATGGGGAGGGTGACGCCCTAGCGTGGTGGTCAGTAATTTCCCCATTGTTATATGACTGGGAAATGGTGGACAGGAAACTTAAACAGACTTCATTCCACACTGTGCCTCCTTTCTAACAGCTGCTTGACCAAGGTTTCTGCTCAGATTAAACAAAAGGGTATCATGTAGACTGTGTATGTGTAGTGTGTGTGTGTGTGTGTGTGTGTGTGTGTGTGAGAGAGAGAGAGAGAGAGAGAGAGAGAGAGAGAGAGAGAGAGAGAGAGAATAAAATTAGTAGAAAGCCCCTCTGGTTTGGCGGACAGAGAAAACGAGCTTTGTCTGGTTCCCCAGGGACCTCTGGCCACGCCTCCGTGCCCTTCGCAGGCTCCTCCTCCGTTCCGCTCTTCCTCCTCCTTCGCAGGCTCCTCCTCCGTTCCGTTCTTCCCTCTGTCCAGAGTCTCAGTTGTTCTCTGGTCTCGGAGCAGACAATCCCCAGGGCACAAGTTCACAGCCCTTGATGTCAAATTCCACACGTGGGGAGATGAATCACAGCGGCTGGAGCCCGAGAGCCACGTTTGGAGCTCCGGGTCACTGCCAGATTGTTCCCCAATTCAACACATCCTAACCGCTCCGCAGCTCTCCACACCGCCGGGCCCCAACCCAAATCTCACTCCTAAGGCCACACTGCCTTTTCTGAGGTTTACAACCACGCGTCACCCCTCTATCTCTCCGACTCTGAGACTTGTAGAAACTCCTCCAGGAAGCTCAGGTCTGCCTTCTGCTTCCCTTTGTGCGAGCCATCTCTCCAGTCCCCAAACCCCATTCCTGGGTACAATGGCAAGCAGCCTCTCGGAACAGAGCGCGGTCTGCCCTGCTCCTCCACCCACCTGTGTGTCGCAGACCGACTTGCACAGGTGCCGTGGTGGAGACACCTCCTCCCTGCTGAGACAGGAGCCCTGCAAGGCTGTCCCCAGAGAGGCACCGCTCAGCATCTGACTCAGATGCCGACACCCACGGCCAAACGGTGGATGGAGCTTGGGGCTCTTACGGGAGAAAAGGAGGAGGGACTGCAGCCCCAAGGAGATGGGATCTTCACAAGAAGACCAACAGAGTCGACTAACCTGGAGCCCCGGGGCTCTCAGACACTGAACCACCAACCAAAGAGCACGCGCGGGCTGGACCCTGCCTCCCTGCGTGTATGTAGTGTGTGCACAGCTTGGCCTTCATGGGAGTCCTGAACAGCCGGAGCAGGGGCTGTCCCGAAAGCCGTTGCCGGTACCGGGATATATCTGCTCTTCTAGCTGGGCTGCCTTGTCTGGCCTCAGCCAGAGAGGAGGCGCCAAGCTCCGCAGAGACTTGAAGTGCCAGGGTGCGGGCTATCCACGGAGGCCGCCACCTGCTCAGAGGAGACGTGGAGGGAAGGGGTGACCAGGAGGGGTAGCGAGCAGGGTGTAAAGTGAATGAGTATAACAACAACAACAACAACAACAACAACAACAATAATAATTTAAAAATACAAAAAATTAAATAACAGGATATGTGCAGGGAACACCCCCAGAGTGCTGTGTTCCAGAACCATTTGAGAGCTGCAGACAGAACTGATACCTCAAAATTGTAGGGTACATTTCCTTCAAAGGAGGACACAGGCACAATATGGCCCTTTTAACAGCGTGAGCACAGCAGCCAGGGCGCACAGCCCACAGGCTCAGCCGGGCCACCAGGCGGGCCATCTCGCCAGAGGCAGACCCCGGCACTGCGTCCTGACTTCTCTCCACCTCCTTCAGCACGACGGGCTGCTCACTTACTCACTGACTCCTTTCCTCCCTCCCTCCCTCCCTTCCTCCCTTCCTCCCTCCCTCCCTCCCTCCCTTCCTCCCTCCCTCCCTCCCTCTCTCCCTCCCTCCCTTCCTCCCTCCCTTCCTCCCTCCCTCCCTCCCTTCCTCCCTCCCTTCCTCCTTCTCTCCCTCCCTTCCTCCCTCCCTTCCTCCCTCCCTTCCTTCTTCCCTCCCCTCCTCCCTCCCTCCCTTCCTTCCTCCCTCCCTCCCTCCCTCTCTCCCTTCTTTCCTCCCTCCCTTCCTCCTTTCCTTCCTTCCCCCTTCTTTCTTTTCTATTCTTTCTTTGGGGGGGGGAGTGGATTTTTGTGTCCTTGATGATCACAGAGTAGAGTGCCATTCCGTCCTGGTGTGACTCAGTTTTCCTTGATGGGATTCAGGCAGCAGTAGGACAGGTATGGTGCTGGGTTCTGTCCATTGCAGCTTCTTGTATGGCACATTGACATGCTGGCCCCACCTTAGAGTCCGCCAGGCTCCTACCACTAGACAGCGACTCCTTCCCTTTTGTAAGCATTTGGGGAAACTCCTGAGTCTGTGTAAATGCCTCATTTCTCGGCACCTTTAGTCAGAAGGATCCAGGACTCTCCCAAACTGACTAAATCTGGTGTCACCTAAATTAGGGTGAGTTACTGAGCACACTTGTAAAGACTCTCTTGGCCAAGGTGATTGAATAGGAAGACTCGTCCCAGATGTGCCGGCACCTTCCAGTTGTGGTTCCGATATATTTAAAAAAGAAAAAACAGGAAATCTTTTCTTCTGCCTGCCCCAGCCGCTTGTGGGTGAGCAGGTCTGTGCCACTGCTGTGCGGCTGCGGCCCCCTCACTCCTTCACTGACCTTAGAAACTAGCTTCGTTGGCCTTCTAACATGAACTTGGGCCAGTGGCTCTAGAGTCTTCATGCCTTCAGGTTGGAGCTAGCGAGGCAGCCAGCCAGCACATACCAATTCTCAGCCTCTCCAGTATGAAGAAGACGCTGTTTGAATACCCAGACTATCGATCATGTAAACCCACCTAAGAAACCCTCGCTCAAGTGTGTGTGTGTGTGTGTGTGTGTGTGTGTGTGTAAATATGCATATATAGTCACGCATTCTTTTGTTTCTGTTACTCTAGAGAGCCCTGACTAGTGCAGCATCTTCTCCCATCCAAGTGCTAACCAGGCCCGACCCTGCTTAGCTTCCGAGATCAGTCGAGATCAGGCTGTTCAGGGTGGTATGGCCGGAGACTGCTGCATCTTCTCTACTGTGTCATTAATGATCTGTTCTGATCAATACTCTTCTGTTCTCAGGCTGGAGAGATGGCTCAGTGGTTAAGAGCACTGACTGCTCTTCCAGAGGTCCTGAGTTAATTCCCAGCAACCACATGGTGGCTCACAACCATCTGTAATGAGACCTGATGCCTTCTGCTGGTGTCTGAAGACAGCTACAGTGCACTTACATATAATAAATAAACAAATCTTTGGGCCAGTGCAAGCAGGGCTGGCTAAGATCAAGTGTGTCTAGCCTAGTTTATAGAGCAAGTCTCAGAGATAGCCAGGGCTACACAGAGAAACTCTGTCTCAAGAAAAAGAAATGAAGGAAAGAAAGAGAAATTGGCAGAAGACACAGTTTTATACCACCTCTGCCTGCTGCGGGCCAGCAGACATCTCCACAAAACACAATGACACTTCTGTGGTTCCTAGTAATATCCAAAATTAAAATGTAGACTCACTGCAAACTGGATCACAAGGTGGCATTCACATCTTGCAAAGGACATGACAAAGCCCAGGGAAGCAATATTGGGGTTGGAGTAAGACCAGACAGAGGCCACCTACAGAAAACATAAAACAAACCAAAGAGCAGCAGTGACAAACGCAGACTGTGTAAATAGGCAGGAGCCAGAAACAGCCGGTGCATTATGATAAGACCCGCAAGTATTTGGGGGGAGGAATGAGTTTTTAATACATGAAATGAAAGTCAAAGGTGAGAAAGAAATAAGGTCAAAGATAAACTGGAGGATATATTCCAGGCTGGCTTTGAACTCCTGATTCTACTTTTGCAATGCCTTAAAGTGGCTGCCATCTGCAGGTATAGGCCATTCATGGATACTATACAACTTTAATGGAAAACAGGGCAGAATGTTTCACATTCTTTGTTCTTATAATTACCCTATAGCTAAACTTATTATCTATTTTTCTGTCTTGTTATTTTGAAACAAGGTCTCACTACTAGCTAGCCTGGAACTAGCCTTGAACTCAGAAACCCACCTGCCTCTGCCTTCTGAGTGCTGGGATTTAAGACACGTACTAACATACCTGGTTTATAATCTAAATCTTGTTAGAAGTAAAAATTACGTTCAAAATTCTGTGTCTTTTTTTATTTCAGGATAAAATGCCCAGCTACTTGTTTTCCTGTTTAAAGCTTCAGTTCCTCATGCCGTAATCCCAGGACTTAGTGTGTTGAGTTTAAGGCCAGTCTGAGCTACATACCAAGGTCCACCAGGCTCTGCTAGGACCTTACCCCCCACACCCACACCCACACCCACACCTACCCCTCCACACAAAAACCTGAATAATAGTAATGCAATTCTAGTTCTTCTCTCATGTGGGTCCTCTTTAAAAGCTTTGTCTGTGCCAGCTAACTGGAGGTTGGCTGGTACCTAAGTCAGGAAGTCCATCACCACCAATGAAGCAAGAGTGAGCCCTGACCAGCCAGGCTGTGCACACCTTTCTTCCCAGTGCGCCAGAGTCTCTGTCCCCTATTGCTCTCGTACGTATGCCATCTTTTATCCTTTGATTGTAATTCTTTCTTTCTCTACTCCTTGCACCCCCCCACCCGTGTGTGTGTGTGTGTGTGTGTGTGTGTGTGTGTGTGTGTGTTTGCTTAGAGTCAAAATTAGAGTCAAAAGTAATCAAAACGCTTAGACCCCAGCACACTGCACGGCGGCACCCAGTGGCTGCTTAGACCCCAGCACACTGCACGGCGGCACCCAGTGGCACTCAGGCATTGCTCAGCCTCACTCAAGCCAATCACCTGCCTCCTGGCTGAGGGAGACTGAACAGATGAGCAGCTGCGGGGGCCACACCTAATCTCCGCACTCATGAGAATGCTGAAGATAGCAAGTTAGAGGCCAGCCTGGGGTGCAGAGCAAGACCTGTCTCAAAAAGCAAAGAACAGCAAAAGCAGACAAGGGCTAACGCCCCTTGGAGGGCCTTCCACACTGCTCAGCCCCTGCAGCTCTGTGAAGATCACCGTCCCAGGCCAAAGTCGGGAAGCACCAATCAAGCCCTTAAGTGGAAATCTGCTTTCTAACAAACAACAGGAATTGAAATATCAGTGAGGTTTTAGACTTGACTGTTCAAAAATGCAAAACAGGTTGCTAATGACCCAGTGGGGATGGTGAGGCCTTTATCTAGTCTGTCCTGAGAGCCCTCGGTTTCAGAAGAAAAGAGCTGATTTAGTCAGGGTTCTCTACAGCAGAGGTTCTCAAACTGTGGGTCACAACCATCAAAAAACACATTATTTACAATGGTCTTAGAAAACGAGACACTACTCTGAGTAAAATTACAGTTATTTAGTAGTAAAAAAATAATTTTATGAGCTGGGCATGGTGGCGCACGCCTGTAATCCCAGCACTTGGGAGGCAGAGGCAGGCGGATTTCTGAGTTCGAGGCCAGCCTGGTCTACAGAGTGAGTTCCAGGACAGCCAGGGCTACACAGAGAAACCCTGTCTCAAAAAACCAAAAAAAAAAAAAACCACCAAAAAATAATAATAATTTTATGGTTGGGGGTCACCACAACTCGAGGAACTGTAGTAAAAGGCATTAGGAAGGTTGAGAACCACTGGGATAAAAGAAACAGAACTAAGAAGATGAAAACACACACACACACATACACACAGTACACACATACATTATACATATACACATACACATACATACATATACATATGCAGACATACATATACACACAGAGAGACACAAAACACACACACACATATACAGACACACACTCACACATACACTCACAGGTACTCACAGACACACACACACACACATACACATATACAGACATATACAGACACACACAGAGAGACACACATATACACACCCAGAGACACAAACACACACATACACAAACACACACACATATACACATATACACACAGAGATACACATATTCACACATATACTCACACACAGACACACACTCACACAGACACACACACACACACACACACACACACACCTTCAACAGCCAAAGTTGACCCAGAATCGCTGTCTCTTACTGGAGGAGGTCACTCAGTCCACACGTCAGATACCTCAGCATTAGCAATCTGGCACTAGGAGACCGAATGTTCCTGGAGAGCAGCTGCTCCCTGCTCCACAGTGAAAGCTTGGAAATGCTGGTTCCCTTGTCAGTGAAGGAATTCGTGGCACGTCAACTCAGCAGCTAGAGGGAAGACCACACAGAGGTGCGACAACTTCCCTCTGACAACCATTTTGTCTGGGCCTGCAATCGGGCTGGGCCTTTCCCCATCAATCAAGACAATCAGGACAATGCTCAGATGAGGGTCCCCACCTAGGAGATGCTAATTTGTGGCAAGTTGACATGAAAACCAACTATATAGCTAGCCCCAAGGAAACTGGTGAGCTGGAAGTAGGCCTGCTCCAAGATGAAGCACAGCCTGGCTACTGCTTCGCCAGGGAGTGGCTCCTTTGGCCTGCTCTGCTCTCGAAAGATGAGCTCCACCCGGAAGGCTGAGCGGCAAACCTCGATGCCAGCCACTGGCTGCTCAGCCCGGTGCAGTGGCACTAGGACACACTGTCTCCACTGGGCGTGTGTGTGAAGCCACAGGGGTCCTCAGCACTGCCCCAGACTACCCTGCACGCCTGCCCTGTGGTTTCTAACCTGGCACCCTAAAGCTGTGGCCTCCGGCCAAGCTGTTTCCTAACTTCGTGTTTGTACGAACTTGGGTGTGGGATGCGAAGTGCAAGGGAGCTGGAGTAGAAGGGTCCAGGTCTCCTCGGCTAAGCCTCTGTGATCGCCCATCTGGGCACCCGTACTCCAGTCCCCGTGAGTCTGCGGGTCCCTGTATGGGGGCAAAGGGACACACCTACGGACACTTCTCTCCTACCCAAAGCCAAAAAAGGAGGACTGTGGTCTAGGGCGGGGCTGGGGGCTTCCTTTTCTTGCAGTCTCCCGCAGCTGTGGCAATAAATACAATTCTTTCTTCTACCTCATCCCCGCCCTCCCCCTCCCCAGACAGTCTGAAGCATGTGATATCAGCAGGTTTTACTATCCTTTGTCAGATCCAGATTCCTCCAGAGCCCCCGGAGGTTGCTAGTTTTCCCCGAAGGCTGCACTAGAGCTGGTGACGCACACATCCACTTCTGTGTACTTCTTGCCAAACGAGCACCCACACCCTGGGCCTGGGCCCTTCAGAAGCTGGGATGAGCGTTGTGGGCCTTGTACAGAAGCGACAGGGAGCTGTGGACTGCTGAGAGGGCTGGCCCTGCTCTAGTGGAGTCAACTGCCCTCCATTCTCAATCCTGTTGTCTGATTGAGCAGACTACTCCCGTCAGCATTTCCAGGAAGGGACCAGTGACTGTCCTCATTCTAAGGATGATATCTGATTCCATAAGCAGGCACCACAGAATTGTTGTTCACACTCTTGGGACTGAGACAAGCACTTTGGGAAAGACAGATGCACTGTTTCACGCAAGATCCCCAAGTCCTCCAGCTAGGCTTGTCCCCTTCAGTTTCCCAGTTATGCAATCCCCTTTTTCTCATGAAGCAATGCTGGGTTCGCTTCTGTACCTTATAATTAAGTCCCAACCAGGGCTGGGAAGATGGCTCTGTAGATAAAGTGCTTCTGTACGAGCATGGTGACCACATTCCAATCCTCAGATGCAAAAGCCAGGCAGGCATGTCTGTTACCTGCAATCCCGTCCCTCCAGCGGAGACATGGGCCAAAGCAAGCTGGACCAGGTGAGAGCCTGCCTGAAAGCAAAGTAGAGGACCAGGGAGATGGCTCAGCAGGTGCCCTGGAACCCACACGACAAAAGGAGAGAACAGACTCCCCAAAACTGTCTGCTGATTTCTACATACACACCATAGTGTGTGTGTGTGTGTGTGTGTGTGTGTGTGCGCGCGCGCGCGCATTTGTTGGGAAAAACACAATAAATGAATAAATATAAAAATAACACAATTACTTGATTAAAACATGAAATGAAGAGTGGCATCAGAAAGACACAAAGTGACAGCTTCAGTCCTGCATGTGTACCACATGTGTTCCCCACAAATACACGCATGCATTTTTAAAAGTCCAAACCAGAAGATGTTGATGCAGTTGAGTTCTTAGGTGCTTGCTTCGTATGTGCAAGGCCCTGGGTCCAGTCTCCTGCACTACATAAAGCAGTGCTGTATGATCACAGAACTCTGCCCAGGAAGTAGGGACAGGAGGATTAGAACTTCTAGGTCAGCCCGGGTTTGAGGCCAGCCTACACGAGTCCCAGGCTAAAACTGCGATCAACCCGGGTAAGCCAGCGTGCACAGGCCCTTCTAGGAGAGCCCCTCTCCAGGGTGCATCAGGGATCATCCCACACCAGAGCCTCTACTAAAGTCCCCATTCCCAACCCATGAGTAATGGGGGCCTGCTCTATAGGCAAGGTAACTACTGGGAGGATTACAGCACGCCTGTCCCTGCCCTTTCTCTCTGGTTCCAAGAGATCCTGGAGCACCCCTCCCTCAGTTACTGAAGTGTCGCTAACACCAGCTTTTTAACTTCCATCTCAGCCCTTTCTAAAGAGCTGTGGCCCCCAGTGAGACAGCCATAGAGAATATATGACTTTCATTATTATGACAAATGAACAGAGATGTCTAATTGCTTTTGTCCACCAGTGTATAAAGATGTGGACCCGATGTGCTTTCAAACATCTTATTAAGCTGCTGCTTTGAACAAAGCAGTCTGATCCCCCCCCACACACACACACACTAAGCTCTGTCTCATAATTGTTCCTAGCCCCGTTGATTTCATTTCTCCCAGAAGATGAAATTTGTAAATTGGTCCTGAAAGCCTTCCTTTTGCTCTTCCTCTATGAAAAAGGGTAGCTGGGAGCCTCTGTCGGGCCCAGCCAGCACTGCACACTCCCCGGATGTAGAGTTGTCCGGTCCCTTGGGGTTGTCCGGTCCCTTGTCCGCTCTGCCACAGGGCTGGGCCTGCTGGTTCTCGGGCTCTTGGACTTGCAGGCGCTGCTGAGGCCTCAGAAGAGCTGAGGAATGTGTGGGGGCCCGCGGGCTGGATATGACCAGGCCAGGGGAGGGGAAAGGGAGGGCTCTGGCTGGGCCCGAGGAGGGAGTCCTTGGCTTGAAGGTGGCAGCGGGCCTGAGCTTGGTGACAGCAGGGGCTGGAAGCGCGGAGGCCTTCTACCTGAGATCGGAGAGCAGCTCCTCTTGCCTTCTCCACGGCTCCCCACCGCAGATCCCATGAAAAGAGGAGTCCAAGGTTTTAAGGCATTTATTGTCACAGCGAAAAGTGGCTGAGTAAAACCGTACCCCACGTCTCAGGGCGGGCCTGAGGTTAAATACCTTTTGTAGGGAGGAGTGTCTGGGAAGGAAAGCTTATTGGCTAAACCCCTCAGGCCTCTGGGTACCTCATTAAAATGGAGATCTGTCTTGAGCCTATGTGACCATAAGTCCTGTCCTCTACCTGTGGGAGGGGCTTGGGCATCGCCCTTACGTGACTGATGGCCACAAATCTATGGGGGGCTGGGGCTAGCGACAGAGGCCTGGTGTCTGGGAACAGGCAAAACTCCTACTATTCCTTAGGATCTCCAGGCTTCTAGCCTTAGCTCAACCAGGACCCAGGCCACCTCTCACAGTCCCACAGTAGACAGCTCACCCCTCAACTGCCTAGGAACAAAGTGTTTGCTAGCTTACAGGTGATTCTTCTGGGCTCCTCCCAGGGCCCTAGCAATGGCCATCCCTCCTCCCAGGGACTGTCATCACTTGCCGTCATTACCTACCACTTCCAGGTACAAGTGGTCTGGCTTATGAAAGGACTCCTCGGCACCCAGCTCTTCTCTCTCTCCCCCTCCCCCACTTCTCTCTGTCCCGCCTCTCTGGCCTCATGGCTCTGCTCCTGTCCATCTGCCTCTCTCCCTTCTCCAGCCCCCCTCCAATTCCCCTAAATAAACCTCCAATATACCAGGTCTGTCCCATGGTGTGATTTCTCAGGGGACATCCTGCGTGGGCCCACCAGGTACCCTACCCACATGCTGCATTATATATCCTAACAGTTCTCACCTGTGAGATGGACAGGAGCAGATTTGAGACTGCAGGTCTTCAAATAGAGCCGTCCAGGATCCAGCATCTGCCTCATTTCCAGAAGAGCCCCTAAATCTGCTCCCATGTTTAAAAAAACCTCTTCAGTTATTTTTAGCATACTAGTCCACGGAGCCCAACAGGCCTATAATGTCCTAACGATGTCCCTCAATCCTCACCAGAGGGTTCTCTGAAGATGTTTCCCAGAGAATCCGCTCATGGAGGGCCACATGGTGTTAACCCCAGGGACTGGGACTGGCAGCCAAGGAAGAAGCATCCGCAGCCCGGGCACACATGGGGACAACAGCTGACTGGCTCACAGGGAAACAGCTCGCCAGGACTCTGCTCTCTGATGCAGAGGGCTCTCTCTCTCACTCCTGGGTCAGAAACTACATCTCATAGCTTCAAGAGGGCCCGTCCCACTCTCGGCTAGGAACCTACTCCACGCACAGTCAGTGCCTGCTTGGAGATGCATCGTTTGCTCTTCTGTTTGCTGGGATCAGCACACAGTCAAATGTCACTTAAGAGAGGGAGGGTTTGCTTTGGTTCACAGTTCCAGAGAAAAAGATTCCATAATGGCAGGACAGCAAGGTATGGCTGCAGGAACCAGAAACTGGCAGGTCACGTTTTATCCACTTATGAGCAGAGAGAGCAAGCAGGAAGCAGATCGAAGCTAGAAGCTCTTGAAGGCCACCCAGGAGTATAAGTCCTCCAGCAAGACTGCAGCTCCTGAAGGTTCTGCAACCCCACACACAGTGTCACCAACTGGGGACAGAGTGGTCAAGCACACAGACCTACTAGGCACCTGTGATGTTTGTATTTGCTTGTCCTAGGGCGTGGCACCCTTTGAAGGGCGTGGCACCCTTTGAAGGGCGTGGCCTTGTTGGAGTAGGTGTGTCACTGTGGGCATGAGCTTTGATACCCTCATCCTAGCTGTCTGGAAGCCAGTCTTCTCCTCGCAGCCTGCAGATGAAGATGTGCACTCTCGGGTCTGCCTGCACCACACCTGCCTGACTGCGGCCATGCTCCTGCCTTGATGATAATGCACTGAACCCCTAAACCTGTAAGCCAGCCCCAATTATATGTTGTCTTTATAAGAGTTGCCTTGATTGTAGTGTCTGTTCACAGCAGTAAACCCTAACTAAGACAGCACTTCTCATTTAAATCATCACAGAGGATAAGAAACAACTTTAATTTTCCTCAGTTATCTAGAACACAATCTCTCAGTGATACCAGAAGAAAGAATGATCATGTAAAAGAACAGGCAATCCTCAAAACTTTTGCTGGTGTGGGAAACCTTCCCTACTGTATTTCTTTTTTTTTTTAATCTTTTTTTTTGTGTGTGTGTGTGTGTGTGTGTGTGTGTGTGTGTGTAGTATTTTTTTGTATTGACTATAATCTTCACTTGCATTTCAAATGCTAAAACCTTTCCAGGTTTCCCCGCTCCCCAAAAACCCCCAACCCCTCCTCCTACCTCCTGCCTCCAAGTATATGCCCCTCCACCCAACCCACTCCCACCTTCCCTGCCCCTCGATTTCCCTTTGTTGGGGCATCTATTGAGCCTTCACAGGACCAAGGACTCTCTTCCCACACTGATGCCCAACAAGGCATTCCTCTGCCACATTTTTGGCTGGAACCATGTGTACCCCTTGATTGATGCTTTAGTCCCTGAAAGTCCTGGGGCTTCTGGGTGGCCGACCTCATTGTTCTTCCCATGGGACCCTTTCAGCTCCTCCAGTCTGCCCTCCAACTCCTCCACTGGGGACCCCATGCCCAGTTCAATGGTTGGCTGCTAGCATCTGCCTCTGTATCTGTGAGGCTCTGGCAGGGCCCCTCCAGAAGCAACCATAACAGGCTCCTTTTGGTATGCACTTCTTGTCGTCCATAATAGTGTTGGGGTTTGGTGACTGTTTATAGAATGAATCTCCAGGTAGGGCAGTCTCTGGGTGGCCTTTCCTTCAGTCTCTGCTCCACACTTTGTCTCCTTTATTGCTCCTGTGAGTATTTTGTTCCCTTTCACAGAGGAACCAAAGCACCCCACTTCAGTCTTCCTTCTTCTTGAGCTTCCTGTGGTCTGTGAATTGTAACTTGTTTATTTTGAGCTTTTGGGCTATCATCCACTTATCAGTGAGTGCATACCATATATATTCTTTTGTGATTGGATTACCTCACTCAGGATGACACTTTCTAGCTCCATCCATTTGCCTCAGAATCTCATGAATTCGTTGTTTTTAATAGCTGAGTAGTACTCCATTGTGTAAATGTACCACAATGTCTGTATCCATTCCTCTGTTGAAGGACATCTGGGTTCTTTCCAGCTTCTGGCTATTATAAATAAGGCTGCTATGAACATAGTAGAGCATGTGTCCTTATTACATGTTGGAGCATCTTCTGGATATATGCCCAGGAATGGTATATCTGGGTCCTCAGGTAATACTATGTCTAATTTTCTAAAGAACCACCAAACTTATTTCCAGAGAGGTTGTACCAGCTTGCAATCCTACCAACAGTGGAGAAGTGTTCCTCTTTCTCCACATCCTCTCCAGCATCTGAGGTCCCCTGAGTTTTTCATCTTAGCCATTCTGACTGGTGTGAGGTGGAATCTCAGGGTTGTTTTGATTTGCATTTCCCTGATAACTAAGGATTCTGAACATTTCTTCAGGTGCTTCAGAGCCATTCAAGTTTCCTCAGTTGAGAATTCCCTGTTGAACTCTGTACCCCATTTTTTGTTTTTGTTTTTGTTTTTTTTTTTTTTTTGGTGTTTTCGAGACAGGGTTTCTCTGTGTAGTTCGGGCTGTACCCCATTTTTTAATAGTGTTATTTGACTCTCTGGAGTCTAACTTCTTGAGTTCTTTGTATACATTGGATATTAGCCCTCTATCAGATGTAGGATTGGTAAAGATCTTCTCATAATCTGTTGGTTGCTATTTTGGTCTATTGACCATGTCCTTTGTCTTAGAGAAGCTTTGCAGTTTTATGAGGTCTCATTTGTTGATTCTTCTTTTTTTGTTGTTTTGTTTTTGTTTTTGTTTGTTTGTTTGTTTGTTTGTTTGTTTGTTTTTCAAGACAGGGTTTCTCTGTGCAGACCTGGCTGTCCTGGAACTCACTCTGCTGGCCTCGAACTCAGAAATCCGCCTGCCTCTACCTCCCAAGTACTGGGATTACAGGCGTGTGCCACCATGCCCAGCATTGATTCTTGTTCTTAGAGTATAAGCCATTGGTGTTCTGTTCAGGAAATTTTCCCCTGTGCCCATGTGTTCAAGGTTCTTCCCCACTTTCTCCTCTATAAGCTTCAGTGTGTCTGGTTTTATGTATAGGTCCTTGATCCACTTGAACTTGAGCTTTGTACAAGGAGATAATGGGTCAATTTGCATTTTTCTGCATGCTGACCTCCATTTGATCCAGCACCATTTGTTAAAAATGCTGTGGGTTTTTTCCACTGGATGTTTTTAGCTCCTTTGTCAAAGATCAAGTGACCGTACATGTGTGGGTTCTTTTCTGGGTCTTCAATTCTATTCCATTGATCTTTCTGCTGTCTCTGTATCAATACCAAACAGTTTTTATCACTATTGCTCTGTAGTAGAGCTTGAAGTCAGGGATGGTGGTTCCCCAGGAGATCGTTTGTTGTGGAGAATAGCTTTTGCTATCCTGGCGTTTTTGCTATTCCAGATGAATTTGAGAATTGCTCTTTCTAGATCTATGAAAAATTGATTTTGAATTTTGATGGGGATTGCATTTAATCTGTAGATTGCTTTCGGTAAGATGGCCATTTTTACTATATTAATCCTGTCAATCCTTGAGCATGGGAGATCTTTCCATCTTCTGAGATCTTCTATTTCTTTCTTCAGAGGCTTGAAGTTCTTGTCATACAGATCTTTCAATTGCTTGGTTAGAGTCACACCAAGGTATGTGATATTATTTATGACTATTGTGAAGGGTGTCATTTCCATAATTTCTTTCTCAGCTTCTTTATCCTTTGAGTATAGGAAGGCCATTGGTTTGTTTGAGTTAATTTTATAACCAGCCACTTTGCTGAAGTTGTTTATCAGCTGTAGGAGTTCTCTGGTAGAAGTCTTGGGTGGGGTCACTTAAGTATACTATCATATCATCTGCAAATAGTGATATTTTGACTTCTTCCTTTCCAATTTGTATACCTTTGACCTCCTTTTGTTGTCTGATTGCTCTGGCTAGGACTTCAAAAACTATATTGGATAGTGAGAGAGTGGGCAGCCTTGTCTGGTCCCCGATTTTAGTGGGGTGGCTTCAAGTTTCTCTCCATTAGGTTGATATTGGCTACTGGCTTGCAGTATACTGCTTTCACTATGTTTAGGTATGGGCCTTGAATTCCTGATCTCTCCAAGACTTTTATAATGAAGGGATGCTGGATTTTGTCAAAAGCCTGTTTTCTTACCTGTCCTTGGTAATTGAGAGTTTTGCTGGGTATAGTAGTATGGGCTGACATTTATGTTCTCTTAGGGTCTGTATGACATCTGCCCAGGATCTTCTACCTTTCATAGTTTCTGGTGAGAAGTCTGGTGTAATGCTTAAAGGTCTGCCTTTATATGTTACTTGACCATTTTCCCTTACTGCTTTTAATATTCTTTCTTTGTTTAGTGCATTTGATGTTTTGATTATTTTGTAATGGGAGGAATTTCTGTTCTGGTCCATTCTGTTTGGAGTTTTGTAGGCTTCTTGTATGTTCATGGGCATCTCTTTCTTTAGGTTAGGGAAGTTTTCTTCTATAATTTTGTTGAAGATATTTACTGGCCCTTTAAGATGTAAATCCTCACTCTCTTCTATACCTATAATCATTAGGTTTGGTCTTCTCATTGTGTCCTGGATTTTCTGGATGTTTTGGTTTACAAGAATTTTGCATTTTGCAATTTGACTGTTTAGTCAATGTTTTCTATAGAATCTTCAGCATCTGAGATTCTTTCTTCTATCTCTTGTATTCTGTTGTTGATGACATCTACGACTCCTGAATTCTTTCCAAAGTTTTCTATCTCCAGAGATGTCTCACTTTGTGATTTCTTTATTGTTTCTACTTCCATTTTTAGATCCTGGATAGTTTTGTTCAGTTCCTTTACTTGTTTGTTTGTGTTTTCCTGAAATTCTTTAAGGGATTTTTGTGTTTTCTCTTTAAGGGCTTCTATCTGTTGACCCGTGTTCTCCTGTATTCCTTTAAGAGATTTTTGTGTTTCCTCTTTAAAGGCTTCTGCCTGTTGACCCATGTTCTCCTGTAATTCCCTATGGGATTTTTGTGTTTCCTCTTTAAGGGCTTCTACCTGTTGATCCATATTCTCCTCTATTTCTTTAAGGGATTTTTGTGTTTCCTCTTTAAGGGCTTCTACCTGTTGACCTATGTTCTCCTGTGTTTCTTTTTTTTTTTTTTCCTTCGTTTTTTCGAGACAGGGTTTCTCTGTGTAGCCCTGGCTGTCCTGGAACTCACTTTGTAGACCAGGCTGGCCTCGAACTCAGAAATCCGCCTCCCTCTGTCTCCCAAGTGCTGGGATTAAAGGCGTGCGCCACCACCGCCCGGCTCTCTTGTAGTTCTTTAAGGGAATTATTTATGTCCTTCTTTAAGTCCTCTATCAGCTTCATAAGATGTGATTTTAAAGCCAGCTCTTGCTTTTCTGATGTGATGGGGTATCCAGGATTTGCTGTTGAGGGAGAACTGGGTTCTGATGGTGCCATGTTGCCTTGGTTTCTGTTGGTAATGATCTTGCATTTGCCTTTGGCCATCTAGTTTTCTCTGGTGTCAGCTGGTCTTGCTGTCTCTGACTGTGGTTTCTCTGTCCTGTAAGCCTGTATATCTGTACTCCTGGGATTCCTGTTCTCTCAAATGCCCTGCATATGGCTAGTTCTCCAGGGAGTATCAGGAGATGGGGCCTTCCCTGTGGCAGACCTGGCAGGGGTCTACCACAGCAGAAGGAACAGGGCAGGTGGTGGTGGAGGAGGGGGAGAGCCCCAGTGTATTTCACACCTTATCCTGCCATGTAGACATTGGCTACTACTCCAAACCGGAATCCCCCGAACCTAGCTGCTCCCTTCTCGTGTTCTTTAATCTGAAACCACCCTCAGCCTTACAGGGCTTTTCATTTTGATGTGTTCTTGGCCCCGAAGAGCACAGTCAGGGTGCAAGTTACTCTTCAGCTTCCTGAGAGTGAGTGAGGCTGCTGGCAATGTGCTTCTGGTGGGAAGATGCTGGGCTTCCCAGGCCACATTGTACGGGACGCCCACCTTAGCCAGCAGGATGAGGTGCTGCCAGCTAGGTCCCGCTGAGAAGCTCCGTTTGTTCCTTATATTTAATACTATGCTATGCAATTTTGAAGGTCTAACAAGACTAATCCATAAAGCCATGTTGGGGCTGTCGTCATTTTTACCACCTAATTCATCCAGTCTGTACCTAGTGCAGAGAGGATGCAAAGGTGTGTGCGCACGTGTCTGCCTAATATTGTAAATCAGGCCAAGACCCCTTGTTGGGAGTCCCAAGTCCCAGGGGCAAGCTTACCACTTTTACTCTGCTAAGTCGACATAGACTCGTGGGACTCTCACGCCTCATCAGAAGGTTTCTCTGTGTAGTGGATAGTGGTTGATGCTGAAACTCACAACTGGCCAACGAGCAAAGAGCAACTGTCAGTGGAGTGCTCAGCCCAGAACGGGTGCCTACCCCGTACCCCTCCCACTCTCCCCAGCTCAGGGACCATCACCGAAGGGCAGGCAGTGCTCTCACCCTCTGACCCCCTCTCTAGCCTCATTCTTAGATATTTTGTACTTTTAAAGTAGTAATGCCTTTTCCCTTTACTTTAATAGACTGACTCTTTGAATGTTTAAAGGATTCCTGAGAAGGCAGTGATAAGTAGATCCCCACACCTCAAGCCCAGCTAAACCTGCTGCCGTGTGATTGCCAATGTTTTCACACAACATTCTAGAACATTTCACACAATAACACAATATTCTAGCAAGAAGTCCAAGTGCTTCTTAAGCCCCCACCTCTGAGGGAAGCTTCTGGGGATGGGGACTCAGTTTCCTCCGGTGATTCTTCCCTAGTCAACCACAATCTAGTGGAATGTATTGGCAGCACAAACTGGAGTCCGTAAATTATTTTTTAAAAAGGAAGAACACACAATTGGAGCGTAGGGAGATTGAGGTGTATATTAGAAGAGTTAAGGAAAAAATTCCAGGTGTATATGATCAAAATATATTGTATGCAATTCTCAAAGAATTAAGCATATATATTTAATTTGTATATAACATATGCATATATATATATATATATATATATATATATATATGTAACACACATTAGTGATGTAATTCAGCAGGTAAAGTGCTTGTTAGCATAAACAAAACAGTGTTCTGGGTTCAAAGCCCAGCACAGCATAAACCAGGCATGATGGTGCACACCTGCCACGCCAGGACTCGGGAAGCACAGCTGGGCAGATGTGGAGATAAGGGACAACCTCAGCTACACTGCACGTTCAAGGCCAGGCTGGGATGGGTACATGAGATTGTGGAGTCGGGGAAGGAGAGGACAGGGAGACAGAGAGAGGAGGGAGAAAGAGAGACAGAGAGATGGCAGTGGGGTGGGGGTGGGTGAGTGGGGGTGGGAGGATGAGTGAGAACACACAAACACACAACCATGCAGCTAAACGTGACTGCCTTATCCACACAGAACCCAAGAGTCTAGACTATCCAGCTGAATTTGTAAAGGGCCGGTATGCAGCCTTTGGTGCAAAACCTGTTTCATTATTTTTCAGTTGTTTAGACTTTATTCTATGTGTCTGGATGTCTTGCCTGCACATATGTCTGTGTACCGTGTGTGTGCTGGACATCAAACTCTGGTCCCCTGGCAGTGCTCCTAACCTCTGAGCCACCTCGACAGCTTCCTGTCACATGATATCCGGTGATTACATATACTCATTTCCTCTTATCTTTATTGTCCCCGTTATGAGCTGTTAAAATGGTGGAGCATACTGATAAAAACATACTTCGCATGCAGCCTCCACACATGCCTCATGTATTGTGTGATCAATCTGAGTGCTAGAACACAAACACAACACAGAATTAAGGATAACATGTAATCAGATGCTTGGAAAGACAGTTCCAATTCTATATGTCTACTTTATTTGTGTAATTTTAAAATTACACAAAATTATCTGCTTGGGCCAATCCTGGTGGCAATGGCCTGTTATTCTAAGCCCTCAACAGGCAGACAAAGGCAGAAATTCAAAGCCTTCCAGTGCTATAGGGTTAATTCAAGTTCAGCCTGGGACACTTAATATGTTGCTGTGTGAAAAATAAAAATTAAGAATTTTGTTGGTTGGGGCTGGAGAGATGGCTCAGCAGTTAAGAGCACTGACTGCTCTTAAGTGAGTTCAACTCCCAGCAACCACATGGTGGCTCACGACCATCTGTATTGGGATCTGATGCCCTCTTCTGCTGTGTCAGAAGAGAACAACAGTGTGCTCACATACATTAAATAAATAAATAAATAAATAAATAAACAAACCTTTTTTTTTTTTTCAAAAAAGGAATTTTGTTGGTGATCGGGGGGCAGTTTAATCTCTTCTGTAACTGAAATTAAAAGTTGTTGCCAGGGCCCTGGAAGGCTGAAGTACCAGTCAGAGGCCTGGATCCGGGAGAAGGTTCACTTGCTGCCTGGGTTCTGTGCGCCCGCCTGAGGCTGGTGACATGCAGGCCACTCTGGAGCAGTCAGGAATGCTGGTCCAAAGTAGGGGCTCAGGCCAGTTGGAAAGTTTTCCAGAAGCATCTGGTTTATACAGACGTTCCGTACCTTCAGGGCTCATGGGTTCCAATCTGGAGCAGTGTGCAGTCTGACAGAGACTGGAAATCTGCTGGAACAGAGACTGGAGACAGAAGGAAAAGTTAAGGAACTTAAGGGAAAGTCTTTATCTTGGGTATATCCTTGAAATTGCAGAGGTGTGGTCCTGGTCGTTGGCAGAGGGGAAGTTCTAAGACCAGGGAAGGAGAGAGACCCGCAGCCTCAGGAGTCTGCAGAAGGTGAGAAAGGCCAGCTCTTAGCCGGACCTCACTTAGCCTCTGGCAGCTGAGAGTCGCTGGAGCTTATGTGAATTTTTTTCTAAGGTTTCAAAAAGAAATACAAGCTTTACACATATTAGCATTACCACTGTGAACATTCTGTACGGAAATCCACGCTGTAGAAAAAGCAGCGAAGTGTCGGTATCCAGCTGGGACAGACCAGCTTGGCATTATCGCCCAAGAGCTGTGGCTAAAAGCACGAGTGTTCTTTCTTCTGTCCAGAAAGACGGGTGGGCAGCTGGGACCGAGGTGTTTTATACACAATGAGAAGCACCTTTAGGTCGACACTTAGAAAACAACCAAAGGAATCTTACATTCTGAGCTGTGACTATGATAACAGCGGTCAGTGCCTTACCAGGTCTACACCAACACCTTATCAGAACTCCATTAATTCTATTAAAACTCTGGGCTCGTGAAGTCTTAAACAGCAGCAGCACAGAGAGGAAAGGCCTGGCGCGTGTCTCTTTTTCACACACCACAAGTCACTCCCAGACCTCTATGACTTACGTGCATAAATCACTTCCTGGGCCTCACAGCGTGCCTCGGCCTCCCGCGTCCAGTCCTCACGGCGTGCCTCGGCCTCCCGCGTCCAGTCCTCACGGCGTGCCTCGGCCTCCCGCGTCCAGTCCTCACGGCGTGCCTCGGCCTCCCATGTCCAGTCCTCACATGTTGCATGTAGACACCTCAGAGTACTTTCTTAGACCTTTATAAGTTACACAAACTTTAAACCTTTCTTTTTCCACCCAATCATCTCACGAGACACAGGCTGTTGATTACTGAGATCAGTCATTACAAAGCAAGTTCTTTAAGTGAAAGAATAGTAAAAGGTGAAATTTTAGTTAGTAATAACTGCATGAAATCTCAAGTTTGCTTTTCATATTGAAACCTGTTTTGTGGTTTTTATCTCTTTCAGTATGAAGTCTACTTTTCTCCTCAGGAGACCTAGAAGATCTAGAAAAAAGTCAAGGCCTAATTTTTACCTAGAAAATGGACTGACCTGCAAATTAGTGGGAAGAGCTGATTGCTTGCATTGTTCAATTGGTGAAGCTGCAGTTGGGTACCAACACCATCAGAGGTCTGAGAAGGGTAGGTTAGAGCAGGCAGTATAATGAAAATAGCCTGTGAGCCGGGAGACCTACCCACTACATGACTGTCCCATCCTTCTCCATGGTGACTGATGGCTTTCTTGGGGACTGTCTTAGTCAGGGTCTTACTACTGTGAGCAGACACCATGACCAAAGCAAGTCTTATAAAGAACAACATTTAATTGGGGCTGGCTTACAGGTTCAGAGGTTCAGTCCATCGTCGTCAAGGCAGGAGCATGGCAGCATCCAGGGTGGTATGGTGCAGGAGGAGCTGAGAGTTCGCCATCGTGTTCCAAAGGCAAACAGGAGAAGACTGGCTTCCAGGGAGCCAGGATGAGGGCCTTAAGCTCACGTCCACATCGGCACACCTACTTCAACAAGGCCACACCTCCTGATGGTAGCACTCCCTGGGCCAAGTGTGTACAAACCACCACAGGGGCAGAGGGCAGCATTAAGTCTTCCACTGCCACCCATGCAGTATAGGCCTCCAGCTACAGACCCTGAGATTTTCCTGTGGAGGAGGAACTTGGGAACACTCACCTACTTGGCAAGGCAGAGTAGTACAGTCAGTTCAAAGGTGTTCGCAGTTTGGGCAGGGCCTGGTGGCAGATGATGCACATGACGGTTCTTTGGCCAGTTGGTTAGTGTTACCACAGTCCGGGAAGACTTGTCTGTACCCTGACATCTTCTTTGGGGAAGATCTTAAGGCTGCCACTAGGAGTTGCCATTCATTATTATTATTATTTATTTTTACTTTGTTTTGTATTTTATTTCTTGTCTGTCGTGGAAAGATTTTTGATTAAACTCTAAATTCAATATTCTGCAGCTCTCTGAGGAGTGTGTAGGGCATCATCTAGTAAGTACTCCTGATTGTAAACAAACCCTACTTGAGTTACTTGCCTCAGGATTAACCTTGACAGCATTTACAAGAAAGCTAAAGGTTATAAATAAATGACACTTGCTCAAATCACGGCAACATACACAGTGCTGAGCACAGTAGAGAATTTGATCATTTTTAAGTGGACTGATCATTAAGTTACATGTCCTAATTATCTTTAACAGATTTTATAGCTTTACACCTGTTAAGTTTGAGCCTTAAAATTTTGAATTGAAGATTTAATTGAAGACCCTTCAGAATCAAAATAAAACTTTAAACCATAAATACAGTCCATTGAGAAACTGGAAACCTTACTTTCCTGGTCCTTTCATAATGTACCATTATAGAATATCACAGTTTACTGTATGACTCAGTTTATCCAAATAGCTAAGGCTTAACAAATTTAGCAAAGACAAAGAGGGCAGACATGTTATCTTCAAGTCAGTTTCTTTTAGCCTGAATAGACTTAGGAATTTATAAACTTTATTATTCAAATATACCTTATTCACCAAATATACATTGTTCCTTATCTAAAATTTTCCAGAAGTCTAGCATTGAACACAATTAACAAAGGCATAAATGATTATACAAATATCTCTAAGTCAGTTTTTGGTAACCTCAGTATACATTTGTAACATCAGGAATTTTATAAAAACTCATTTATCAAATATAGTTCATTGAAATTCTTATTCTCAGGGCAAAATCATCATACAAAAATCGACCCTAATCCAAAATGTCGGAGACCTGATCCTGTGTCCTCAGTCTTGAAGGAGGTGTGATGGTAAGTGGGGGGGGGGGGGCTCAGCAAGACTACGGCTTCTGATGCTGCTCCCTTAGTGGTTTACAGCACGTGATCGTCTGAACCCAGATGACAGCAAGCCTACAGGGCACGTACTCTCTTTTAACGTTAATAAAGATGGCGTCCAGCACATGGCTGCTTCCATACTGAGGAAGTCATCAGCAAAGACGGAGGCAAGCCACATGCTTGCCACTTAAAAACAGCTGTTTTCCTAAACAAGGGTTGAATCCAAGTTACATTCAGGCATGTTGTAAGAAATTAAGATTAGCTGTGCACATTTTTAAACTATCAGACTACTGTTACAAATTTTAAGCTAACTTTTGCTATAGGTTTTACAGATTTTTACCCATACCCAATAAACTTACAAATCCTTAAGAGGTTTTTTTGTTGTTGTTGTTTTGAAAGCAGAGAACCAAGAAAGCATAGAGATGAAAGATTTTCCAGTGGAAAATAGAAAAGGCGTAGAGATGCGAGACCTTGGGGATCGTTTGCTTATACAATAGCAGAAGTTGTCACACCCTCACACCCTAAGAATCTGTGTCATTTTGGCCATTGAGCTATTCTGAGGCCAAGAGTTTGCAGTAAGACAGCAAGCCTTTGATAAAAATCTCTGAGCCGGAGGAGGAAAACAGCTTAGGGAAGGAGGGAAAGGGTCACAAAGCCGGAACTCACCAGGAGGGAGAATTCCAATACCCTAGCAGCCCAGGAGGGCCTGAGGACGCCCTGCAGCTTCGCGTCAAGTTCCAGTCAGCCAGCTAGAGTGACAGCGACAGAGCCCGAGAGGAGAGGGTGAGAGAGAAACCATAAATGGCCTGGTGACAAAAATTTCAGTCCAGGCCATCCCCTAGCATACTAAGAGACTTGTCAGAGGCATCCATTTCCAAACACTGGGGGCTCTGTAGGGTGAGAGGTGTCCCCGCACGCTGGTGTGACTTTTTATTTTTTATTTATTTTTATTTTTTTATTTTTTTGGTTTTTTCGAGACAGGGGTTCTCTGTGTAGCCCTGGCTGTTCTGGAACTCACTCTGTAGACCAGGCTGTCCTCGAACTCAGAAATCCGCCTGCCTCTGCCTCCCAAGTGCTGGGATTAAAGGCGTGCGCCACCACCGCCCGGCGCTGGTGTGACTTTTATATTAACTGTAGGCTCCCGCAAGCGG
>OZ030013.1:115814417-115961917 GCA_964023405.1 Apodemus agrarius | reverse complement strand
AGGAGGGATGCTGTCGGAGGAGGAGGGATGCTGTCGGAGGAGGAGGGATGCTGTCGGAGGAGGAGGGATGCTGTCGGAGGAGGAGGGCTGCTGTCGGAGGAGGAGGGCTGCTGTCGGAGGAGGAGGGCTGCTGTCGGAGGAGGAGGGATGCTGTCGGAGGAGGAGGGATGCTATCGGAGGAGGAGGGATGCTGTCGGAGGAGGAGGGATGCTGTCGGAGGAGGAGGGATGCTGTCGGAGGAGGAGGGATGCTGTCGGAGGGGAGGAGGGATGCTGTCGGAGGGGAGGAGGGATGCTGTCGGAGGAGGAGGGATGCTGTCGGAGGAGGAGGGATGCTGTCGGAGGAGGAGGGATGCTGTCGGAGGGGAGGAGGGATGCTGTCGGAGGAGAGGGGAGGAGGGATGCTATCGGAGGAGGAGGGATGCTGTCAGAGGAGGAGGGATGCTGTCGGAGGAGGAGGGATGCTGTCGGAGGGGAGGAGGGATGCTGTCGGAGGGGAGGGGAGGAGGGCCGCTGTCGGAGGAGGAGGGATGCTGTCAGAGGAGGGCTGCTGAAGGCCTCCTAGGCCTGATTTTCTTATATTCTTTTCTCTAGGAGAGAAAAGCTAAGGCGAATTCCATTTAAAAAATATTATTATTAGGTATTCATGGTGCATATGGTGGTGGCGGTGCATATTTGTGGTGTGTGTGCATGGTGTATGATACAATGGAGCCAGTTATAACATTGCATGCCTGTAATGCATCCCTTCAGAGGTAGGAAGAACATGGGTTTGAGGCTAGCCTGAGCTACAAAGCAAAGACTCTTATCTCTAACAAACCAATAAAAACAAGCAACAGCTTGGAAGGCACAGGAGCTGCAGCTGTAGCCAAGGCCCACCCCGCCCGGCCCAGTCCCCCTAACCATCAGAGTATGCTCAGTGTGGTTCCCAGTGGCCAGTTCCTGATCTGTTCTGTGTCCACCTTGGCTATGAACATAACAGACTAGACACTGCTGTGAGCAGCCCATTCCCAGAAGCCCGTCCTGTGTAGCTGACAGGCCTGTGTACCTGATAGGCATGTGTAGCTGACAGGCCTGTGTAGCTGACAGGCCTGTGTAGGTGACAGGCCTGTGTAGCTGACAGGCTTGTGTAGGTGACAGGCATGTGTAGGTGACAGGCCTGTGTAGCTGACAGGCCTGTGTAGCTGACAGGCCTGTGTAGGTGACAGGCATGTGTAGCTGACAGGCTTGTGTAGGTGACAGGCCTGTGTAGGTGACAGGCCTGTGTAGGTGACAGGCCTGTGTAGGTGACAGGCATGTGTAGCTGACAGGCTTGTGTAGGTGACAGGCCTGTGTAGGTGACAGGCATGTGTAGCTGGCAGGCCTGTATAGGTGACAGGCATGTGTAGGTGACAGGCCTGTGTAGCTGACAGGCATGTGTAGGTGACAGGCATGTGTAGCCGACAGGCCTGTGTAGGCTGACAGAGTCTCCAAGCGGTAGGGGAGCAGGAGGGGTCTTCTTAGGGCCTTCTCGGCACAGACAGTCCCCTCCTCCCTCCTGACGGCCCAGCAAAGGAAGCACAGAGCCCCTATGTCTATGAAAGCAAACTGACCATGCTGGCCTTTCTCCTCTCACTGTACTGACCACAGGCGGCCAGGGAGGGGCAGGAGCAGGCCTGAGCGCTTACCTGCAGCTATGGAGGCTTGGGGAAGCAGTACTGGTCGTCTTCATTCCTAGCTATCTTCTCAGCTCGAGGCCTAGCTGAAGCTGCAGCTCTGTCCTCCATGTGGCAGACGGACAGAACGTTTGTGCAGTCTGGAGGCCTGGCTCCAAGCCACACGAATGTCTGCAGTGGGTGCCAGAGTTGAGTCGAGTCACAGAGAGCCTTGTGATGTCCTTTAAAAGGATGAGGCAGCTTTCCCTTCAAAAGAAAGCCTGAGCTTAAGAAGCAGAGAGAGCAAGCAGCCGGGCACCATGAAATCTTTATCCTTTGTCCCTCTGGGGCCCGAGCGTGAGACGGCAAATTTCCCAAGACAAGCATGTGACTCCTCTCTGGGAGGAGGAATCCGTGCAGACAGCCACTCTGTTCCTGGTGCGTGGATTAGAATCTGCACCTTGAATGTACAGGCACAGCATCAGCCTCTAGCCTCACATGACGGGAGGGTGGGAGGCGAGCTCCCCTTCGAAGCATCCAGACACTGAGCAGGAGGAGTACTGATGTTTATGTTGCTTTACCCAGTGTCGAGGTGGCACTTAAAGGGTACATTTCCCCTTTCTAAGGAGGCCACTGAAGTAGCACCTTCGTTTCCCCAGCAATGGCCAACCGTGAGCATCTTGAAAAGCCAGTTCCCAGAGAATTCTTTGTGACTTCTGGAAGCATCATGGGCCACAGTTCTGGGGATCTGGGACCAGGGAGAGGCAGGGAGCCCCAGAGCACAGATGAGGGCTGGAGCAGGACAGCTGTGTGGGGAATGTTCCAGAAGGTATTCCTGCTATGTAACAATGTAATCCCTGACACGGGACTTTTATTTTTAACTTAAAAACTTCACCGAGGCCATGCTTCTGACCACCAAGGCCATGCTTCTGACCACCGAGGCCATGCTTCTGATCACCCCCATTCTCATTGTGCTTCAAATGTTTAATTCTTAAATTTCACCACCGTAGGGCTTTCAGCTGACTAAGCATGTGATCTGGCTCCCTTGCCCTCCCTGTTGACAGTCACAGGACCCTGCCACAGCACTGGGTACTAGGAGCACAGCTCAGGAACAACACCGGCGAGGAGCTCAGGGCCCTGCCATTGAATGGCCGACCCTCCACAGGGACAACTCGTCACATTTACATTACAATTCACAACAGCCAAAGTACAGTTTCACAATAGCAATGAAAATAATCCTATGTCTGGGAGTCACCACAGCAGCACTGGGAAGGTTAAGATCGCTGCTCTAGAGAAACAGCAGACAGAATGAGCACACACATGGGATTCACTCACACGCTGGGGTCCACCGGTGGGAAGCCCAAGAATTCTGTAATGCTCCGATTGGCCAGATGTCTCAGCAGGTCTTCAGTATACACTGGAATCCCAAAGAAGTAGGCTCTCATGCCAGTGAAGGAGTTCCCGCCGGCGAGACCAAGAGCAAGCAGACAGAGAGCTTCCCCTTTCCGTGTCCTTTATACAGGCTGCCAACACAAGCTGTGGCCCAGGAAAGCTGCGACTTCCCCTCAGAAGATATCTGCGTCAAAAGTGGGTCTTCCCACTTCAGATTATTTAGTTTAAAAAAAAAAAAAGTCAGCAGGGCGGTGGTGGCGCACGCCTGTAATCCCAGCACTCTGGGAGGCAGAGGCAGGCAGATTTCTGAGTTCGAGGCCAGCCTGGTCTACAGAGTGAGTTCCAGGACAGCCAGGGCTACACAGAGAAACCCTGTCTCAAAAAAAACAAAACAAAACAAAACAAAACAAAACAAAACAAAACAACCTCAGAACTGTAGCCAGCCACTTGGGTTTTAGTTAATTCCAGATGTAGTAAAGTTGACAGCAAGGAAGAGCCATCCAGCAATGTGTCCCCTAATCCAGGTGCTGCTGGCCAGTGATCAGCAGAGGCTGCACAGCAGGAGGCGGTAACCCAAGCTGCGGACCATATAGGGAGACCCCATTAGAGAGAGGAGAGAGAGAGAGAGAGAGAGAGAGAGAGAGAGAAAGAGAGAGAGAGGAGAGAGAGAGAGAGATGCGGGCGGAAGGCCTTCCCTTCAGCTGCCCACAAGAAGACTGCTCGAGGCACGGAGAGGCCCGATGCACACAGTTTGACTCTGGAATTTGCTCCTTAGGAAAGATTCAAGAATCTAGTAATAAAACAGAAATTCCCCCTCCAAAAATACGCTGGGGGGATGTTGGTCACAGTGCTCCTGTGCAGTGGCTCCTGCTTCTACCATTATCAGCCAAGCAGCCCAGCACCCGGGGATCCCCGGCTATGTGCACAGCTTTATTCCGGGACACTGTGGCCGGGGCTGGCCCTGAAACACACAGGCAACACGTATGACCTGAGCCTTGAGGAAAATCATCCAAGTTAATACAAAAAGCAGGAGAAAGGCTTACATCCCATTCTTAAGTTACGTCAAACAGTCAGAAAGCCAACAGTGTAGAACAGGAGAAAACATCTTTCTGAGTATACTAGCGGTGGTCACTAAGCTGGGCGATGGCGAGAGGAGAGTGCTTTCCACACTCAACCTCGTACAGGCTGTGGCTCGCACACACACACACACACACACACACACACACACAACACACACACGCGGGGAGGGAGAGGACGTAACCAGACTTTTACATAGAAAATCTCCAAGTGCGATGGAATAGACCTTCAGTCTCAACATGAACAGCATGAACGAGACAATCGATCTTCGAGTCCAAGTCAAGCACAGTCTCCACAGTAAGTTCCAGGCCAGGCAAGACGACACAGTGAAATCCATCTCTAAATACATACACAGAAAACAATTTTAAGGGCTAGAGGTGTAGAGCTCTGTGGTAGAGCACTTGCCGGGAATGCTAGAGGCTCTTGATTGGTCCCCAGCCAAAACAAACCAAGAAAGAGGAGGAGGAGGAGGAGGAGGAGGAGGAGGAGGAGGAGGAGGAGGAGGAGGAATTTTGAAACTAAACCTCCCGTCTCTCCTCCACTGTAAGGTGATTACCCTTTTGGACTTGAGAACATTTCGGAAGAAAGAATTGCCTTAATGGCAGACGTCTCCAAGAATCCCGCTACCAGGAAAGAGCTCTCCTCAAATGACACACACCCTAACCCCAGACTGGAGAGGAGGAGGTCTCTAAGTTCTAGGGCAGTCAGAACTCATTACATAACGAAACCCTGTCCAAAAAGACAAAAAGCTAAGACACCTCGCAAGTGCTGAACTCCTGGTTTTCCCGTGGGAAGTCCATGTTCAACCCTGAAGCGCCAGGTCATCTCCCCTGCTCCGTCCCCAACACACCACACACTCGTCCACCTTAAAATGCTCGGGGAAACCGGGAAACCAGGCTCGCGGAGCAGAAAGAGCTCCTGGCGGCTGTATAGACCTGTTTGTGGAGCAAAGAAAACATCACCCACATGTTTCATTACACTTCAGAATCCACTCACAACTGACCAGTCATTTGAACTTTAGATTCTTGTTTGAAATTTTAAAACAACAACAAAAACTGCAATAAAAATAATGAAATGGGCGGGTTACTGCTTTGAGAGTGGTCATGGGACCGCGGTTTGGGCAGCGTGTTAGGTGCTCAGTGGCCTCAGAGGACAAGGCGCAGGAGCGTCCCTCTCCGCCTGGTGGAGAGGGAGGGACGACACACAGACGTGCTGGGAGGACAGGTGAGGCCCTGAGACTGCGGTGCAAAGTGAGGACGGGCGGGGGCGGGGCACCTATGCCAGGGGAGCCTTTAGGGAGGCATGGAGGGTTAGAGGGGGCGGAGGCCGTGAGTGGGAGCGGAGGTCGTGAGTGAGTGGGGGGCGGAGGCCGTGAGTGGGGATCGGAGGCCGTGAGTGGGGGGCGGAGGCCGTGAGTGGGGGGCGGAGACCGTGAGTGAGTGGGGGGAAGAGACCGTGAGTAGGGAGCAGAGGCTGTGAGTGAGTGGGGATCGGAGGCCGTGAGTGGGGAGCGGAGGCCGTGAGTGAGTGGGGGGCGGAGACCGTGAGTGAGTGGGGGGCGGAGGCCGTGAGTAGGGATCAGAGGCCGTGAGTGGGGGGCGGAGGCCGTGAGTGGGGGGCGGAGGCCGTGAGTGAGTGGGGGGAGGAGGCCGTGAGTGGGGGGCGGAGCCCGTGAGTGAGTGGGGGGAAGAGACCGTGAGTAGGGAGCAGAGGCTGTGAGTGAGTGGGGATCGGAGGCCGTGAGTGGGGAGCGGAGGCCGTGAGTGAGTGGGGGGCGGAGACCGTGAGTGAGTGGGGGGCGGAGGCCGTGAGTAGGGATCAGAGGCCGTGAGTGGGGGGCGGAGGCCGTGAGTGGGGGGCGGAGGCCGTGAGTGAGTGGGGGGCGGAGCCCGTGAGTGGGGGCGGAGCCCGTGAGTGGGGGGCGGAGCCCGTGAGTGAGTGGGGGGAAGAGGCTGTGAGCCGGAGCAGAGGAAATGGTTCAGAGCAGAAGGGCCGGCAAACAGAGCCAGCGGGGCCAATGGCTGTGAGCGGCTTCTTCGAGGAGGCTTGAAGGGGACCGAGAGCAGGTGACAGACATATGACAGACATACCGCTTCGCTCAGAACTGAGAAAGCGGTAGGCATTTCTGAGCTCTAAGTGGCCAGATCTGACCTGTGATCTGTCCAGGCAGGACTGGTGGACGCCACAAATGGAAACAGTATGGAGTGCTGTGGACCCGGTCCTATACCCGACTTGCCCGTCAGCTGAAGGGTACGAGAAGAGTCCCTCCAAAGAGATGGCCCTGGGCCAGCCTCTGCTTCTCGTATCCAGCATGTTCCCTGTCCACCCCTACCTCCCTAGCCTTCCTGAGAGAAAAGTCTCCAGGCATGCCCACTTCCTTCCTACCTGTGCACCCCACTGTCCTTCCGAGAAAACGTCTCCAAGACTCGGGCTCTGCTCTGCTCTCGGACAGTTGCTTTCCTCCCCACTGGAGGGCAGAGCCCCACCCAGTGCAGAAGCTCCGCCACACAGCCCTCTGCTCTGCAGGCCTGCGGCTTGGCAATGCTCCTTGGAAAACAGCCTTGATAGCATATGTCACAAAAGACAAACTTTGGTTACTTAGACTCCCGGTGACTGTGCTCACCAACAGGGCAAGGGCCTGGGGTCAGCCCCGTGCGACAGGCAGCTGTCCCAGGGACACTGCTCTTGAACACAGGGTCCTTCAGCTGGAGATGTAACTCAGTTGACATTGTACTCACAGAGCAGGCACAAAACCCACGTTCCAGCTCCAGCACTATATAAAGTAGTCATGTGAGCACAAGTCTGTACTCTAAGCACCCAGGAAATAGAGACGGATAAGAAACTGGAGATCTAAGCCGGGTGGTGATGGTGGTGCACGCTTTTAATCCCAGCACTTGAGAGGCAGAGGCAGGCAGATTTCTGAGTTCAAGGGCAGCCTGTCTGCAGAGTGAGTTCCAGGACAGCCAGGACTACACAGAGAAACCCTGTCTCGAAAAACAAGAGAGAGACAGAGACAGAGACAGAGACAGAGACAGAGACAGAGGGGGGAGAAGGTTCCTTAGTTCCTCCCATGCTGAAGGGTGCGCAGGTGACCTAGAGTGACCGACAAAGGAGGCCGAGCACACTGAAGTTGTGTCCTGTCTCTGAGCTAGTCTGTTGGAGGGACTTGAGCTCCTTCAAAAATAATAATGAGCTAACCTGCACTCGACACGGAGGAAGTATGTGGGCCAGAATTAATTCCTCTGAGAATGATCATAAGCATTCTGTGCTCCTGTCTGCTGCTGCTGCTGTGTGTGTGTGTGTGTGTGTGTGTGTGTGTGTGTGTCTGTGTCTGTGTCTGTGTCTGTGTGTAGAAAGAAGGCAGGGCCTTCCAAATGGTATTCCTGAGATGACCTGCCCACGAGCCACGTTGATTAACGACAGATCTTCACCTCTCCCTGCAAACTCAGTCCCCCAGTTCCATGCCAGCCCTGCCTCAGTCTGCCTGCAGAGGGTTCCCTCCCCCCTGCCCTTTGTCCATCTCCTGTGGCTCCCACAGGCCTTTCTCTCCTAACACCTACACACACACACACACACACACACACACACACACACACTCAGAACTATCCAGCCCTCCACTGCAACAGGCATTTCCCTGCAAACCCACAGGCCACTCCCGCCAGGGAAGCAGGGAGGCTGACTGCAGATCTTCAGTTTTTCTTCTGCTCCTTCAGTCCCCGTCCCATCCCCCAACCCTTAGCAGAACACCTGCTGTGGTCTCCCTTTCCTGACTCCATCCCCAACGGATCTTCTCCTTCCTTTCAAGCTAGCCAGAGCTATGCAGTGAACCCCTGTCTTTTAAAAGGTGAACAGCACCTGAAGTTGTCCTCTGGCCTACACACACACACACACACACACACACACACACACACGGAGAGGGAGAGGGAGAAAGAGAGAGCAGGAGGAAGCAGGAGGAAGGAAGACAGGGAGAGAGAAAAATACAAAAAGAACAAAGTGATCTCTGCGAGCCAGCGAGCGTGGTCTCCTCAGAGGCTGAGGCTGGGCTGCTGGCTTTTCTCCCTGAGCTCCAGGCCTTGCTCCTGAGGCTGCTAGCGCAACCTCGATTCCCCGAAGCCCTTCTCTGACTGGAGTTTGTTCTGTTCCTGTGAGAGCAGCAGAGACTTCTGAATCCTCTTCCTCTGCTACCCTTCTTGAAAAAGATCCTAGCCGGGGTGGTGCTGGCACACACTCTGGGAGGCAGAGACAGGCGGATTTCTGAGTTCGAGGCCAGCCTGGTCTACAGAGTGAATTCCAGGACAGCCAGGGCTACACAGAGAAACCCTGTCTCGAAAAAACCAAAATCCAAAAACAAACAAAAAAAAAAAAAAAAAGAAGAAGAAGAAGAAGAAGAAGAAAGAAAAAGAGAAAGAGAGAGAGAGAGACAGACAGACAGACAGACAGACAGACAGAGTGATCATAAGTCCCTTCAGCTAGGCACAACTTCTTTTAGGAAGCTGGAAGAGGGAAGACCCTGAGTTTAAAATCATCCTAAACTACACAGTGGATTCAGGATCACCCTGGGATACATGCCCTGTCTAAAAAAAGAAAGGAAGGAAGGAAGGAAGGAAGGAAGGAAGGAAGAAAGGAAGGAAAGAAGGAAGGAAGGAAAGAGAGAGAGAAAGAAAACATATAAGTGGTGGCTGGAGCACTGGCTCAGAGGCTGAAAGCAGAGACTGCTCTGTAGATACCCAGATGCAGTCCAGTCACCACCGTGGCAGCTCACCATGGCCTGAAACTCTAGTCCCAGGAGATGGACTAACTTCTCACCTCCAAGGGCATCAGGCATACACATGGTTCCCAGGCAAGCAAGTCAGCCATACACATAAAAATAAATTAACCTTTAAAAAAATGAGTATGTGTTTATGTGTGTAATTTATAGGGTTAAAACTGTCAGCAAGCCGGGCGTGGTGGCGCACACCTATAATCCCAGCACTTGGGAGGCAGAGGCAGGCAGATTTCTGAGTTCGAGGCCAGCCTGGTCTACAGAGTGAGTTCTAGGACAGCCAGGGCTACACAGAGAAACCCTGTCTCGAAAAAACCAAAACCAAACAAACAAAAAAACAAAGCAAAAACAAAAACAAAAACAAAACAAACAAAAAAACAAACAAACTGTCAGCAAATTAATCATTATGAATTTCTGATATTTGAAGCAAGAATAGAAAGGCAAAAAGAAACTGTCTTTCTCAACCTGGCCTCGAACTCATGAGCAGATCTTTTACCTCCTGAGTGCTGGAACTATAAGTATGTTCCCCCACATGCTCACATGGCTGGGAAACATGTTTGCTGAGACAAGGTAACCCAGGCTAGCCACAAACTTACTATGTCCCCTGTGTTTGGTGCCCATTTCAGTCACTGTTCTATCACTGTGCAGAGACACTCCACAGAGACACACAGGTTCACGGCGGCGTCGACGTCAGGCAGGGAGCAGGAAAGGATGCAGGCAGACGTGGTGTTCCGTAGCTGAAGAGGCCTACATCTGGAGCCACAGGCCGCGGGGAGAGAGGCAGGCTGTATCTTCTTGTGAAACCTCAAAGCCCACCTGGGCTTCCTCCAACAAGGCCACGCCTCTTCCAGCCAGACCACATTTCCAATCCTTCTCAAGTAGTATCCCTGGTGATGGCCCGGCCAAGCATTCAGATGGATGAGCCTGGAGGCCTTTTTTCTCAGACCACCATACTGTTAATGGTCACTTTTGAAAATCCGTGTGTGTGTGTGTGTGTGTCTGTGTGTGTCCACTGTGACATGTCTGGAAATCAGAAGACAACTTTTGAGAGTCAGTTCTCTCCACCTATGGATTCCAGGGATGGAGCACAGGCTAGGAGGCTTCTCCCAACTGAGGGTCTCACACCCAGGGCTTCTCGTTTCTCTGTCACTGACATGACTTCCCACCTGGGCTGTGCACTCTGGCGGCCAGCTGTTCACACTCCCTGCACCCCTCACAACCTCTTTCACATTGGCCAAATTGCTGATCGCCTCTGTCCCAGTTTCCTTTATCTATGTGGCATGATGTCAGCACACAGCAGTGGGCTGTAAGCATTAGCTGGGTGGTGACTGGGACGCTCTTGTGCAGGGCTTGGCAGCGAGAGCTGTTTAGTAAACGGCAGCTATTGGTGGTGCTATTCTTTTCTTTTCTTTTTTTCTTTTTGGTTTTCCGAGACAGGGTTTCTCTGTGTAGTTCCAGCTGTTCTGGAACTCACTCTGTAGACCAGGCTGGCCTCGAACTCAGAAATCTGCCTGCCTCTGCCTCCCAAGTGCTGGGATTAAAGGCATGTGCCACCACCGCCTGGCTTATTATTATTATTATTATTATTATTATTATTATTTTCTTATATAGTCCTTAGGACTGTCCTGGGGCTGGTATTGCTTTTGTCTCTAACAAGAAAACAGGAGCTAAAGGGGATTCTGTAGGTCATGGTTCTGGCTTTAAGTCCCAAGGTCTGTTTGTTTCACAGTACAGGAAATCAGATCCCATTTGCCCATGCTAGGAGACTGTTCTACCATTAAAGCATTAAAGTAATCCCTGACCACAGGGGTAGCTTCCTTCCTTCCTTCCTTCCTTCCTTCCTTCCTTCCTTCCTTCCTTCCTTCCTTCCTTTCTTCCTTCTCCTTCTCCTCCTCCTCCTCCTCCTCCTCCTCCTCCTCCTCCTCTCTCTCTCTCTCTCTCTCTCTCTCTCTCTCTCTCTCTCTCTCTCTAAAGAGGTAGCTATTTCTGGTTCTCATGCCTTTGAAAGGACAAGGAGTCATTATTCCCTGATGTGATGCAAAAGGAGGTACACCCATCCTGTCACCCTTGGCTTGATGGTCTTGCCACAAACAGTAACTGCAATTGAATCATGATTTTTCTATGAAACCTGAAATGTATAGGGCTTGGAGGGGACAGAGGGCTTACTTTAGCAGAGCAGTCCAGCAGACCCAGAGCCTTCTACAGTGTGAACGGCTGGCTCACTTCCCTTCAATCAGTCAGTGCTGCAATCCAAAGAGAGCCGGGAGGAGGCCAGCAGAGGAGAACAGGCGGAAAGCTGCTCCAGGCGAGGTGGGCTGTGAATGGGACAGAGCAGACCAAAGCCACGTGCCCGGCCTGCTGGTGTGCGGGTGTTGGCCCGCATCCCCAACAACATTATGCAATTAAATAGGAGCGGAATATTAAGAAAGACAAAAGAAATATTGGGAGTTGTGTCAGATGTGAGGATAGTATGTGAGGGGTTGTTTTGTTTTGAAGAATCACGTTGAGAAATTTAATGACAAGTTGTCTTGGTGTCTGTAATTTAATTTTTAAAGAGATTTTTAAGTTTTTAAATTATGTATATGTGCCGGGCAGTTGTGGCGCACGCCTTTAATCCCAGCTCTTGGTAGGCAGAGGCAGGCGGATTTCTGAGTTCGAGGTCAGCCTGGTCTACAGAGTGAGTTCCAGGACAGTCAGGGCTATCTGAAACCCTGTCTTGAAAAAAACAACAACAAAAAAATTATGTATATGTTTGTGTATGTACATGCTCATGGGTACAGGCACTGTTTGAGGCCAGAAGAGGGTGTCAGATCCCTGGAGCTGGAGACAGCCGTAGACTATGGAACGTTAGTGCTACAGACCAAACTCAGGTCCTCTGCATGCTCATCCTCTCATCCCTGGGGCCACCTGTTTATTTAAGGCCAGTTGATGGTTTGGTTAAGACAAACAGGAATACAGCTGGGACTGGGAGGGGGTGGGGTACCTAAGGTCCTAACTCCAAGGCCACAGTAACCAACCGGCAAGCTAGAATAGCTGAGGAGAGTAAATACATTCATCTCCAACTTCATCAAATCTTTACTTTACTTCCAAGCCAAGTTCACAGGAAATCACAAGTTTTCATTTCATTCTCTAACAGTTTCCAAAAATAACATCTAGAATATACGCCCTATCGGCCAGCCCGCCACTGGAGGGGTTATTTTAAGCTTGACATGACTAGAGCGAAGCAAGCTCTTGGTGTTGTGACACCAGTCTCTGTGTGGAAAGGATCCTCTGATCGGTGCCCGAGCTTGGCCAAGGGCCCCATGGTGCACGTGGGCCAAGGCACAAGCCCGAGCTGAGGGAGGGAAGGCGTGGCTGATGAATAGAAAGCTTTCCTTCACAGAGGGGAAATCTGTTCTCAAAGCAAAGCGGCGGCTCCAAGCTCCTCAGTCAGTAAAAATGTAGAATCTAAAGAAGACAATTCCAACAGATCTAAATCTCAGGTCTAGATTTCTTTTCTAGATTGAAATAAGGGTTGAGTCCCTCAAGGTGGCTCAGTGGGTAAAGGCACTTGTCCCCAGAGCCCGGCAGCCTGAGTTCAATTCCCAGATCCCAGGTAAAGGTCTACAGAAACGGCCAGCTCCACCACAACCGCCACAGGTGCGGCATGCATGGAGAGACGTGCACACACACACACACACACACACACACACACACACACACACACACACACACGTGGTGGCTGCTTTTGTTATCAGCTTGACTCCATGTACAATCACCTACCATCCAAGCTGTGGACGTTTCTGGGGGGATTTTTCTGAGATCACTTGAAGCAGGCAGACCCCCACTGACTCTGGGCCACCCGAGCTGGTGGCGGCCCACACAAAGGCTGCAGAGGAGAGAAGCTTCGCTTCTGTGCCTGCTTGTCCTCTCCCTGGACTGTCACTGAGGCGGCCCTTCCCTGGTATCAGAGCCAACGTCCTTGGGATTCCAACCCAGACTGAAGAGCAGCCGCTCTCCAGGCGTCTCCCAGGCCTCTCTACCAGATCAGGGCTGCGGCGACAGCCAGCCTCATGGACTAAACAACTGCTCGATTCTTGGCCTTTCCAGTGGGAGACAACCATTGCTACACTACCCTGAACATACTGTATAAGCCAGTCTAATGAATACTCTTTTAATATGTTTATTCTATCAATTCTTTTCCTTTAGAGAACCTAACACACATATCTGTGCATCTGAGCACACACATACACACACACACACACACACACCACACACACGTACAATGATAAATAAAAACTCAAATAAGACCTTGAACATTAGAGCTGGGGCTGTTACTCCGAGTTAGACTGTTCCCTAACATGACCAGGGCTCTGAGTTATAAAAAAAAATGCATACACAGTAAAATGTCTATACGCAAAATATCCTTGGGCCGAGAGGGATGGCGCATGGGCCGCACTCAGGAGGCCGAGGCAGGGAGGACGACCAAGGCCAGTCCGGGCCACACACTGAATTTCAGGCCATCTTGGGGCTAAGAGTAAGAATCTATCTCAACAAACAAAACAACCGAGCTGGAACAAAAGCCTGAGGTTAAGATCTGCTTGTTGCTCTTCCAGAAGCTAGAGCTCAGATCCTAGAATCTATGCGGAGGCACACAATCACCTGCACCGCTAGATCCTGAGTTCCAGTAGATCTGGCACTTTCTTCTGACTTCCTCAGGCATGTATATTAAAAAATACAGGCAAAATATTCATATATATAAAATTAAATAAAAATGTTTCGAAAGAAAAATAGAGTGAGAGACAGAAAAAAATCAAAACAAGCAAAAAAAAAAAAAAAAAAAAAAAAAAAAAAAAAAAAAAAAGCCAGAGAAGCTGATAAGATAGCTTGGTTAGTAAAGGTGCTTCCTATAACTGTAGTTCAGTCCCTGGGACCCACATGGGAGAAGGGAAGTTGTCCTCTGATCTATACATACACATGCGCGCGCGCACACACACACACACACACACACACACACACACACAGAGTTAATAAGTGAAGAAAGGTGGATGTGAATGTCTCAGATGCTACAGAAACCAGATCTTTCAAACGAATACTGGCCTTAGTTGTCTGCTATTCCCAAGAATCCCATATGCAGATCTCCATGGAAACTAAGCATGCCCAGGAAGGAATGCGGCCGGCTTCACCGTATTCGCCTTGCTTGCTTATGTTGTACTTAACTCTCTTCAGAGAGATGTTCCTTTATTTCAGTTTCTTTGAAAGTCCCTTCTTTCCCACACCAACTTTCCCAGATCTCTTGATTTAAGATTTCTAATAGGCTAGGCTACCTTTACCTCTCAAAGTATAAAGAATCAATTCCAGGCGGTAGATGCAGATACTCTGAAAGGCTTGTTTTCCCAACAGTTTTCCAAAGGCCTTCCAAAGCGCTTCTGTGCAGCAGGACAAGAGGGACTTCCTTCAAGCACAAATGTCTCCTGAGCCATCTGTTGACTTCTGCTCTCTGGAGATTTGGCTGCATGTAAGCTTCTAATTTAACTCTGGAACAGTGAAAGGAAGTCCAAGGTCAATTTTAAAAAGTGTTAGGGTACAATACAAGGTAGATTCCAGTGGCGATGGTGACTTCATCAGGCTCTTGGTCTAAGCCAGGTGTTCAGCCTTTCACAGCTGCTTCTCATTTAACAGAACACCTTCAGAAACCGGACGTAGTGCTACAGCAGAAGAGAGTTCCGGGGACCAAAAAGCCGACCTGAGCACGGGCAGCCAGAAGAGCCAGAGAGCTCTGGAAACCCAGGCCGGTGTTCAATCAGCCTTCCTGAGCGGCCTACCTCTGCAAGAAGGCAGGGCAGAGGGGGAGATAACAAGGCTGCCTTCCACTCTCAGCACAGGACCTGTGGGAAGCTCGCCCGCCACAAAAGCCGAGTGTCCATGCCCATTGTTTCTATTCCACAGAGATGGAAAAGACTCCTCAAGATAAGCTAAAGCCACGGACTTTAAAGGGACTTCAGCGTCTGTCCCCTCAGCCAGGTTAGGCAATGGCTGTCCCTACTCCTGTGAGATGTAAGAAAGGTGGTTTCTAATTGTGTTTGTGTATAGTCACTGAAGATTGTGTATGTATGTGTGTGCATATTTACATGTGTGTGAACGAAGGTGTATATGTACATACATGTATAGACTTGTACATGTGTATGACTAAGTGCTACGCATTTGTGTGCACACTCATTGTGTGATGACCCTATGCCCAGCCCCGTGGCCAGGCTAGGGGATGTCAGCTCTGGGAGACAGTCCGCCTGGAACAGCTCCACTACCTGACAGCAAAGAGATCACCTGCTGCTTATGCAGGCTCTGACCAACGCTTACATTCAAGGCATGGAGGTCTGGACTCCCCAAGTTCCTGGACTCCCCAAGTCCCTGGACCCTCCAAGACCCTGGACCCCCAAGTCCCTGGACTCCCCAAGTCCCCATGGTCCCTTTGGCTTCCCCTGGAGAAGACCTGTCTTCTTTCTGCACTCCAGCCTCTGGCCTGTCTGCAGAATGAGGTGCATCAGGGATGTCTACATGCTTCCGGTTCAGAACTCAACAATTCTGACATCAAGGCTGGGACTTCTTTTTATGCTGGACTCACCCCTGCCTGCCCTCTTCCCCCAGGGAACAACAGCAAGTACTCCACAAACTCCTTGTCAACTGTCTGGCAGTGAAGTCATTTCTGTGTGAATCAGAGATGGGGAGATGGGGACACAGCGCCGCCGAGACAAGGCTTTCATTCTCTGTCTTCATTTGTTGATAGATCGGTTACTTTTTTAGATAGAGTCGCTCTATAGTCCGGGCCGGGCTTGAGACCACTATGTAGTCCAGGCTGGCCTTGAACTCATGATGCTCCTTCTGCTTTAGCTTCCCTAAGCTAAGCTCATAGTGCGCATCACCATGTGTGGCCCTCATTCAATTTTATTACATACCTACGGAGCTCTGAACCAGCCCCGAAGCAGCTAAGTTCTCTGCCATCTCGGAACCCGATTTCCAGAACTTCTGAGTCAATAGTGATCAATTAAAATAATGTAGAGCTTTTGGAATCCTGGGCTGATCCCCTGAGCCAAAGTTCGTCAATGGCTTCCTCCTGGTCCTTCCTTCCTGGACTTTTCTAGTAATTATTTTCTTTCTTTCCTTTTTAAATTAAAATTATTTTATTGACAGATTTATACATGTACACAACGAGTTTCACCCTGTGACCCTCTCTAATCTCCATTCCTCTTCCCACTGAACCCTCTTTTTCCTAAGAGCTCCCCTTCCTACTTTCGTGTTTGGTGTGTGTGACTACGGAGTTTCAAGCCTGCTCTGTAGGCTGTGAGAGCTGACTCAGGCGAGCACAGGCTATGCCAGTGAGCAAAGTGACACCCTACCCCTCAGCCACCAAGAGACCAAAGCGCTGTCAGGACGCAGTGTGGGCTCACGGGCCTCCGTGCTGAAGCGCCGAAGGCACTCTTGTGCAGGTTCAGGGGTTCGTGGGCATGCTGGCTCTGCCACGCCCGAGACGCTGTTTCACAGTGATCCACTCCATCTTCTCTGGCTCTCACTCTGCTTCTTCTTCCACAATGTTCCCTGAGTTTTTTGGGTGGAGGGTTATGTAGAAATGCTATTTAGATCCTGGCCCTCCACTGACTTTTGTTTTCTGACTTTAACCAGTTGTAGGTGTTTGAATTAATTATTGTCTCTGCAAAACAGAAGCAACTCCAATTACGTCTTAAAGGTACACTGTCTATGGATAGGAGACAAATGTTCACATAGAAAACAAAGTTTAGTACTATGTGCATTTAGCAAAATGTCAGTAGTTTATTCTCTCAAGGCCTGTGATCGTCCCAGACGTGAACACGTGGCAAGGTTTACAGTACCAAGCATGAGCTTCGTCCTGTAAGCAGGCCTCAAATCTAATGAGGATGAGGTTGGTTACCCACCATTACACATTAAGCTCGTCTTCCCAGGCCGGTAGCTATCGTATCTCACGGGTACCGAGCTGGGTACCACCCATGCCCGCCCCTGCCAGCAGCCTTTGGCACACCCTCTGGCACTGTGGAAACTGGCCATCAGGAAGGCCTCCGGTCAGCACCAGCTTGATTTACCTATTTCCTGTGACCAAAATAAATGGTGTGTTCAGCAAGAAGGCACTGCCATCAGATTCTGGTGGGCAACCAACAGCAGTAGAAATAGCTTTATTGTTTGGGAGTACTCTGGAAACTTCCTGACATCTCCACGTTACCTGCTGGTGGGGTTCTGTTCAGTGAACTACGGCTTCTGAAGGAAGCAGTGTCCCCTCTGTAGGTGTTCACACAGCCTTTGTGACCCCTTCCTCCAGCCCCTCCTGCTGGGCCCTCCTGTTCCCTTCCCACTGAAATCGGCCATCTTTTTATTTTTTTATTTTTATTTTTTATTATTTATTTATTTATTTATTTATTTATTTTTGGTTTTTCGAGACAGGGTTTCTCTGTGTAGTTCCGGCTATTCTGGAACTCACTCTGTAGACCAGGCTGGCCTCGAACTCAGAAATCAGCCTGCCTCTGCCTCCCAAGTGCTGGGATCAAAGGCGTGCGCCACCAACGCCCGGCCCCTTACTAGCATCTTGTCCTCCATGCTACTCCAAATCAAACACGTAAATCTGAAGATTCAGAGAACAGACGAGCTCTGTGCGGTTTTAACTTGCACTGCTCTGGTGGCTGAGGCTGTAGAATTTTACAATTCCTCTCAGGGTTCTGCATTTCTTCAATTGTTCAATTCCATAGTCCATTTTTGTTTTTTGTTTGTTTTTGTCTTTTAGGTCTATGTTACCTCACTCCGTATAACTCCTCACAGTTCCTCACAGATAAGTGTTATCCACAAACTTTATGATTTAATTTTCTACAGATGAATAAGTTTTCATCAGCGGATGGACATCTCGCCTGGTTCTGTTTCCTAGCTATTGTGAATTCGGCAATGATGAGAATCGATGAGGAGGTGCTCTACGGTAGGAGCATGTCTTTCCATAGCTAACCCGGAGAGGTACGCTGAGTCACACGGAGGTGTGCTTTCAGCGTTTTGAGGAGCCTTCGCACTGCTTCTGAGGGGCCGCACCAGTTCTCACCCCTGTCAGCACAGAGCGAGCCTCCTCCGCCCTCAGCTGGCTGCTCTCCTTGCTCGCCTTAACCACCAGTGATTCTGTGGGGTAAGGCGGAGCTCTGTGCAGTTTTAGCTCCCACTGCTCTGATGGCTGATGATCTAGAATACTCTCGAAAATATCTCAGTGTCTCGCATTTCTTCAAGAACACGTTGTTCAATTCCATAGTCCGTTTTTCCCCCCCAACTGGGTTGTTTGTTGTCTTTTTTTTTTTTTTTAAAGCTCTTCGTGTATTCTAGACTCTAATCCTCCATCAGACATGTAACTGACAGACCTGTTCACATCCTGTAGGTTGGCTCTTCGCTCAGTTAAGGCTTCTTTGGGAATCTTACATGTTACTACTATACCAGTGATTAGTGGTTTAAGTGAAAATGGTTTCAAAGACTTCAGGTGTTGGAAATGAGAAATGTGAAGGCACAGAAATCCAAAAATTTCATATGCCCCAATTCCTGTATTGCCTATGTTTTAGAATATCCTACAATAAAATAATAGGTAAATGTTTGTGTTTTTAAGTTTTCTTTGCAATGCAAACGCCTTTTACTTTCAGATGTTGTACTTTTTGACTTGAATCTTATTTCTGTATGACCAAGCTCCTAGTCAGAGTGTCTTTACCTATGCCTGTATCCGGAGTGTGCACCCCACCACTCGCTCTGTAAGGTTCTGGTTTACGAGTGAGGCTTTTGACCACTTCAAATTCTTTTTTTTTTTTTTCCCTGAGACAGGGTTTCTCTGTATAGCTCTGGCTGTCCTGGAACTCACTCTGTAGATCAGGCTGGTCTCGAACTCAGAACTCCGCCTGCCTCTGCCTCCCAAGTGCTGGGATTACAGGCGTGTGCCACCATCGCCTGGCCAAATTCTTTTTAATTCTGACAGAGAGAAGGATTCATTTTCATTCTTACCCACCTAGATGCCAGTTTCCCCAGCACCATTTGTTGATAATGCTCTTTCTTTTTCAATGAGTATTTTTGGCATCTGTGGGTTGTGTAATTTATATTTGGGTCCCCAATATTATTCAGTATTTCAGCCTTTGTGCCAATACCACACTGCTCTTCCTATGATGATTCAGCTGGATAACTTGAAAGCGGGGGGGGGGTGCAGTGGGTTGGTGATACCCTCCAGCACGGTTTTTTATTTTCCAGGGTTGTTTTAGATCTCCAGAGCATTTCATAGCTCCATATGAATTTTAAGATTTTTCTTTTCCTTTCAAGGAAGAATTGCTTCAGAATTTTGATGGGAAAATCCCACTGGACCTATAGATTATTTTTGATATGATAACTATTTTCACAACATTATATTACCAATGCATGTGCAAGGGAGGTCTCTCATCTTCTGGTGTTTTCCTCGGTTTCTTCCTTCACGACTTTAAAGTTTTCTTATTGATTGATTGATTGATTGATTGATTGATAGGCGAGATCTTGTGTATGCTTGACTAGCCTCAAGCTTCATCTGTAGCCAAGGATGACCTTAAAGTCCCGATTCTTCTGTCTCCCGCATGCGGGATTACAGGCAGATGCTACCTGCCGTGCCTCGGCTTATGCAGTTCAGAGGGTCAAATAGGGAAAGGGGGAGTGTCGAATGAATTTTACAAAGATTCATTTACCCTACACCAGTACCCTATACCTATATTTACCAATTTATAATATTTGGACACACACCTCTGCACCTGTGCACGCGCGTGTGCACGCGCAAACACACACACACACACACACACACACACACACACACACGTCTTAAACATTTGGGAAGGTCAACGCCATAGTGCCTCCTTCCCCTTTAAGATTTTAGTGTGCATTTCCTAAAACCAAAACAAAAATCCTCAGTAAATTATCTATTCAGGAAATTAAATACTGATACAGCACTTTTATCTAATCTAACTTCATACTCTAATGTTTCTAATTGGCCTAATTCTGTCTGTGTTCCCATCCAGCGCAGCTTCTGGTTCTGGGTCACATGTCACAGTGTGCTTGTCTGTCTAGACTCTTCAAGTCTATATTCTTAATCTTTCACTGTCTTTCATACCAGCGACCATTTTTGCAGGTAAAGGCTCCTTTCTTTCTGTTTTTCTTTTCTTTCTTTTTTGCTTTTTAAATTCTTCATGTTTTAGTTTTATACAATGACTAGCAGGCACCTTAGTCACTGGCCGGAAATCAATGTCATCCACCATCAACCCCTAAACTACAGTTCCAGGATGGCTGGCTGTAGTCACGCGTGCCCAGTCCAAGGCGTCTGGCTCTGTCCTACATCAGGCTGACACTCTGAACTGAGCACAGGGTCGTGGGGCCCTGCCTGGCCTTCAGGAGCACCCCTCTGCGACGCCATGCGCTGGCAGGAGCGCCCCCCTTTCCAGTCCAGTTCCACCATTTTCATGATGGCTTCCTCGCAGAGACAAAGTCTCCTGTAGTGCACCAGGCTGGCCTCAAGCTGCCTGTGGAAAATCTGAACTCCTGGTTCGACTGCCTCGGCCTCCTAAGTGGTAGGAGCATAGGCAAACAGTATCATAGTTGTCTCTGTGTGTTACTCAATTATCAGAGAACAATTTGAAGAAATGGGCTCTCTCAGGATGTGGGTCCTAAGGATTGAGCTCTGGTCATCAGGTCTAGCAGCAGGTACCTTTGCCCTCTGAGCCATCTCTACCAGGCTGTAGAGTCTGTCTGTCTGTCTGTCTGTCTGTCTGTCTGTCTGTCTTTTAAAACTCTTTTACACTTGGGAGGCAGAGGCAGGCGGATTTCTGAGTTCAAGGCCAGCCTGGTCTACAGAGTGAGTTCCAGGACAGCCAGGACGACACAGAGAAACCCTGTCTCCAAAAAAAAAAAAAAAAAAAAAAAAAAACCAAAAAAAAAAAAAAAACTCTTTTACAATAATTTTACACTGTAAATGTATTTATAATTTAGACTATTTGTTTACAAATAAGGGTTTGCGTTTTAGCTCAAACTGTCCTTGGATTTAATTTGTAGCCAATATTGAACCTATGATCCTCCGACCTCATCTCCCATGTACTGTAGTTACAGGCAGACACCATTGGCTTTCTCGGTTTTTAAGAGACAACGTTTCAGTCAGGTGTGATTGCTCGTGCTTGTGGTCCTTGCACCCCGAAGTGCTAAAGGCGAAAGGATCAGAACTTCAAGGTCACTTTCAGTTGCACTCTGAGGACAAAATACTGGTATCTCTGCTTTAACTGCTTCTGAAGTTTAGTTACTGCAACAACAGCCACATGGGTCAGGGGCTGGGTGGTCAGGGACACTTACCACCTGTACAGAGGCGCTCTTCCAACCCCTTTGGGGTGCCTCACAACAGCGCTAGCTCTAGCTCTGGCAAGTTTGCCGATTTTTTCTGGCCTCTGTGGGCACCTGCCTTTAAGTACACATAACCACACATAAACATACACATAAGTAAAAATAAAAATCAATCTTTAAAAAAATGTTGGATTCAAAACTGGATTCAAAAATCTGCTGACCAATCTGCTACACCCTAGAAACAGCAGAGAGGGCGCAGAGGGTCAAGGTGCCTGCCACCCTGATGGCGTGAGGTCCCCACTACCCACACGGGGAGAGGAGAGACCCAACCCTCAGTTAACCTCTGACCTTCACATGCACTCTGCGGCACATATGCCCTCTACCACATACATGTACAATAAATAAAGAGATGGAGATGATTTTAGAAAATATCATAAAACTACGGGAGACAGGAAACGGAGTCTTACTCTACAGCTAAGCTGCCCTGAAATTTCACATGATCCTGTCTGAGCCTCCTGAATGAAATTAGTCTTCTCTGATACTATTTCATTTCCCCAATTTTCAGTAAACTTAAAAAGTACTAAATTAGGGGGAAAAAGAGATATCAGAGACTCACAAACTGAACTGCTCTAATTAATTATATTCTAATATAATCTACCTTGATGAAGAAGCCTAATTTAACCAAGTATGCCTTTTAGCGAGCCCTTAGGAGGCAGAAGCAGAGGCAGAGGCAAAGGCAAAGGCAGGGGCAGGGGCAGGGGCAGGGGCAGGTAGATCTCTGTGAGTTTAATTAAGATCAGCCTGGGATACATAACAACGTCCAGGCTACCCACTACCCAGGGATACAGAGATTCTCTCTCTCTCTCTCTCTCTCTCTCTCTCTCTCTCTCTCTCTCTCCACACACACACACACACACACACACACACACACACACGAGCACACACATGACACATGCACACAAATGAATGAAGCCTAGTTACTTTAGAAGGTCCTCCAAAGGAAAAGTGCTGAATTTTATGTTGAGAAGATAGCTCCTGCTCCCCTTCAGACAGTAAATATACCTTTTGCCCTTGCCTGAGAGATTACGACTCTTATCAAACCTTACTGAGTTCTAAGAATTTCATGGTTGTCCAATGCCTCCATGTGGTAGAAAAAATAACATGACCAGGCTTCTTGTGGCATCAGAGGAGTGGGTGCAGGGGCTTGAAGGTGTCTGTCTCTCTCCGCCCCCAAGCCCCAGCCTTGTCTCTCCCTCTCCCTCTCCCTTCTATGAGAAAACCATCCAGATTGAAAGCAGGCTTTATTCTGTGCCTGTTCCTTGTCAGGGCCAGGGCCAGGGCCAGGCCAGCTCGGCAGGTCAAGCTCTTGCCCGGCAAGCCAGATGACCTGGGTTCCGTCCTGGAAAACTACAGTGTGGAAGGAGAAGAGGCCACACACACACACACGAGCTCTCAAAATATACCTATACAGATATTCAAAACAACAGCAACAAAGAAGGAAACCAGACACAAAGCCTCCCAAACTGCTTAGCCATGGGAGATTGTACAGTGAAGCCGGTGGACGGAAGTCACAGCCAGTCCTTTCTGAAGAAACCCTTGTAAAATCCCAAACACAGGAGAGTTTTGTTTGTTTGACAGAAAAAGGAAATCTTTTCTATTTGGCTTCAAGCAAGTTTTAAAAACTATGTTAAGCCGGGCAGTGGTGGCGCACGCCTTTAATCCCAGCACTTGGGAGGCAGAGGCAGGCGGATTTCTGAGTTCAAGGCCAGCCTGGTCTACAGAGTGAGTTCCAGGACAGCCAGGGCTACACAGAGAAACCCTGTCTGGGGGGGGGAACTATGTTAAGAGAGACTGATGTGATAAGCTCTCACAACCCCAGCCCCTGAGCGGCTGAGGCAAGAGGGCCACAAGTGCAGGGCAGCCCGGGGTCCACAGGGAGACCTAGTCTTCAAACAGAAAGCAAGAATGAAAACAAACCCAAACCACAAGCCGTCAAAGAGAAAGGGAAAACATGAATTACCTCCCTATTGTTCATTCACCCACCATCTGTCTGTCCATACAATTTTTTGCTATTTTTATTTTTGGTTTTAAGACAAGTTTTCATGCTACAGCCCGTATTGAACTGGAACTCTCTATGTAGCACAGGATGGCCTTGAATTTATAGTGATCTTCTCTCAGCCTTGTGAGTGTTGGCTTACAGACTTGAGGTACTCTCCCCAGCTGGATTACTGGATTAACATGTCAATTTCCTTGCTTGATATTTGAACTTGCATGTCTGTTCTGTGTATATGTATGTGTATCTCTCTCTGTCTCTGTCTCTCTGTGTCTCTGTCTCTGTCTCTGTCTCTCTCTCTCCCTCTGTGTGTGTGTGTGTGTGTGTGTGTGTGTGTGTGTGTTTCCTATTTGGCTCAGCCTGGCCTTGAACCTGAACATGGTAAAATGTGGTGCCAGGCTCACAATGCCTTTGGGAATGCCAGCTTCCCGTTCCTTAACTATCCCTTAACTTCCTCTGTCTTTTTACTGTAAACTGAGCGGTCCAGTCACAGCACTTAATGAGTTTGAGGCATCTGCCTGGAGCCCACAACAGGAAAACAGCTTCCTTGGGGGAAACTGGGAATGGGGAAATGGGTAGTTATTGGTTATTCTTTTAGGAAAAGAAGACATGGAATACACCCATAAATACAGAACAATTAGTGATGGTTATCCTTGGGATGGAGGATTTGAATAGAGGACATTAGTGTGTTCTAACAATAAGTAAACATTACAGATTATGTGGCTTTCTCAGTTCACTTGGTTGGTTTTTTGTTTTTTGTTTTTGTTTTTTCTTCAAGGCAGGGTTTCTCTGTGTAGCCCAGGCTATCTTAGAACCCACTCTTGTAGACCAGGCTGACCTCTGCCTTCCAAGTGCTGGGATTAAAGGCATGCACCACCACTGCCCAGCTTGGTTGGTATTCTTGTTTTTCTTTTTTCTTTTTTTTTTTTTTTTTTTTTGGTTTTTCGAGACAGGGTTTCTCTGTGTAGTCCTGGCTGTCCTGGAACTCACTCTGAAGACCAGGCTGGCCTCGAACTCAGAAATCCGCCTGCCTCTGCCTCCCAAGTGCTGGGATTAAAGGCATGCACCACCACTGCCCAGCTTGGTTGGTATTCTTGTTTTTCTTTTTTGAAACAGTCTTAATTAGCCAAGGTTGGACTTGCCCTTGCTTTGTTTCAGAGACTGGTTTAGAGCTCCCCCTGCCCCACCCACTCCTGGACTTCAGCTTCCTGCTTCCCCTCCCAAATGGTGGGGTTACAGGCATATTCTATCACACCCACAGTGAGTGCATTTTAAAAATATTATCTGAGCTTGTTTTTCATATTCAATTTATTTTTCTTTAATATAACTGCAGGCCTTCTTCCACACCAGCATTGCCGGAAGTGATGAAGCCCCTGTGTGTGGACAGTTCGGCGTCGGAATTGAGGAAGATCCTCGGGCTTTCTCCACCTTCATTTCTTCAACTGGAACTTGAATGTAAGTTGGAAAGTAGTCTATGTCCCTCCAGACATGGAATTCCTCATTGCTCAACTCTGTCTTCCTCCTGAAAGGTTTCTTTCTTTTACATTTGTCTATTTATTTTGTGACAGGCCTGGACTCATGTGACATAGCCTCAAACTTACCACATAGCTGAGGAAGGCTTTGAACTCCTGAAAATGATTTTTCTAATAAAGTACCCATCATCAATTCCAAGTCTTAAAGACCCCACATCCTAACAGAATTCCCTAGAAAATCCATCCTAGAAGCCCAGATTTGAATGATTCCTTTCCTTTGCAGGATGGCTTACTGAGCATGTTATAGACAGGCATCTGACAGTGTGGGTATATACGGTGTGCTCTTTATACATGAGGAAACTGGAGCTACTGAGATGAGTTCCGATCCTTCCGCCCTGTAACTAGGAGCAGCAGTCAGTCTAGGTAGGAGTGTAGGGAACTCACCTGGCCTGTGTTAGGGCCCCGGGTTCAATTCCCACAATTGCCAAAGGAAGAAAGTAGAAAGCTCAGAAGCCGGAGGCATGTCACAAACCTTTCATCTCAGTGCTCAGGGGAAGAGGAGGGGCAGTCTCTGTGAGCTCAAGGCCAGCCTGGTATACACACACAGAAAATCTTAAATTAAAATGTTTAAAGTTTTAAAATAGTCATCTTTACATCAGAATACTCTGAATACATAGCTCTCTTTATTTACTCATTACTAACTTTTTCACTCTTTTTGGGGGAGACAGGGTCTTGATATGCATCTCTGGATGGCCTGGAACTCTATATAAATTAGGCTGGTCTCAAACTTAGAGGTCTACTTGCCTCTGCCTTCCAAATGCTGGGACTGAGCCACCATGACCTGCTGGTATTATCGTTTATAAGCTGTACCAGCACATACAAAACCAAACACTTCTTGAAGAACAGCTCTTTCTGCTGACAGGAGGCTCAAATGATAGCCCACGAGAAGTCTTATCACTGATACTACACACAATTTGAAGACAACTCTTACTAGATACAGGTTTCCTTAAAGATTGAGTGGAATAAAGTGTGCAATTACTTTATGAATCTTAACACAGCTGGCGTTTCAGACGGAGAGCTAGGTTTAGCTTGATAGTGAGAATGCTGGCTCTGCTTGCTTCTGGATATACTACCAGCTTTCTTTACATTATGTGTGTGGTAACTGAAGCCACTGTGGCGATGGGAAGCAACGACAATTTGAATGAGGCAATTTAAAGTGGACCATGGAAATCTGAGTGCTGTTGTCTGCTCACTACTCAAGATCGTTTATGTGTGGACCTTGTACTTGGATGGCAGGGGTCTGTTCCCTTCAAGGTAAATGACAAAAAGGTAAGAAATTAAGTCCTAATTTAATGGTGGAATATTTTTAAAAATAAATTTTAGTACAGTGCCACACAAGGAACAATTTAGTGACACTTCTGTGTGATTATTCTAAAAATATTATTTGAATAGCATCATACTGGAGTAAAAAGGAAGTAGGGTGCTTTCTAGAACTTTTTTTCAATTCTAAGACTCAGACATTATATCTAATTTAAGAATTCCAAATCCTGTCAAAATCAACAGTTCAAGGTTATTTCCAGTGATCTTACAATCCCAAGTCCGGTCGTAGTTACCTGTCTCGAACCCCAATCGCATACATTAAAAAAAAGTCCACATCCTTTTCATTAACAGGTGAAAGAGGGGTATCTAGTATAAAATTGCACATGCCCGGTGTCCTAAACAGAAACTAGTCTGGGTTTTTCTCAGACGTGACCTCTGCTCCAAGCATGTAATTGCCAGAGGGAGGAACAAGTGTCAGCCCAAAGGAAAACCCTGTTGGGGGATTTTCTTTCTCCCTCTCCCCTTTCTTTTTAAACGGATCACTTCTGGGGAGGAGTCAAAGTCCTCGCCAGGAGAGGACCATCTTTCCCCCACCCCCGCCACCTCACCCCCGGCCCTTTCCCAAAGCCCTCCTGGGAAGAACCACCCCTGCTCACCCGGGTTCCACCGGCCCAGGGGCCCCCAAGCCCGCCCGGCGGCCTCGGCTCGCCCGGCGCGGGGTCCCCGGGCCACGCGGGGGTCTCTCGGGGCTCCGGGGCCGCGGCCCCCAGGTGCGGCGGGGGAGGGGCGCGGGGCGGGGCGGAGAGGAGGAGTGGCGCGGAGCGTGTGCGGCCGGGGAAGCCATTGCCTGGTTAATAGTTGCTGTTGCTGCACTTCCGCTTCTCTCCCAGCGAGAGCGAGACACGAGTGGCCAGGCCCAGCCGCAGCCGCAGCAGCAGCCGCGGCGGCGGCACGGAGCAGCCAGACACAAAGAGAGGTGCGAGGGCCCCCGGGGCGGGCGGGCCGCGAGGCCTGGGGCCGCGGGGCCGCGGGCGGGCGGGCGGGCGGACGGCAGCGCCGGGCCGCGGGCAGCAGGGCCCAGCGGCGGGGATGGGGCGGCGGGCCGGGGCGGCGGGGGCCGCGCGAACTGTCAGCGCGGCCCGGTCCCCGCGGAGACCCGCCCGCCCGGGGCGCATTGTGCGCGCCCGCCGGCCTGCGAGCGCAGCCCCGCGTGGCCGGGCCTGGCCGGGAGCCGTGTCCCCGCGGCCCACGCGGCCCACGCTCGGCTTCCTCACCCTTTCTCGCTGCTCGGCTGGTCCCGACCTCGCCGAACTCGAGCAGACGGCCGGGAGGCCTCGGGGCCGGCGGCGGCGGCGGCTGCCGGCCCTCCCCCGCGCGATCGCGGCCCCCCGCGTCTCTTCGGCCGGTGCGGCGGTGGGCCCCGAGCCTCTGCAGGGCGGCGGGGGCGGCCCGGCCCGGCCCGCGCCCTCCTGACAGCGGAGTTCCCTCTTTGCAGCGCCTGCATGGTCTGTGTTTCTGTTTTGTTTCCTCCCCCTGCAGGGGCCGTTCGCGGGGTGGGGTGGGGGGTTCGCTATGTCGGATGACGATTCGAGGGCCAGCACCAGCTCCTCCTCATCTTCGTCCTCCAACCAGCAGACCGAGAAAGAAGGCAGCACCCCCAAGAAGAAGGAGAGTAAAGTCAGCATGAGCAAAAACTCGAAGCTCCTCTCCACCAGCGCCAAGAGGTATCCCACTCCTCCCTCCGCAGGCATCCCGGCTTCCCGGTCGCTCGCCCGCTCGCCCGCCGCCTCGTGCTGCATGTCAGGGAGGGAGCTCTCAACGACGTTCTCGGGCAGGAAAATGGGGCATGGGAGGCCCACCTGTTTTCTCCACTGCTCGCTCGATGCTTCTGGTTTTGTTAATGCCCTTGTACACATGCAGGAGTTGTGGTTGGCCTCGTCTGTTTCTTGTTGAAGTTTCAAGAATCCTCATTACTTTTATGAGTGACTCTGAATGTGATTCCAGAGTCTTCATCCTAGTAATCAGGCATCCGACTTCCCGGAGGCCGTCGGCATGCTTCATTACTGAGACTACCTTCCTGGGCAGCGCTGTCAAAACGAGTTTGACCCTCTCTCTTCCTCTTCACCTGTTGCAGGGCTGGTGTTTTCTGAATAGTGTTTTCTCCATACATTGCTTAAGGAATAACTAACTCCCATTAGTGGTTAAAAGAAATTTATGTCAAGTTTTCTGGCAGAATTTGAAGAGCCTTTGCCTGTTTGGAGTGTTGAGGGAGATGAAGGAATCAGTGAATGACTGTAAAATTATTTCAGTGACTTTTGGAGACTTATTTTTGTTTAAGAACTTCAGTTTGATACTTTTCAGGAAGACTTGTTGTATTAGACAGGATCTCTTGTGGCCCAGGCTGGCCTTGAACTCAGCACCTTCAGTCTTTTTGATTGCTGGGATTACAGAAGTGAACTGCTTACTACACCCAGCGATAAGTTCTTGGGTAAAAAGACAGGTGTGTACTTTATCCCTGTCAACCTTAAGTCACGTTCTCTGATCCCTGTGCTCCTTAAAATAATCTCTAACAGATACCTGGGACCCCCTCCATCCTTTCGTAACTCCTTGCCTTTTTGTTGGGATAGTTGGCCATAGTGAGGAACAGAAACTGTGGGCTGGTGGGGAAGGGCATTCTTTAAGGACTTTAAAATGAAATGGAAGGTCTAAATGGCTTTGGATCTCTCTGCTCAGTAGTGAGCCTGGAACTCAGAGATCGTGAGTTCTGTTGTTTTCCCTGACCTGAAATTCAGAAACTTGGTCTGCTGTCTTAGTGACCTAACTGGACTGATGGAGTGACTTCAGCTCATTTTAAATGGTTAGTGTTCAGGTCTCGCGGAGAGAGGTGTTGATACTTTGGTAAAACCGTAATCAGTTTCTGTGGTTTGATTATAGCTCACTTCTCCAGGGTCTGTGACGCACCCCTGTGAATCCCTGATCCTTGATCCCACCCTCCTTGCTCAGGATGGCCTTTCTCGATCAGTCCTGGTCTTCTTAAGCCCTCTGTTCTGCTTTGGACCGGTGATGTCAGTGGGGCTTTTATATTGTGCCAGAAATAAGAAAATGGACAGGTATAGAAAGTACTTTGCTTTTTGTCAGTATAGTACAAATAAATAGATTTTCCTGTAGATACAGCTTGTCTTGTATGCTAAGGAAGTTAGAAACTTAGTTCTGGACATAGAGGTACAGGCATTTATCAGCTCAGCCCTTGGAAACAGAAACAGGCAGATAGATGTCCTGTGAGTTCAGAATGAGTTCCATGAGAGTCTTTCTCATGGACAAAACAAAGAAATGTAGAACGGACTGTTGGGTAGCTTAGGTGGTGGTGTACTGGCCTGGCAGCGTGAAGCGTCTTCAGCCTGTAACCCAGGGCTGTGCCAGGTAGGGTCAGTTCAGAGTTCTCCTTTTTAAAGGTCTCTGGAGGGCAGGAGGAGGCCAGCTGGTGATACACGGAGCCCTGCTGCTTTTGGCTGGACCCTTTTCCCCAGTAAAGGGGAAGACAAACTGAGTGTTGGCTGGAGAAGGCCCTACCCTAGGAAAACCTTTGGGAGTGAAGAACAACCGTATCATCCCTTGTTAGCCTGACCTATGAGAGACTACTTGGAAACAGCTGGCCAAGAAACATTACAAGTAGAAATGGCTGCTGGGAAGCAGTAAGTGGAGGTGTTGCCCGCAAGCCAACCTGCCGGATGTGTCTTTAGTGCAGTGGATTTAGACTCGTTGATTCCTTCTTGAAACAGTGACTGTTTGTGTTAAAGGAGAGCGAGGTTAACACCAGCAGCAAAGGGAAGGGGAAGAGCGGAGGGGAATCAGAAGGAGTTAGAGTGTGTTGGGAAGGGCAGAGGTACCAGGAGGTGATGTGAGCGTGAGACCCACATGGACAGACTGGGGGATGTGTTTGCTGTGCAGCACAATCCCTGGTAGAGGAGGGCACCGGTGGGGACTGGGCCGGGCTAGACACACTTTTGAACAGGGCTTTAGATCACTCGCAGACCTTGGATCCGTAGTCTGGAGATGCTGCAAATGGTGGAGTTTGAGATTCAGTGAATAAAACTGCCTGGTATTGGACTTTAAAAAGGTTATAATTGTATTCTGTGTGTATTCATGTGGTATGTACGGATTCAGGCATGTCAGGGTACATGTGTGGAGGTCAGAGGCCAAATTCCTGGGGACAGTTCTGCCTCCGTATGTAGCTTGGAGGGATTGAACTGGGGTCAGTCAGGTAGGATAGCAAGCATCCTTAGCTGTGAGTTACCACCAGCCTTCTTAGAAGCTTCACTTCTGAGCATTAAAGGAGCAAATTGTCCTTTTTACAGCTCATGGAGACACATTTGCTTTCTGATAGATCTGAATGTCGTCAATTCCAACACAAGAGGAATCTGGAAACTAGTCCTCCAAACTAACATCCATCTGGGAATGACACACCAGATGCAAGCGTGTAGGGCCTGAAGTGCTTGCTGGAAGTAGACTTCAGCAAGACACTAATAATGTCAGGAGAGACTGGATGTTCTAAACTGTAGGGACAGGAAGTGTCTTCAGTAGGAAAGTTTGAAGAACTTCCCCAGGCACCACTCAATTTGTTTTCCTTTTAACGTGAAAGAAGTACCAGCTAAAAATGTCAGTGCATTATAGCAGGCTTCTTCTTCCTCTTTGGAAAGGGAAAGACATCCATTGTCACTCAGAGTTCTGAGTGTGGTCATTCTTTTTACTAACTGCCTTGGTGGGTTTTTAAGTTGTAACAACAGCCCATTAGGATGAGAAGTTATACAAATAGTCTCCCCTTAGGAGAGGCAGCTTAACGTCCCAAAGTTTGTTGTTTTAACTGGTGCCCTCAGCGCCTGGGTTAGGCGAAGAGAAGACAAAGGCCAGGGCCGGGTGTGAACTGTCAGTGGCTTCGGCCCCGGCGTGGGGGATGGGCTCTTTGTGAGATGGGGAGGTGCGGAGCTGCGGTGCGGTGCGGGCGGGCCCGCGGCCAGGCTGCCCGAGCGAGCACGCTTGTCCCCGGCCCGCAGGGCGGGCGCAGGTGGCCGTGCACCTGTGCGGCCCGGGGTCCCCTGCTCTCAGCTCCACCCAGCACTTCCTGGGCTGCTCGACCCTTGGCGGCGGTGGTCCCTGGGGCCCGAGCGGCCATATTGGCTGTGCCGGCAGGCCACTTCGCCGGGTGCGGGCAGGGTCGGGGTCTGAGCAGTCCTGACCTGCTGAGGGCGCTGGTGCGCGGGGTCCTGGCCTTACGGGGTGGGGAGTGGGGGGGCGAGGGGGGTACCTGACGGGGGTCGGCTGGGAGACTCAGAACTGTGGGCCTGGTCTGGGGTGGGGCTGGTGTGTGGAGTCAGTTTGTTTAGGGTGCCAAGAGGCCCAGAACTGCAGAGGTCTAGTGCTGGGGTTCCAGCAGGAGGAGCAGACCTGGGGAATCCCAGGGGAGACCTTTGTATGCGTTCACGGGTGAGATGCTGGGAAAGCTGGGAAGCAGCCAGGGAGACAATTTTAAACTGTTTAAAAGGAAAGCACCGAGGCCAGCTGCCCCAGTGCTTGGCAGCAGCGGAAGCCCTGTGCTGTCACGGGTGGGCGAGGCCTCAGGCTTCCCCCCTGCACTGGGCCCTCAGTGGAGTAAGGTGGGCTGACTTCTGGAAGGGCCTCCAGCTAACTCACTGTCCCCTGGTCTCCTAGGATCCAGAAGGAGCTGGCGGACATCACTTTAGACCCTCCGCCAAACTGCAGGTAAGCTGCCAGTGCATCCGACTTCTTGCTGGCGTTTCCTGTTAGAGACGGTTGCTTTTCTTCTGTGCTCTGTGCATGCTTTGGTGCTAACATCAAACAAAATGTATATGTATCTGTGGGTGTGGCATGCAGCCGGCTAAGGTTTGTTGAGAAGTGATGGGTTTCCATGGAGTGAGTGGGCACTTGTGCATATGAAACAGGAGTGAAGTTAGCAAAGGAGCTTGCCTTTTATTGTGGCTGTAGGTGATGTCAGCCTCTCCACATGCAGTTGGGGGCATTGCTTTGCTGGAGTAACCTTACCACAGCTCCCCTAAGATGCCGGAGTGTGCGGTGAGGACAGGCTGGCCCGCACAGCTACGCCATCATAGCAAACTGACTTTGAAAAGCAATTCTGGAAGTGACAGGTGGCTTTACTAGAATAATTTTGCTTTAAATTATAAATTTAAACGCTTAAAAGGTGGTGTTATTTGTTGATATTGCTTAATCCAGTGTGAAAACAGTTTGCAGCCAGCTTTCAAAGGATGGCTTTGCCACTTGGCTTTACTTAAACTCATCAGTTTTGCATTTCTGAGGCAAGATGGCAAGAAGACATGATTTGTCTAAACTGGTGTGTGAATCATGGGGCTCTAGAGCACATCTCAGAACCAGGGTCAACCGTGAGGAAGGTGGGGTTTCACGGTGCTTTCAGTTTATAGGTAGGAGTTACTGGCCAGTATCAGTGAGTATTCACAGCAAGTATGTGCGAACACTCAGGGCGGAAGCCATCTGAAGTGTTTGGTTCGGTCTGTGTGTGACGGCATGGTGTGCGCTCTGTGGGGCTGGTCTCCTACCTTTGTGTGGGTCTCGGGGTGAACTCAGGCTGCCAGGCTGGAGCTGTCAGATCTCCTCAGAGCCATCTGGTCCACCCTAGTGCTTTCACTTTGTATGGATTTGTTCATAGTGTGTTGATCAGATTTGTGGTACTTTTTGAGATTTTGTCCTGATTTGTAAGAAAGTTATTTTGAGTATTAGGTACTTTTTTTGTTTTGTTTTGTTTTGTTTTTTGGAGACTGTTTCAGGCTGGCCTCAAACAATGTCTAGCTGAGGGTAGCCTTGAGTTTTTCATTCCCCTAGCGCTGGCATTAGCAGGTGTGGGTGCCATGCTGGCTTTTTGCCAGGCTCACGCACTCTAGCACCTGAGCTACACCCCGGAAAGACACCTTAAACTAGGTTCTTCAGCTGAGCCCTAATAATCCTCAGAATTTCTGGTGTGGCTGATCATTTTTCAGTGGTTGAGAAGTAGAGAAATCTTGAGATGAAAGCCCAGTGCTTCCCTGGTTGTTTGTGTAGAATCCCGGACACTCCCTACGGCAGGCCGCGCAGGAGCTGCTGCTGCTGTCGGTGCCGCTCCCCTGTGTGCGTCTCTTGTGAGTTTCAGCAGCTCCAGCTGATCAAGTTATAAATTGTAGTTTCAAACAAATATCAGTTATTCAAACACAAGTGGTTTTCTTGTGGGTAAGTGCTATCACATTTAAAGCTGTGAACAATTTGAAGGTTTCATGAGATAATTGTGTTTTAGAAGAAGGAAGCGTACCCTTGAGTCCACGCGGTAGCAGGGTTCATCTGAGAGGCTCTTCCCCTCCGTAGATTCTCATACTCACACCTTCAGTGTGAGCTCCTGGAGCATTGCCTCTCACTGGGGACGGTGCGCCCCGCATGGCGGGACGGCGAAGCTTACTACTCTAAAGTGTTTTGGGACCAAGAACATACTCGGCATCTTCATTTCTCAAGCGTGTATATGTTAAGCTGCCCTTTACATAGAACAGCTGCTTCCGGTTCTGGAGACAGTCCCCACTGGGTCGCTCAAGTCTGTAATCCTCCACTCTCCTAACGCCTGACCCTTTAGTACAGCTCCTCACATCGTGGCAACCCTCAACCCTAACATCATTTCTGTTGCTACGTTGTAATTGTCCTTCTGCCACTGTTATGAATCTTGATATGACTATCTGGTATGCGGGATATTTGCTATGGGACCCCTGTGACAGGAGATGAGGACCCACAGGTTGAGAACCACTGTTTGAAGTGGTAATGAATTGTGCGTTTCTGCGTTTGACCGCCGTCCTAGTGTGGCCCTGTGCTGTGCTGTGCCGTGCTGTGGTTTTTGTCCTCGACTCCTGTCTGAGTTTGACTTTATATTTTATGCTGCAGCCTGTATAGAAGTTAAAACCAGTCTTTAAAATAGCATTTACTCATTTTGTGTATGTGTGAGGGTGCACACTGCCACGGTGTGTGGAGGATGTCGGGGGACAACTTGCAGAATCCTTCCATGTGGGTCTCGACGAGCTGTCAGGCTTGGGGGCCAAGTGCCTACCTGTTGTGCCATCCTACCTGACCCTCTAGAAGACTTAACTATTTAATATTTTGATGGCCTTAATTGTTAGAGACAAAATAGATAATGTAGCTTGATTGCTTTTTGAAGTCAGCTTCCAATTAAGATGTGTGAATTAAATGATATATATAAAATGATACATTAATTTTTTTTCTGGTGTTACCCTCAGCATAAGTACTCAGTACTTAATAATGAGATTGTAGTTTCATCAATTATAAATTATATTGAATAAGTTGAATAATTGGTTTTCACTTAATGAAAGGTTTTCACCCTTTCTAGGACTTCTTTGTGTCAGTATTAGTGTGTAGATTTAAATGTAGACACATCACTTTGTTAAAGCACAGCCGTGGCACACAGCACCCCCCACCCCCAGTGGTGGCTGCTTAGTGGACAGGAGAGCTGCTGTCGGGGGAGGCTTGCTGCTCGTCCTCACCGCTGTCTGTACTTGACAGAACAGTTTGCACTCCAAGTTACTGCTCTTCCAACCTTGTGTGAGTTGCAGTTGCTAAATATGTTGTGTGAAAACAGGCAATAATTGTATTTAGATCTTTTTTTATATAAATTATGTCTACACATGTGTTTCTGATCTGGGTTTGGATTAGTACCTGTGGAAGTCAAAAGAGGCATTTGATTCCCTGGAGTGGAAGGTGGCTTTGAGCTGCCCATCATGGGTTCTGGAAATGGAATTTGGGTCCCCTAACATATCAGCAAGACTCTTAACTACTGAGCCATCATTGCCCCTGGAGACTTTTAAAAATACAAATTGATTTATATTGCCGTGTAAATTAAATTCTTACTTTGAAATATCAAGCCGTTTAGTGGTGTGTGTGAATCTCTCTCTCTCTCTCTCTCTCTCTCTCTCTCTCTCTCTCTCTCTCTCTGTGTGTGTGTGTGGGGGAGTGTATGCGTGTGTTCATAGTGAATTAACAATTTCTGGAGTTTATCATTCATGTGGTTATGCTTTTTGGTTATCATTGGCTCCTCTTTTAGGAGGAAACTATGTTTTGATTTCTGTAACAATTCCATAAGCTTGCTCTATTTGAGAGAAGCCCATGGACTCGAGCCCCTGGACCCTGTGGCTGCTGTTGGTAGCCCTGCTGCTGCTTTGCTGTAGTTGATGACTAACGTGGGTGCTTTGGACAGTTTGCTCATCATAAGTGGCATATTTTTCTACTTTAGTTTTGATAGGAATGTCTGTGTTATAAGTAAGCCTCTAGTACAAATGGAAACGTAAAATTCAGAATTTTGGTTGGTGTTATTTCAGATAAAGTATTTTTGAGAAGTCACTAAACCTTTTAAGTAGAGGAGAGGGTAGTAAAAATGAATTCTTTTCTTTATATAATGTTATTATATTTGACAAGTGTTTTTATTTATTTGAATATGTAAAATTGAATCATGCCTTCCCCACTGAGTCATATTACATAATCAGATAAAGTTTCTTTTTCTTTTAAAGATTCTTTGAGGTGAAACAATATCATTAACAAAATAAAACAATTCAAGGACAGCAAGGGATACACAGAGAGACCCTCCCTGTCTTGAAAAACCAAAAAGCGACCAAACAAAAACCAGAAAAGCCAGCAGTCTGTCTGTCTCTGACCCTCAGCCTTACCGCCTCCCGGCTGAGGCCCGCCGCCTCCCTTGCCTGCCCTCCAGTGTGCGCATGCCCAGCTCTGCTTGGACACAGCCTCTCGTAGCTCAGCTCAGCTGGTCTTCAGCCTGTTGGTTAGTGAGGATGACTTTGAATTCCTGGTCTTCCCGCTTCCACCTTCAAATCCTGAAATTACTGCTTCATGCTAGCTAGCACACTTTTTTTTTTTTTTTTTTTTTTTTTGAGACAGGTTCTTGCCTCCTGGTAAGGAGTTATTAATCACCAAAGTTCCCATTGAATGGTGAACATATTGGAGCTGAACAGTGCCAGTGCTGTACAGTGTAGTAATGTCACTAAACTGTACACTTAGAATGCTAAAGCGCTAAATTATGTGTAGCGTGTTTGTGTATGTAAACCACAGTGGACTGGAGAGGTGATTCAGGTGGAGAGGCTGGCGTGTGTTCCCAGCGCCTGTGTGAGAGGGTTCAAGACCACCCACAATTCCAGCTCCAAGGGACCCAGTGCTTTCTTGTGGCCTTCATAGGTACCCACACTCACTTACATAGAACATACACATACATAAAATAAATAAAAACAATTTGTTGTTAATTTTTTTTTAATTCTTATAGCTAAAAAGGTGATGCTAATTTTAGGTAAAAGCTCCTGTATTCTCTATATTTGCTTGTAGTATTTGAAAAGGAACTACTTTAAGTGGTTTCTAAGCTATTAAAGGTACTAAGAAAGTACTGAAGTAGTAACTGCCAGTGCCTTGCTGTGGGGTCAGAAGAAGGAGAGATGGCTTTGCCCTCGCTGTGCTGGGCCCCTTAGTCATCTGGGAAGATTTCAAGAGGAGATGGGAATCGGGTTGAAGAGTGAGGTGTAGACTCACTAGAGGAACCTGCCAGCAAACCATGGTGGGTGAGCCTTTGGCTGCAGAGTACAAAACTAGTGGGAGGGCGTAACAGGAGTGAAATGCGAGCTTCTCTGTCAAGCCAAGGGCTTTGAATTTCATTTTATAGACATTAGAGAATCTTGGAAACTTGAGTGGGAAATGAAATGTTTATGAAACAATTTGACAAAGACAAGGATGTTTTGAGGCTGAGTAGGAAGCAGTAGGCTTTGAGTTGGTACAGTAGTGCAGTTGGAGGCCAGAGGTCTTGGGAAACAGGCAGCAGCAGCCTTGAACTGGAAGAACCGAGAAACTTGCCTGCTGAAGGGAACGGGGCTCTGGGTTTGAGGAACGCAGAAGCTGCTTAGAGAGGCAAATTCTCGCTCCAGAGTTCGTCTGTGGATCTTATACAGTGTCTAGCATGTTGCTGCCCCAGAATAGACCATGATTGTAGTTTGATTGTATATTTGAGTTCATTATTAATCAATTATCGAACTCTTAGCTCTGCCTGCTTTTAGGTAAGATGAGGCAAATTAAGTAGACTATAAATTCTCCAAGAGGCAAAGGCAGTGACTTTTGTCTTTGACTCTGACCCTGCATGCTTCCCCCAACTTTTCAGTTTGAAAGATTTCAGAGCTACAGAAGACACTGGGAGACTAGTGTGATACACTTCAGCTGATATGGACACTTGACATTTGTATAGTTCTTAGTTTCACTGATGATGTGATGAGTACCATGACCAACACCAGCTTAGGATAGAGAGTCTTTATTATAGTCTGTTACTAAGCCACATCAGAGAAGGCGCTCAAGTAGAAACGCTAAGGCAGGTCTGCCTGCTGGTCCGTACTGCATTACTTCTAAACAAGGAACTACAACAGAAGAAGCCATCGAGGAGTTCTGCTTGCTGGCTTATGCAGGGAAATGATGTTAGCTTTCTCAGACAGCCCAGGACTGCCTAGCTGGGGAATGCTGCCCCCTGCAGTGGGCTAGACCCTTCCAATAACAATCAAAGTAATTGCCTACGGACATATCAGTCTGATTTAGGTAGTTTCTCACTTGCGAGTCTCAGATAGTTCTAGGCTGTCAGCCTCACAGTCAGAGCTGGCCAGGCTTCCTTGTGTGTCTATGGTAGACTGTGAAAGAAAGCTGATTCCACTGAGTGGATAAAGGCGCCACGACCGATGGTGACTTTCCACGGGAGTTTGGAAGGTTTTTGATGGTGTATGAGATTCTCTGGGAAGAAGGAAGCTAGCATTGTGTTCTAAAGGTTGGTCACATACCACAGGGGCAGCACAGGGGAGACTGAGGCAGAGGAATCATGCATTTGAGGCAATCCTGGGCTACAGAGCAAGTTCCAAGTAGCACTGTGTTCTGAGGGATATCTGCAGTGAAGGACAGGGAGGGAAAGAGAATCTGGAAAAAGAGGAAGCCAAGAAGCAGGAGGGGCTGCCCTGGCTCTGGGAGGCAGGAAGAGACTTACACGGCTTTTCAGTGTGGTTTGTTGTTGTTGTTGTTGTTGTTTTGTTTTTATTTTTTAATAGACCAAGAAGGGAAAGCAAATAGAGAGGGTGGAGGGACGGTAAGACGAGTCGGAAAAGGAAGGTGGTAGAATGTGGCGTTGAGGCTGTTGGTAGAGAGCAGGTGTTCTGCAAAGCGGCGGGACGGCGGGACAGCTCTCTGTGTGAGGAGCTCCAGCACTGAGAACAGCGGCCGCCTCCTCCTGCTCCTGCCCGTGAGACTTTCTGCTCCTTGAAAAGAGGGACTGTTCTGTCTCAGCATCCCTATGGTGTCTGATGATTGATCCTCACTGCGAATTCAACTTATAAACACAGAACAACCAGTGTAGACCTGATGGTTACCAGAACATCTTATTACATTCTTTAAGAAACAGTGAAAAGAAGAGCTGAGGAAATTGTTCCATAGCTGTCCATGGCTCCAAGCGTTGTTGGCAGTTTGGGAACTTCCAGAATCACAGAGGGGCTGGACATAAGTGTGCTTTTAAAGAAAAGAAGGAAGGAATGAGAGGAGGGGAGAGAGGGAAGAAGGGAGGGAGGGAGGGAGGGAGAGAGAGAGAGAGAGAGAGAGAGAGAAGAAGAAGAAGAAGAAAAAAAGAAAAGAAAGGAAAAGAAAAGAAAAGTGTCTATTCAGCCTGGGCTGGTAGTGTAATTTAAAAAACAGCAATTCTATGAGGTTGTCTACATAGGGAGCACAGGTGTAGGGACGCTAAATAAACTGGGCTTCCGTTTTCCTAAAGCTGTCCCACAGTTGGTGTTAGAGGTGCTGGACCACCTCCCGGGACCGCATGCACTCTTGTCACTAGTACAGTGAAGCAGGGCTTCCGTAGGAACCCGTCCTCACTCACTCTCACACTCAGTCATCCTGAGTGACACAGGGAGGGCCTGGGACCTGGTGCAGCTTGTCTTCACCCTGGGCACCTCCTCCTCTTGGAGGCCAGAAGCTCCTCAAACCTCTGCTCAGGAGGCTAATTAATGCAGGAGTTGCTACATTCAAACATTCTCTCCTTTAACCTGCGCATATGACTGTGAATAGCTTTCCGGAATCCATAAGGTATGGGGGAAGGCCCAGAGGCTACCTGGGGCGGTGTCCTGCTCAGAGGTGAAGAAGCATTGCCTCTGCTTGTCAGAGAGTGTGCAAACTGAGTGTAACACGTGGGTAACATGACAGATGAGAAGAACGGGGCTGATGGCATCTAGCCCTTAGAGAGTATTCAGATGCAGCTTGACCACAAGTCTTCACATCAGGCTCTCCAGCGGGGCCTGTCACTGTTTCATGTAATACTGTTTCAGTCTCAGTAGGGCTCTTAGCACTGGTGTGATGATCGCCAATATAGTCAGGACTCTGTGTCTGTTTAGATGAGAGATGGAAAGTTTATGTGCGGTATACCCCTAGTCTTACAGTCCATGGATTTCTTCCGGGACTTCCTGCCAGCCATCACATCACATTACTTGCTTGTCTGCATTGCCCGCTGTGCTGGCTAGATTTTTGTCAACCTGATGCAAGAGTCGGTGTCTTACAGAAAAAGACATGAACTTGATATGATAGATCACGCCTCTAATGTAAGTACTTGGAGTCTGAGGCAGGTGGATTGCCTTGAGTTTGGGCATAGCTTGTGCTACAGAGTCTCACTCTGTCTCAAAACAATAAAACAAAACAAACCCTAGAAAAAGTAGTTTGGGCTAATCTTATTAGAAAAAAACCTGTACACAGGGCAGCAGTGGACTGTGTTGAGGACCACCATTGCTCTGCAGGGCTGAGCCCGAGCGCGTCTGCTGTGGAACGTGGACTTTAGTAGCTGTCTTTTGTTAGTGTTTATTGCTGTGATGAAGACCATGCAGCTCGGGGTCAGACTCCATTACTGCAGGAAGTCAGGTCAGGGACTGAAGCAGACCGTGGAGGGCTGCTGCTGTTTATCTGGCTGGCTTCTGTGGTTTGCTCAGAGTGCTTCCTTGCACAGCGTAGAACCCCCGCTCAGGGATGTACCATCCATGGTGAGCTGGATCCTCACACACCCGTCGTTAATCAAAACAGTGTGCTCCACAGGCCAGTCCCAAGAGCACTTTCTTAATTGGGTTCCCATTTCCCAGACACCGACTCTTGCATCAGGTTGACAAAAATCTAGCCAGCACAGCGGGCAATGCAGACAAGCAAGTAATGTGATGTGATGGCTGGCAGGAAAGAAATCCATGGAGAACCGTGATAAAGGGCGATTGGGCGTGCATGGTGGTGCAGGATGTACTTACAGAAGACTTCTAAACACACTTACACAGAGTACTCAAAGATGAGAAGAAAGGAAGAAGCTAGAAGAGGTCCAGCGAGGAGGCAGGAGACTCGGTCCAGTAAAGAGTTGGGGGGCCCTTCTCGGTGTTGAAGCTACACGTGACGCGTTAGTGGGCTAAAGGGCAATGTAACCTGGCACCGGCCAGGCTGGAAATGACTGCTCAGGCAAAGTAGGTGTGAAATGTTTCCCACCAGGCATCCAGACGAAGGTGTCTAGAAGGTGTCTAGATGGGGAATCTGAAGGTGTCCGGGAGGGAGGGAGCCCTCACTGCTGAGTCCTGTGACTAGGGAAGCCTGTGGCTCACTTGGAGGGGGTGACTAGAGAGCTCACTGTGGGTCCTGAGCATCCTGCTCACACTTAGGTATTCACACCTGCTTCGTGTGTGAAGAGGAGAGGGGATATCAGACAGCGCTGACTGCACGCTCTCTGAGTGCCCGCTAAACCTCACAGGCGCCCATTGTTTCATTTGCCCTCTTTAGGCAACATTACTTAACTCCTAGAATCCTTTCTTTCTTTCTTTTTGGCTTTTTCGAGACAGGATTTCTCTGTACAGCCCTGGCTGTCCTGGAACTCACTCTGTAGACCAGGCTGGCCTCGAACTCAGAAATCCGCCTCCCTATGCCTCCCAAGTGCTGGGATTCCTTTTTTTTTTTTTTTAAGCTTTATTTTTACTTACATGTGGGTGAGAGGGAATAAAAATGAAATATATATATATATATATATATATATATATATATGTAAAAATATATATATACACACACAGAGACATGCCTACATACACACACACACACATACACACACACACACACATGCACACATGCACACACACACACACACACACACACATGCATGCTGCATGGGTGCAGTGCTCACCCAGCGTGCTCAGACAGGAGTGCTGAACACCTCAAAGCCCCAGCACATGCTCTAACCACTGGCATGCCCTTCCCGCCCCGGATCTACTTTATTTTATTCTTGAGAGAGAGGGTGTCCTGTCTAGCCTAGGGCGTGCTCTGTAGTCCAGGCTGGCCTGAAACAAAGCCTGTCTCTGTCTCCTGAGCAGAGCAGGAGTGATGGTGTGGACCGCCTTGTTCCCAGGACCTAAAACACACCTGGTAAGCGTTCTCTTCCTCCTGAGCCAGCCACACCATCTTTAGATGGTGCGTGTTCTCTGCTCTTGCTCAGCTTCATTAATTTGGGGAACCATCTGGAAACAGGCCTTGGGGGTCCTGGAAGCCTTAGAGGCTGCCTGAGGCACGCAGAGGGGAAGTGGACCACGGGCGTCTTGCTTACAGAGGGATCTCACTACAGAGTCACTTAAACTTCTCCCAGTCCCACAGCCTTGCCATCTCAGTGGGAATAGACTTCACTTTTAAAACATAATTTACTGGAATTGGTGTTATAAAAATTTATTTCTTGGCAGAGTTTACAGCACATTTATCCCCATAGAAGAAGATCATTCAATTGGTTTACATAAAAGACCCTCAAAGAAAACATTTGTTTTATTACAAGCACCCAAGAGGCTTTCTAAAAGAAGAGTGATAACATTCCTCTAACCTAAGTAAATAGCTCAAAATAAGTGTAGCCGCCTGCGTATAGTACCGTGTGGGTACTGTGTGCACAGCCCCCGGCAGTGCGCCCTTCGTCCCGACTGCACGGCTCTCCTGGAGAATCTCCTTGTTCTCATCAGCTCGTTCCTAGAGGGCCTGGTGTGGTACCCTGGGGTTCTCCCATGCAGGGTAAGTGCTGGACTGATGAGGCCCCCTGGATGTCAGTGAGGAGCCTGGGGTTGGTGTGCAGCTTCTGAATTCTGCTTTACTTTAGTCTTACAGTTTATAAATGGACGCACACTCTATACTGCGGCATCTGCAGGTTAAAGCATGTCTGCGTGTGAAAGGTAAAGTGCTCTGACCCTCAGCCCAGAGGCCGCAGGCGGCAGTGGTGGCTCTCCTGGCCCTCCGTGTCTCACTTTCCTGTGAGCTGTGCAGAGTTGTGAAGATGTGTTCTTTGCTGTGGAGCTTAACACAGAGAGAAGTACTGCTGGCTTTATCTATACGTCTCCCACTATGGTGTTCTCTTGTTTTTATTTCCCAGAGCCACTACGAAAACCTTTCTACACGTAGTGGCTTGTCGTGGTCCACGTGTCATTGCTTTCCAAAGGTATGTGCTTCGGCCTGACAGACCCTCTGGAGCCCCTCTTCCCGTTCCGAGTCTTACAGTGCCCTTCAGGCCTCTGAAAGGACCCTAAATCTGAGCTTACTGCCGTTTTACCTAAAGACCATTAAATAATAGTATCCTGCTCTTTTCCTCTGGTGTGCCACCGACAATCCTATTGTCATGATGGGCCACTGCCCCGCCTGGTGTTACCGGTATTGTGAGAGCAAGCCATACCCAAGTCTTTCTGCCGTGGTGTCCCTGAGTGCATCTTTGACCAAGGATGGAAGAAAGCGAAAGTAGATGAATTTTCACGTTGTGGCCACATGGTGTCAGATGAATATGAACAACTCTTCTGAAGCACTGGAGACTGCCCGTATTGTGCCAACAAATGTGTGGTAGAGTTGTGGCAAGGATAGCTTTCATATCCGAGTGAGGCTCCACCCTTTTCATGTCTTCCTACCAACAAGATGGGGCTAACAGGCTCCAGACAATTATTCATGGTGCCTTTGAGAAGCCCCAGGGCACAGTGACCAGAGTTCACATTGGCCAGGTCATCGTGTCTGTCCACACCAAGCTGCAGAATAAGGGACATGTGATTGAGGCTCTGCGCAGAGCCAAGCTCAAGTCCCCTGGCCTATGGGAGATCCACATCTCAAGGCAGTGGGGCCGCACCAGGTTTAATGCAGATGAATTGGAAGGCATGGTTGCTGAGAAGACACATCCCTGATGGCTGTGGGGTCAGATGTACCCCAGTTGTGGTCCTCTGCACAAGTGGAGAGCCCTGCATTCCTGAGGGCTTCCACAGTGCTCTCCTGCACTCTACCCACTCACGGTCAGTAGTAAATCTCACAGCAGGAGAAAGAAAAGTCTCCTGTGTGCTGCGCCGAGCTGCTGCGCTGCCCTGAGCCTACTCTCCGTGTGTCTAAGTCTCCTGTGTGCTGCGCCGAGCTACGCCGAGCCGAGCCCACTCTCCGTGTGTCTAAGTCTCCTGTGTGCTGCGCCGAGCTACGCCGAGCCGAGCCCACTCTCCGCATGTTTAGTAGCATTTCCTTTGTGCTTGGAACCTGTGCCAGCCCGTGCGTGATTTCTGTTTCTCTCTAGTCTCCCCCCTCCTTTCTACTCTGTTCAGAAAATCGTGACTAGCCAGTTGGATTTTCTCAGTTGTGGCCACATGGTACACAATGTTCACCTAGCCAGAAAATTGTTACATTTGAATTTCCGTGAAGCAGATAAAACTTTGATGTGTCTGCCTATGATTCTAGTTCTGTGGTAGAGTGCTTGCCTAGGAATGCGATATCCTGAGTTCAGTTCCCACCACCAGGTAATACTTCAGTGACTGGAGTGCTTGTCTAGTGTGCACAGTGCCCTCGGTTTCATCCCCAACACCAAATAAAGTTAGTAAGTGGTACGTGCCCTGTGACCCTGCACCCAGGGTGGAGGCAGGAGGCTTGGAATCAAGGTCATCCTTGGCTATATTGAAAGTTCAAGCCGGCCTAGGATATTGGACTTGAAACCCTATCATAACAAAAACTTCTATGTACCAGACCATATATATTAATTCTCAGGAACCTAGCCATTGAGAGCATTGTTTAGACCACAATAAGAATGTGCCACATTAAGCAGGGTTCTGATTTTTAAGTGAATTTTTGAAATACATAACTTACTAAACACTTGCCATTGTGTCATGAGAGTTGTGTGTTGGACAGCAGCTGGCTGGGCATCCCGTTAAGTTGGTAACTGCTTTTGAAGTTGTTGTGAGGCCTCGTGGGATGGTCCGTGGCTCCTTCCTGTTCTCTCACCTGCAGGGTATCTGTTTCTGACCATGTGAGCAGTATAAATTGTTGCAGTCCTGTTGCTACTTTGGTACAGGCTGCCCTGGGTCCCTTCCTCACGTGGCCCAGCAGAGGACAGGGACTTCTTGAAGTCTATTCCCACTCATGTATCTTCTATTTACTGAGGGATACTGTTATGTCACATAATCTCAAGATAGCCCTGGAGAAGATGGTGTTCTGGTGTGTGAAGCACTCATTCACACAGAGGACAGGCAGTAAGACAAACCCGTCTCCAGTAAAACAGTTTCTCCTTATTTACTGTTGCCTGTGTTCGTAGAAGCACATTCTGCAGTGTACAGAGTGACTTCAGGTTTGCTGCACTAGGAGCTGCCCAGTTAGGGCATTGGCTAGTGCCCTGTGGGGGAGGTGACGCTGGACGATAAGAGCCCAACCATGAGGAGGGCACTTTAGGCCAAATGGCAACAAGTAGAGAAGTGGTAAGTGTAAGGATGGCCAGGCAGACTATGGGGGGAGGGGGAGAGTGCGGGGAGGGGGAGAGCGCAGGAGGAGGGGGAGATGGCCGGGCAGCCCTGCCGGTCTCTTTGTGTCATCAGGAAGCCATGGGTGGAGCCCTGCGTAGAGGACTGTCCAATAGGCCCACATCTGAAGAAAGACACATGATTATTTGCTTATTTATTTGGGATTTTTGACTTCTCCTTATTATTATTACATTTTGGATTTTGTTTACTGTTTTTTAGATAGTCTCAAAAAATCAGGGTAGCCATATGTCAGAGTTTTATTGTTGTGAAGAAACACCATCACCATGGCAACTCCTATAAAGGAAAACAATTAGTTGAGGCCGGCTTACAGTTTCAGAGGTAGAGCCCATATTGTCTCCGCAGGAACATGGCAGTGTGCAGGCCGACTTGTTGCTGGAAACAAACCTGAGTTTTACATCTTGATCTGAAGATAGCAAAGAGAGCTTGCCTCACTGGGCCTGACTTGAGCTTAGGAGACATCAAAGCCCCACCCCACAGTGACACATTCCAACATAGCCCCGTGTGTTTCCGCAAGGCCACACCTCCCAACACCGCCATCCCCAACATTCAAACCCATGAGTCTGTGGGGCCATACCTGTTCACAATCAGCTCCCTACGTGCTCTGTAGACCTTGCTGGCCTCAGACTCAGAGGCTGGTCTGTCTGTCTCCTCAGGGCTGGGATTAAAGGTATGTGTGACCATGCCTGGCTTTTATTCAGAGGGAGGGGAGAGGAAGGAGGAGAGAAGGGAAGGGGAGGAGAGGGAAGAAAGTGGTAGAGAAAAAGAGGGAGCGATTGTAGAAGTTGGCTTTTCACCTCCACCACATTTGTCCTTGAACTCAGGTTGTGCTCCAAGCCCTAACTTATAAGAGCAGATTATGACTTAGGCACGGTGGTCCACTCAGGACGTTGAGGCAGAGGGATCATCTTCCAGGCCTGCAAGATCATCCTTCGACCTGTCATGAAGCCAAAGCAGAGGAAAACAAGGGTGGCTGTGTGGTCCCCGTGCCGGGCGGCTCATGACCACCTGCAGCTCCAGCACCTCGGTGTGCCCATGTATGAACATGCACATACCAGACATACAAAAAAGAAAAAAAATTCAAAAGCAAAATCAGTCCCTCAGGTAACAGTTAGTGGAGATAGTCTGTAAACAATTTTTTAGTATTTATTCATTAATTTATTTTACTTATATGTATGTCTTGTCTGCATACCAGGAAAAGGCCTCCTGTGCGCCATAGTAATAGCTGCTGTGAGCTGCCACGTGGGTGCCAGGATTTGAACTTTGACCCTGTGGGCGAGCGGCAGTGAGCTTAGCTTTGGAGCCATCGCTCGAGCCCCTCCCGCTCCTCTTTAGATTTTTGAGGCAGGCATTTACTTTGTAGTTCTTGCTGTCCTGAAGTTGACCAGGCTGCTTCAAACGCAGGGAGCTTTGAAGTGGTATGATTTTTTGTTTTTTGTTTTTTGTTTTTTTTTTTTGGTTTTTCGAGACAGGGTTTCTCTGTGTAGCCCTGGCTGTCCTAGAACTCACTCTGTAGACCAGCCTGGCCTCGAACTCAGAAATCTGCCTGTCTCTGCCTCCCAAGTGCTGGGATTAAAGGCGTGCGCCACCACGCCCGGCTGAAGTGGTAGGATTAAAGACATGTACTGCCACACTTAAATATTTTTTTTAATAGTTTTACTGACATTTTTTCATGTAACAGATCTGGTTTTGTAGTATCTAGAAACTTTAACAATAATTGAATACATTCTACCAAAACTTTGTGTCCCTGCCTGTGACAAGAAGAAATACAGTACTGCCCCGTGCCCGCAGTGTGAGGGCTGGGCGGGGCAGATGCCTTGTAGACCTGCAAGGCGCTGGCAGCAGAGCCCGGGCTGGGTCCTGCTTGCCTGAGGTCCTGCTTGTTCCTGTCCCAAAAGGCAGTTGGAGTCCCACAGTTGGCCTTCTACCTCATCAGAGTAGACGCAGCCGAGACTGGCAGCATGGGTGTGACCCGTCCAGCCCAGGGACCTTGGAAACCAGGAGACAGCTTGCCAGAATCTTAACATGGTTACTTGTGACAAGGAAGGATTTAGCTGCACAGTGAGAGAGAGAGAGAGAGAGAGAGAGAGAGAGAGAGAGAGAGAGAGAGAGAGAGAGAGAATATGTGTGTGTGTGTGTGTACGCACACACACACACACACACGCACGCACGCACACACGTGCAGCATGAACAGCACTCTGAGATTGCAGTAGGTCAGCCTGTTTATGCAGTGCTGGGCACCAAGCTCACCCTCATTTACACACTAGTACACACTCACAGAACCAAGTGAGCCCCACGCAGGTTTCGGACCTACAGGAGGCTGATGTCCACGTGAGAAGAGATGGTGGTGGGGTGGTGATGCAGTCATTCTTAGATGTGTATTTGGGATTTCAGGAACTAACTTCAGTTATGGGCTATAGAAAGTGACAGCATGCAGTGTGATCGCAGTGCTCTTACTAGTGTTGCATTGGTAAGAAATGATATCACTTGATGCTCTTCCAGAGGACCTGAGTTTAATTCCCACCACTCGCATTGGTAGTTCACAACTCCCAGTAACTCCAGCTTTTAAGTGACCTGATGCCACTACATAGACACATGTACAACCGGGCACACACAGATTTTTAAAAATCACATCCTGCTGGGCAGTGGTGGCGCATGCCTGTAATCCCAGCACTTGGGAGGCAGAGGCAGGCAGATTTCTGAGTTTGAGGCCAGCCTGGTCTACAGAGTGAGTTCCAGGACAGTCAGGGCTACACAGTGAAACCCTGTCTTGAAAAAAAAAAAAAGAAAGAAAGAAAAAAGAAAAGAAAAGAAAAAAATATCCTTTTTTTGTTGTGGATAGTGCTTCATTTTGGAACAGGTCTCATGTTGCCCAGCCAACCTTGAATTGCTGGTACAAAAACAGCCTTTAACTGATACTCCTGCCTCAACCTCCCAAATGCTGGGATTACAGATGTGTCATACTGTGCCAGGTGGGACCAGTTTCTCATTATATTTGTCTGTCTGTCTGTCTGTCTGTCTCTCTCTCTCTCTCTGTCTCTCTGTCTCTCTGTCTCTGCTATTAAACAAGTAAGGAAAAGACCATGGTTTTTTTTTTTTTTCTTTTTTTTTTTTTCATTTACCTAGTATACAAAGGTTCGTCAGTCTGGAGAGATGGCCCAGAGGTTAAGAGCACTGACTGCTCTTCCAGAGGTCCTGAGTTCAAGTCCCAGCAACCACATGGTGGCTCACAACCCTCTATAATGAGATCTGGTGCCCTCTTCTGGCCTGCAGGCGTACATGCAGGGAGGCTATTGTGGGCCTGCTTCGCCTGGAACTTACTCTCCATAGAGAGAAAGCGGGTATCAGACATCTTCCTGCCTCTGTCTCCCAAGTGGTGGGATTAAAGACTTATTAATACATCCAGCTAGACCTAAGTTTTGTGATTGGTTTGTTTGTAGTTTTTTTTAATATATATAGATATAATTTTTTAAGATTTATTTATTTATATAAGTACACTGTTGCTGTCTTCAGACACACACCTGAAGAGGGCGTCGGATCTCATTACGGATGGTTGTGAGCTACCATGTGGTTGCTGGGATTTGAACTCAGGACCTTTGGAAGAGCAGCCAGTGCTCTTACCCACTGAGCCATCTCACCAGCCCTGTAGTTTTTTTTTTTTTTAATTTGCTTTTAAACTTTTTTTAATTACAAAATTTAAGTATATTTGAAGTCATCCTTCAGACCCAGATCTGAGTGTTTTACCTCTTTAAAGACAAGAACAGTGTTTTGAGGCTGAAGCGACGGCTACGTGACGAGGAGCGTCTGCAGCTGTTAGAGGCCTGAGTTACAGTCCCTGCGTGCTGTTGTAGGGGCCTGAGTTACAGTCCCTGCGTGCTGTTGTAGGGGGCCTGAGTTACAGTCCCTGCATGCTGTTGGCTCACAGCCATCTGCAACTCCAGATCCTCAAGTACCAGGCGAACACAGTGTACATACATACATGCATGTAAAATATTTATACACAGAACCAAAAATTACATGGATATAGTCTTTTTACTATTTGAGAATTTTATACAGTGTATTTTGATAACAGTTACTCCCTACTGTAACCCCTCGCTTCTCTCAGATCCACCCTGTCCCAAGTTGGTCTTTATTCTTGTTTTTAGGTAGGGGGCCAACTGTTTAACCCTGGCTGGCCGGGAACAGACTAGGGACCAGGTTAGACTCTAGCTCACACAGGTCTGCCTGACTCTAACCTCCTGGGTTCTTGGATTAAAAACATGTGCCACTCTGGTTTGTTTTACTTTTTAAGTTTTTAGTATACCTAACATCTGAGGATATCAACAAAAATTGGAATGATTGTGCAAACAAATTGTAGTAACTTCTTTACTTAACTGTTCAAGTTGAAAATGAACAAAGCGGGCTGGTGAGACGGCTCAGTGGTTAAGGTCACTGACTGCTCTCCCGAAGGTCCTGAGTTCAAATCCCAGCAACCACATGGTGGCTCACAACCATCTGTAATGAGATCTGACACCCTCTTCTAGTGTGTCTGAAGACAGCTACAGTGTACTTATACATATAATAATAATAAATCTTTAAAAAATAAAAAAGAAGAGTGTGAAAGCTCATTTAAAAAAAAGAAAGAAAATGAACAAAGCCTGGATCTTCAGTTTTAGTCTTTTATTTAGAAACAATCTGTTTAGAAACCTTTTTTTTGTTTGTTTTTTGCTTGTTTGTTTTTAATGTATATGAGTATAGCATTGTTCTCTTCAAACATATCAGAAGCATCAGATCCCATTACAGATGGTTGTGAGCCATCATGTGGTTGCTGGGATTGAACTCAGGACCTCTGGAAGAGCAGCCAGTGCTCTTAACTGCTGAGCCATCTCTCCAGCCTGTTTAGAAACTCTTTAAAAGATTTAGTTTTATTTCAGTATGAGTGTTTTGCAAGAGTGTGTGTGTTTATATATATACACATATATACACATATATACTTATATTTGTATGTGTGTGTATGTATGTATGTGTGTATATATATATACACACATTTATACTTATATTTGTATGTATGTATATATATAAATGTATAACATATCTGTTCCTGGTTCCTTAGGAGACCAGAAGAGGGTGTCAGATCCCCTGGAACTAGAGTTACTGACAGTTGTATCCTGTATGTAGCTCTAGCTATCCTGGAACTCACTATGTAGACCCAGCTGAGCTCAAACTCGGAGAGATCTGCCTGCTTCTGCCTTCTAGGTGATGCCATTAAAGGCGTGTGCCACCACACACAACATCTTGGGCATTTTAAATGTATGGATTTTTGTTTGTTCAGTTCTTACTCACTATTATAGCCTAGGGTGTCCTTGAACTTGTGATCCTTGTGTCTCTACCCCCAAGTGTGAGAATTATAGACATATATTGTGTATTGTCTTATATTCTTATTTTTTAAAAAAAATACACAGTAGTACTGTGTAGATCGGATTGCATATGAAGACAGCTAGCTCATTTGGCTGTTTGCAGACACTGGTGGAAGCAGTTACTTGGTAGATAAGTGAGAAAAATGATCACAATTGGGAAAACTCAACACTTTGGTTGGACTAAAATTATAAACTGGGTTTTGAGTTTGTCTGTACCTGTGTGGAGAATGAAAATGTGAATGCTATCAGCCCAGGGCCAGTGCTGTATTCAGGCCTGAGATGAAAGGTGTGAGCTCTATTGTAATTCTCTTTCAACCAACCCTTAGCTATCGGGTGTAACTAACTCCTAGTCTTGCTCCTGTCCCAGGCCAGAACCTCGCAGGGTCTTCAACAACGGGGTCCGAATAAAGCTAGGGTGGTGGTGGTGGTGGTGGCGGCGGAGGCGGCAGCGGCAGCAGCGGCGGCAGCAGCGGCTGTGGCTGTGGCTGTGGCGGTGGCATTGAGCTCATAGTGCTGGGCAGTGCTAATAGCTGGAAAGACTTTCTGTTCTGTTCCACAGGCTTTTGAAGGGTCTGATGTGAGCTCATGAGAGGCGAGGAACTAGAACTGAGAAGGTAAAGAGATCTAGATAGAACATGGGCAGAGAAGGGAGAGGAAAAGAATGCCGCTGGGCGTGTGTCTGGGCAGAGATGGTTTGTTACTGTAGAAAGGCCCTGTGAGCACAGACGCATTTGTAGCCAACAAAGCAGGTTCCCAGTCATAGGAAATTAAAAGCCTGCTTCTTGTCCTTTCATTCCAGTTCTTAGATGAAGGTTCTTTAACTTATGCTTGCCTCTAAGAAAGCAGCCTTTCAGGATGGCATTCACAGAGACCTCTAATATCCCCTGATAAGACCATGGGGGTGATAGAGCGTCTTAGCCATTGCATGCTGTGATGCCAGTAGTTTCTATGTCTTGGCTTGTCATGTCACTAGTGAAAACTTGGAAAGATTATAATAGTTAGTATGTGTGTGAGCATGGGGTTGGAGTGTTTCATTAATGTTACACACACACACACACACACACACACACACACACTTTCCTCATTGTCCATTGTCCAGTGTCTTTTTGCTTAGCTTTTACTGTCCTGAATTTCTTTATCTCTTTTGCTGTGGATACAGTGCAGATACTTTGTATTTTGTAAATATAAAATTTTCCTAACTAAATTCGGTGTGCGCTGTGACCCTTAGCTGAATCAAAGTGTTTGCTAAGTACTGAAGTAATGACTTTAATCTGATTTTTTATTTTAGGTATATTCTGTTCCCCCATTTTTAGAAAATTCTTCCAGCCAGGTTGGAAGGCAGAAATAGATGCCAGCTGAGAAGGTCCAGGGTGTCCTGACGCTCTTCCGCAGCAGGCCTCAAACACTGTAACTCTTAGTGCAGATGGGGAAAGAGAGGCTTTTGAAAAGGGGCTGTATTGGAAAAGGTAGAGGGAGAATACTTTCTTATATTTCTCACAAATGTTGTTGTGTGTTTAGATGTAACTGATGTTGATATAAAATACCAACAGTTTCACATCAGAAACCTTGAGCTTTGCATAGCCGACTTACCAGGCTAACACGTGGTTCCTGTTGGAACGCTGTCTGGGGTGTCTATGTGAGAGCGCTCACGGGTCCTTTACCACACAATGTCAGGGTGTTTGGTTTAGGGTCTTAAAAGATGAGCTCAAGTCTGAGCATGAGTTCTAGTCCTGCGGGTCTGAACTGTGGATTGTCAGTCCTGCAGAGGGCACAGTGCGAACACTGCACGGGTCAGTTTCCTAGTGTGGCTCGGGTTTTCACTGTCTCAGTCTGTCTCACAAGGCCTCTGGCCTGTCTCCTTAGCCCGTGGCCTGTCTCCTCGCTCTCCTCCAGTGTCAGCGTGGCTTAACCGGGGCTTGTGGCAGCCCTCCGTGGAAAAGAAAACCGCACAAGTGTCTGCTCTCTTTAATACTAGGAAACTCTTGGTAGCACAGATTGCATAATATTTTCTTACAATTTTGTTTTATTACAATTGTATTTTTTGTTTTGTTTTGTTTTGTTTTGTTTGGTTTTTCGAGACAGGGTTTCTCTGTGTAGCTCTGGCTGTCCTGGAACTCACTTTGTAGACTAGGCTGGCCTCTAACTCAGAGATCTACCTGCCTCTGCCTCCCAAGTGCTGGGATTAAAGGCATGCGCCACCACCGCCCGGCTTGGGAAGTTTTTCTTTAACTGCATCAGCTATAATGTCCTAGCTGTCTAGGTGCCAGCCAGTGTGTCTTTGCAAATATGTAAAACCCAGCCAGGATCTAGTCCAGCTGTTCTCAACCTGTGAGTCATGACCCCTGGGGGATTGCATATCAGATATCCTGCATATCAGATATTTACATTTATGATTCATAGCAGTAGCAACATTTCAGTTATGAGGTAACAACAAAATAATGTCATGGTTGGTGTCACCACGACATTAGGAACTATCTTAAAGGGCCACAGCATTGAGAAGGGTGAGGGTCGTGGAGCCAGGGAAGGCAGCTGGAGTAAACAGTTATGTGAGGTGCGTCTCCTCAGAGTTCTGAGATGGAGATACACAGCCCAAAGTTATACGGTTTATTTTAAAAATTAAAGTGAGTTTAACACTGCATTCTTTTTAGAGCTTGGTGATATTCCCTGAAATGGAAAAATAAATAAAAAATAAAATAAAAGAATTCATGGCTTCAGTTCCTTTATAACTGGGGAAAAGAATATAGAGAATAGATAATGAGTTGACAGTTTATTTTAGCTTTTACACATTGAGCAAAGTTGCTCCCCTACTTGAAGTAGATCTGGCACTCCACAGTCCAGTCAGTGCCAGGGCTGCTCTCGGTCATATAGAATGCCGAATAAAACAGGTTGAGGGCCGCACCCCACTAGAGTCATGTCCAGAAGCTCACCCATCAGCACCAAAACCAAACTCAGAAGCTAGGGTTAAGAGCCAAGGCGTAGGCCAGAGAAAATGCCTCCGTAGAGCTTGCTGCAAAGCCCTGCTTCCCGAGTTCAGTTCCTAGAAGCCATCTCCTGCAAGTTAGTGTCTCACTCAGGTGCACAAGTGCACACATAAAAAGTAAGTAAATAAAGTGTAAAGAAATAAAAGTAAAAGGTAAATAAAATGGGAGTAATGGAACCTGCCCCTCAAGTATTCTAAGTTACTTAAAAACGTTTAATTTTAGAAACTTCTTTTTTATTTTAATCTTTTAAAATTTATTTTATCCTTTACTGGATTTTTCTTTCCAAGTGTACTATGGAGCCTAGGATCCTATACATGCCGAGCATGTGCTTGTACCTCTGAGTTACACCCCAGGGCACGTGTGATGGCCCCTCAGGAGGCAGAGGCTGGAGGACAGGGAGGGGCCGGTGCGGCCTGAGGAAGTACAGCCCTTGCCGTACCTCAGACAGAAGACAGGGAAGACGCCAGCTACAACACAGTTGCACCAGTCTGTGGGCTGTTGTTTGGAGAACTTTTGTGAATTGATGACATTAAATTCCATGTGTTTTTCTAGTTTATCTACATGAATAAGCACTGAAATAAAAACATTGTTTTCAAAACAGTAGCCCAGTATGTAAAGGCATTAGGGAAACTGGAAGAGGGCTAACATCTATTTCGAGGTTTTAGCTGTTTTTAAGAACCCTTGAGCTGCTGATTTTACTGTCTAGTTGTAGGGAGGTAAGATATGGTTTAAGGAAAAGAATCTAGCTTTTAAGACGATTTCCCCATTTCCTCTCAGATCCTCTCTCCATTCCCACCCTTTTTCCTTCCTCCTTCCCTTCCCTCCTGTGAATCTTCCTTCCCTTCCCCTCTTCCTACACAAGCAGCTGATTTTTTTTTTTAAGTAGGGCTTTTGGAATAAGACCCATTGGGTGCAGCTTGGAAAGGCAAGAAATTGTAACATCATCAGGAGGCTTGTGAATAGATTCTTACCTTTTGACTTTGTAAGTCAAGTAGGGATATCTAAAAGTAATAACCAATGAATAAATTACCTGTGTGCCTCTGGAATTTGGTAAGCAGTCAGTGTTATATAAACTTGTTCTCATTTCCCTTACTGTTCATAAGCCTTCACTAAGATACATCCACACATTGTGTGCTGTGTTAGGAACACAGAACAGGAAAGATTAGGGCCTAGACATGTTGGAGCCTCAGTCTAGGGAAGGAATGAACTTTACATGGAAAAGACAAAAATCTCTAACTGTTCTGTATAAACTTACATAATGTTTCGATGAAAAAACTAATTCCTTTTACAAAAGATGCCAGCTTTTCTTGGAAGTTCTAAAAATAAAAGGGGACCTCGATCTAGCTTGATTGTTCATTTTACAAATGAGAACACTCCCATTGTTAGAGCTTCTGTTGGTACACAGCACACAGTGTGACTGGGTAGAATTACAGCTTCTGTTGGTACACAGCACACAGTGTGACTGGGTAGAATTACAGCTTCTGTTGGTACACAGCACACAGTGTGACTGGGTAGAATTACAGCTTCTGTTGGTACACAGCACACAGTGTGACTGGGTAGAATTACAGCTTCTGTTGGTACACAGCACACAGTGTGACTGGGTAGAATTACAGCTTCTGTTGGTACACAGCACACAGTGTGACGGGGTAGAATTAGAGCTTCTGTTGGTACACAGCACACAGTGTGACTGGGTAGAATTACAGCTTCTGTTGGTACACAGCACACAGTGTGACTGGGTAGAATTACAGCTTCTGTTGGTACACAGCACACAGTGTGACTGGGTAGAATTACAGCTTCTGTTGGTACACAGCACACAGTGTGACTGGGTAGAATTACAGCTTCTGTTGGTACACAGCACACAGTGTGACTGGGTAGAATTACAGCTTCTGTTGGTACACAGCACACAGTGTGACTGGGTAGAATTACAGCTTCTGTTGGTACACAGCACACAGTGTGACTGGGTAGAATTACAGCTTCTGTTGGTACACAGCACACAGTGTGACGGGGTAGAATTACAGCTTCTGTTGGTACACAGCACACAGTGTGACAGGGTAGAATTACAGCTTCTTTTGGTACACAGCACACAGTGTGACAGGGTAGAATTACAGCTTCTTTTGGTACACAGCACACAGTGTGACGGGGTAGAATTACAGCTTCTGTTGGTACACAGCACACAGTGTGACTGGGTAGAATTACAGCTTCTGTTGGTACACAGCACACAGTGTGACTGGGTAGAATTACAGCTTCTGTTGGTACACAGCACACAGTGTGACGGGGTAGAATTAGAGCTTCTGTTGGTACACAGCACACAGTGTGACTGGGTAGAATTACAGCTTCTGTTGGTACACAGCACACAGTGTGACTGGGTAGAATTACAGCTTCTGTTGGTACACAGCACACAGTGTGACTGGGTAGAATTACAGCTTCTGTTGGTACACAGCACACAGTGTGACTGGGTAGAATTACAGCTTCTGTTGGTACACAGCACACAGTGTGACTGGGTAGAATTACAGCTTCTGTTGGTACACAGCACACAGTGTGACTGGGTAGAATTACAGCTTCTGTTGGTACACAGCACACAGTGTGACGGGGTAGAATTACAGCTTCTGTTGGTACACAGCACACAGTGTGACAGGGTAGAATTACAGCTTCTTTTGGTACACAGCACACAGTGTGACGGGGTAGAATTACAGCTTCTTTTGGTACACAGCACACAGTGTGACGGGGTAGAATTACAGCTTCTGTTGGTACACAGCACACAGTGTGACTGGGTAGAATTACAGCTTCTGTTGGTACACAGCACACAGTGTGACTGGGTAGAATTACAGCTTCTGTTGGTACACAGCACACAGTGTGACTGGGTAGAATTACAGCTTCTGTTGGTACACAGCACACAGTGTGACTGGGTAGAATTACAGCTTCTGTTGGTACACAGCACACAGTGTGACTGGGTAGAATTACAGCTTCTGTTGGTACACAGCACACAGTGTGACTGGGTAGAATTACAGCTTCTGTTGGTACACAGCACACAGTGTGACTGGGTAGAATTACAGCTTCTGTTGGTACACAGCACACAGTGTGACGGGGTAGAATTACAGCTTCTGTTGGTACACAGCACACAGTGTGACTGGGTAGAATTACAGCTTCTTTTGGTACACAGCACACAGTGTGACAGGGTAGAATTACAGCTTCTTTTGGTACACAGCACACAGTGTGACGGGGTAGAATTACAGCTTCTGTTGGTACACAGCACACAGTGTGACTGGGTAGAATTACAGCTTCTGTTGGTACACAGCACACAGTGTGACTGGGTAGAATTACAGCTTCTGTTGGTACACAGCACACAGTGTGACAGGGTAGAATTACAGCTTCTGTTGGTACACAGCACACAGTGTGACTGGGTAGAATTACAGCTTCTGTTGGTACACAGCACACAGTGTGACGGGGTAGAATTAGAGCTTCTGTTGGTACACAGCACACAGTGTGACTGGGTAGAATTACAGCTTCTGTTGGTACACAGCACACAGTGTGACTGGGTAGAATTACAGCTTCTGTTGGTACACAGCACACAGTGTGACAGGGTAGAATTACAGCTTCTGTTGGTACACAGCACACAGTGTGACTGGGTAGAATTACAGCTTCTGTTGGTACACAGCACACAGTGTGACGGGGTAGAATTAGAGCTTCTGTTGGTACACAGCACACAGTGTGACTGGGTAGAATTACAGCTTCTGTTGGTACACAGCACACAGTGTGACTGGGTAGAATTACAGCTTCTGTTGGTACACAGCACATAGTGTGACTGGGTAGAATTACAGCTTCTGTTGGTACACAGCACACAGTGTGGTGGGGTAGAACATGCTTCTCTACTGCCCCTTAACTCTGTCCCCAGGGCAGGTGACAGGAACACGCCATAAGCTGTTCCTGCCAAGTTCTTTGACTGGTCTGCTTTTCCTTGTGTATGTTAAATGATAGGTTATCTAGTATAAAAGACTTTTCAATCACTCATTTAGCATATTGATTAAGGTGACAAGTTCAGGAGAGATGACTCACCAATTACAAGTGCTTGTGTCTTTGTAGAGGGCCCTGAGTTCATCCATCCATCTCAGGAAGCTCATAACCTCCGGTAACATGTGCATGTGTGTCCTCACATATCTCAGTCTAGACTTGACATAACTGGGCTGTGAAACCTAAGTTGAAAAACAGTTCTCATGTTTACCTCAAAAACAATCTCTGAAATAACAGAAATTACACTTGAAAATCTTGTCAGAAATGGTCTGCTTTCATGAATACTGGACTTCACTCAAATCCCTTTGTAATCCACAGAGGATTTGATGCCTTCCTCTGGCCTCCACAGGCACTGGGCAGAACACCAGCACACGATGAATGGGTGGATGAGCAGGTGGATGGATGAGTGGATGGATGGGTGGATGGGTGGGTGGATGAGCAGATGGATGGGTGGATGGATGGGTGGGTGGATGGAGGGATGAGTGGATGGGTAGATGAGCAGATGGAGGGATGAGTGGATGGGTGGGTGGGTGGATGAGCAGATGGATGGATGGATGAGCAGATGGATGGATGGATGAGCAGATGGATGGATGGATGAGCAGATGGATGGGTGGATGAGCAGATGGATGGGTGGGTGGATGAGCAGATGGATGGGTGGATGAGCAGATGGATGGATGGATGAGCAGATGGATGGATGGATGAGCAGATGGATGGGTGGATGAGCAGATGGATGGATGGATGGATGGATGGATGGATGGATGGATGGATGAGCAGATGGATGGATGGGTGGATGGATGAGCAGATGGATGGATGGGTGGATGGATGAGCAGATGGATGGGTGGATGAGCAGATGGATGGATGGATGGATGGATGGATGGATGGATGGATGGATGGATGGATGGATGAGCAGATGGATGGGTGGATGGATGGATGAGCAAATGGATGGATGGGTGGGTGGATGAGCAGATGGATGGGTGGATGAGCAGATAGATGGATGGATGGATGGATGGATGGATGGATGGATGGATGGATGGATGAGCAGATGGATGGATGGGTGGATGGATGAGCAGATGGATGGATGGGTGGATGGATGAGCAGATGGATGGGTGGATGAGCAGATGGATGGATGGATGGATGGATGGATGGATGGATGGATGGATGAGCAGATGGATGGATGGGTGGGTGGATGAGCAGATGGATGGATGGATGGATGGATGGATGAGCAGATAGATAGATGAGCAGATGGATGGATGGATGAGCAGATGGGTGGGTGAATGAATGGATGGACAGGTAAGCAGATGGATGGGTGGATGGATGGATGGATGAGCGGATGGATGGATGGATGGATGGATGGATGGATGGATGGATGAGCAGATAGATGGATGAGCAGATGGATGGATGGATGGATGGATGGATGGATGGATGGATGAGCAGATAGATGGATGGATGGATGGATGGATGAGCAGATAGATGGATGAGCAGATAGATGGATGAGCAGATGGATGGGTGGATGAGCAGATGGATGGATGGATGGATGGATGGATGGATGGATGAGCAGATGGGTGGATGAGCAGATGGGTGGGTGAATGAATGGATGGACAGGTAAGCAGATGGATGGGTGGATGGATGGGTGGATGAGCAGATGGATGGGTGGGTGGGTGGGTGGATGGATGAGCAGATGATGAGCAGATGAATGGATGGATGAGCAGATGGGTAGACGGATGAATGGAAAAATTCACATTGTATATACAGGTACCAGGCATGTAGGTGGTGCACAAAGCACACAATACATACACACATTCACATTAGATCAGTTAAATTGTGAAAAAGTAGACTGCTTTACCTTTTTGTTGTTTGACTTTGCTTTGTTCTTGGACGTGGTCTCATGCAGCCAGGGCTGGCCTCAGATTTGCTCTGTAGCAGGACATCTGGTCCTCTCATCTCTTCCTTGCCTGGAACTCAGAGAAGTCTGCCTGCCTCTGTCTTTTGAGTGCTGGTCTTAAAGGCCCTCCTCTTATTCTGGTCAGCTGAGTAGTTGATAAAAAGCTGCAGCCACTAGAGCTCACTCATCCCCCCTCTCTCCTTCCTCCACAGGGGAGCTTTCCCAGTGCTGCATAGGAGATGGCCACAGCTGGCCTTGAGCGCACAACCACACCACCTCCCTGTGACCCATCCTCTAAAGACTCCTAACATTTCTCACTTATACAGCCCCTTTCTCTATTTTTAAAAATAGGACCATGGGGGTGTAGAAATAGGTGTAGAAATAGGTATAAAATTAAATGTTTGAGAATAAATGATAAATTTAAAGAAGTTTCTGACATTTTTATCTGATTTATTTTATTTTCTTATTTTTATTTATTTTATTTTTTATGAAACTCAGGTTAGCAACTCAACAGCTTTTTTTTTTTTTTTTTTTTTTTTGAGACAGGGTTTCTTTGTGTAGTCCTGGCTGTCCTGGAACTCACTCTGTAGACCAGGCTGGCCTCGAACTCAGAAATCTGCCTGCCTCTGCCTCCGAAGTGCTGGGACTACAGGCGTGTGCCACCACGCCCGGCTTCAACAGCTTTTAAAATCAAACATTGCAAAAAAGAGAACACAAAGTTGGGGCACACAGAGGATCTTGAGTGGATCTTAGAGGAATAGGGGTGAAAATATACTATAAGGAATTCTTGAAGAATTAATAAATATTTTTAAAGCTCAAAAATTATACATACCACAGTATAATTCAGAGATGTATTAATTTGATACTTATATGCTAAGGAATGATGGGAAAATATTGAAAGCTTTTTTTTTTTCCAATTAAAAGTATTGTTTCTGCCGGAGGAGGGTGGAGGGTGGCGCAAGCCTTTAATCCCTGCACTTGGGAGGCAGAGGCAGGCGGATTTCTGAGTTCGAGGCCAGCCTGGTCTACAGAGTGAGTTCCAGGACAGCCAGGGCTACACAGAGAAACCCTGTCTCGGAAAAAACAAACAAAAAACAAACAAAACAAAACAAAACAAAAAAAGTATTGTTTCTATTACAGCACAGAACTCTTTGTGTACAAGACACTGTAGCTCCTCCATGCAGTAGTCTCGGTTCCAGCTGAGGTGTGTGAGGCAGTTTTAATTGGCATTGTGTGCCTGTCTGCATGCACAGTGCAAAGGTCACACAGCATGTGCTCCAGGCAAAGGCTTCCGCGAAGGCTGGCCATGCCTGAAATACCTTGGGTACATTAGTGATTGAATTTGAGTTAGGTTCCATCACAGTGTGTTTGGAAATCCTTTACTATAGCCTCGCTTTCCGTTACCCGACCCTGGCATCGTGAGGCATAGCCGTGCATTTGCACTCCTGGGGGCCAGAGCCTCTTACTGCTTGCCCGTGAGCAGGCTCGAGTGGCCCACCACTTTTTGAGTGTTTGAATCATGCCATAGGTGTTAAATGATTACCAGGCTCCTCACGCCACACACTAGCCCAGGTGAAGCTTTTACCTCTAGCAATAGGAGGTCATGTACAGAGAAGGTTCGAAGTATAGAGGGTTAGGGTTGGCCTGTACCAGTTCATAGCTAAGTGGCTGTGGGTAGGTTACTTACCTGGGGGCTCCCTCTTACTCTCGGATGCAAAATGGGGTAGCATTCTTTCTCGAGTGGTATTTTAGAGAACCTGCTATGGCTTTGCTTTATCTAAAACCATCCTGGCTCTTTAAAGGCCTTGCATGATTCAGCCTCATCTGTCTACCCAGAAGTCAAACTTTTTTGTTTAGCACAGAACTTACCAGATCATAAAGTCTAAGTGGGTAATTTGTAAACCGTAAGCCTGTTGCACTACTGTAGCATGAGAATGTACTGTATACTTGCTGCTGTGGGCTGTGCAGTCTTGTGTGGAAAGCTCACCGGACTCACCTGCAGAACCCTGGCTGTGGATGCCGTTTGCCTTAGAGTCGAGGCCGGTTTTAGCTGGTATCGTTGTGGTGGAGCCCAAAGACAGAGGCTTGTGCTCACAGTGGCAGCTCTGGCTGGCTGGAGATGAACATTCTGTCCCCTGTTCAGGTTTCTGTGACTGGGACTAGTGCTGCAGCTGCTGCTGCTCCAGTGCTGGCAGCCACACCTCCTGACAGATGTCTTGCCAAGAGTCTTGAGTGCTCTAATTTTATCACTTTAGCAGTGTCTAGGCCTGGTAGCCCTCACTCGAGAGGTTATTGTCAGCATGAACACCCACCAACAGATCGTCACAGTGGCAACTGTGGATGGTGCGTTTAGTTAGCTCTACTGAGAGGTATGCAGTTGAGTGGCCAGCCAATGCGGGTATCTTACCTCACCATGTCTGTAAGTCTTAGACTTATGAGCCCCAGCTCCTTAAAGAACAACCCAACCAAGGTGCCAAATAAACTCTGTTGAAGTAATTCTGTTCCTTAAAATTAATTTCCTCTGAAAAAGGAAGCCACAAGCTAATCTGCATGAAGCTGTAGGGCGTGTGTAAGAGCCTGGGGTCCTGTCAGGTGGCGCCCGCAGTCACTCTTCACCCTTCCAGGCAGACTGGCTGAGCCTGAATCAAGCGATTGGATCTAGTCGGCCAGCATGCCCTGGAAGTCCCCTGTCTCAGCCCACCTTGCTGGGACTACTGTGTAACGTCAGTCCGGCCATCTGAACCCACGCTGCACACCCTGGAAGCACTTAGCACTTCGTCCCCTGAGCCCTCCCCCAGCATGTTCGTTGTCATCTGTGGGGCCTGTTGGGTTTTGTTTGGGGTCCGCTGCTCTGTCTCTAACTCAGGCTCTTTCAACTTCCAGAACTCTGCCTTCAATTACAGGCATGCAGCTCCACATCCAATTTAAAGGTTTTTTCTTATCAGTCTCTGGCCTTCCTCTGTTTATCCTTCGTGGAACATTTTCCCTGTTTTTTTCTTTGTTTGTTTGTTTGTTTTTTCTTGAACCTTCTTTTTGTACTTTAATGTTTTAGATCTTAGCTGACTTTTCCTGGAGTTTTGAAATCTGTGCTTTTACTTGAAATGTCCTTCTCTCTACAATTTTGGTTTCCTGTTGCTGGCCGCCCTCTAGCTCTGGTCACTGCATTGGATTTTAGAGAGGCACTGGCCTCCTTGGTTGTCTGATGCAGATGGAATACCTGTACTGAGAGCTAGACTGCATCTGGGGGCTGAGTGGAGGAAGGGCTTGGGTCTCACTGTCTAGCAGGTGCCTCTGCCCTCATCCATATGAACGACCTGGTGCTGAGTCCTTCCTATTGTTCTTCCCCACCTCTAGAAAATACTGCTGCTCCTTAACAGCTTCCTGCGCATGTAGCGATTGAAATCAGTGTGCACATTCAGTAACTTGGGCTAGTTTGGCTCAGTCTCCTGCTCAGGGTTGCTTAAGCCTGCAGTCCAAAGCTGGCTGTCATGTGTTCTCTTTAGGCTTAACAAGTCTCTGGCCCAATCTGGTTCCTTGCAACTTGTAATTCTCTGGCCTCTGTGGGGAGTTTGTATTACTGCAAGGTTAGCAGGTGACTCTGTGTCTGTCAGTAAAGACAAAGCCTTGTATGGTAAGTCAGCACCGCCTGCTCGCTGTGCTGTGGTTTTGGCAGAAGGCAGTTGGACAGCCCTTCTTAGAATACCTGTCGCACAGACTCTTGGGCTTCTCCTTAGCACTTTCTCCCTTGAACCACGCATCCTCCTGCAGCCCTCCAGCCTCAGAGGCCCCACGCGTCCCCGGGCGGCTGCTGACTGGTGCCCTTGAGCCTAACTTGTTTCCTCGGCCGGTATCTGCATTCTAATTTCCTAGCGTGTTGCTGCTATCTTCCTGCCCAGCACCTGTGCCTTTTTACAAGCCCTTGCTGCAATGCTGGTGGAGAGCAGAATATTCACTGTACCACCTTTTATTTTTATCTCGTCCCTTTAAGGAAGAAACATTCCTCACATGCTTCATGTTTACATCCCTTCACTCTTTAATTTTGGTGTGTTCGGGCATGCATTTGGGTCCCTTAACCCCACTGTGTATCTTAGAGCCAGCTTCTCACCTTGAGCTGTAACTGTCTCCTTTCTATCAAACTTTTATTATTTTTTCTTTGCCTTTGGGCCTTTTCTATGAACTTAAATGGAATACTTAGCTACCTAAGCCATTAGTTCTCTGAAATATGCTTCATGTAAAATTGAAAATTCAGAATCAAGCTTGGTGGCAAATGCCTTTGCTCCCAGCGCTCAGACAGACCGGTGGGTCTCTAGTCCAAGTCCAACCTAGTCTAAATATAAGTAACAAGTTCCAGGCCAGCCATGTATACTTAATAAGAACTTGCCTCAAAAATAAAATGGCAAAGTCATAGAATAAGACATTTTTATTAGTCAGGACCTTGCTTTGTAGTCTTTCAGTATTAGACTTAAATGGCTGTCATTTGAAGAAGTGAGTGTCAACCTGGGCTCCTGTAAAATGTCCCATGCCCATGCCCGTGTGTGTTACACATTGGGGCCTCCAGGAGGCACTCTAGTACCTAGCTTTGTGTCCGTGCTCAGCTTACTAGGTAGCTGAGTGCAGACAACAGGATGGGGTCGCTGAAGTCAGCTGCACGCCAGCCCTGACTTCTACAGGGCATTTCCACACACATTAGTCTCTCATCCTGCCTCTGTCTCTACAGACCACTGAGACAGATGCAAGATGACACTCCTTTGCAGTAAATAGTTCTGTTTGTGGATTCAGCTTGGGCGGAGTAGGAGGGAACAAGGTACTGGCTACAGCATGTCATAAGGACTGCCTCATAGTTCAGTATTGGTCATCCCAGTGGCTGTCAGACTTCTCAGTACCCAGCTACAGGCTGGGATGCAACGAAGGGGAGTGGCCTTACTCTCAGATTGCATCTGAGACCACCTGACTTTGTGCTGGGTTGTATCCTCCTTTGAGCTTGGAGATGGAGCTGAAATTGTGCTTATTTCTTGTTTTCTTTGCAATGTACCCGTAATATTTGAACCATTAGTTATTCTGTTAAGTACTTATAATTCTTTATGATTGTATCTGTCTGTCTGTCTGTCTGTCTCTCTCTCTCTCTCTGCGAGTGTGTGTGTGTGTGTGTGTGTGTGTGTGCCCATGTGTGCCTGTAATCTTAAGTTCTCTTTTGTAAGTATCATTTTGTGAATTGAGGGCCTACCTTGTTTAGAAGGATTTCATTCTAATCTATTATATCTGCAATGGTGCTATTTCCAAATAAAGTTACAGGGCAAGGTACTGGGATTTAGGACTTCAACTCACAAGTTTTCCGAGAGTCATAACTCAACCCATAACACATGGGTGGTATTGGAGGTGGAACCTAGCTCCTCACTCATGCTGGCCACTCCCTGCTGTGCTGTGCTGTGCGGGGGGGCCCCAGCTGTGGGGCGAGGGCTGTGCACACACGCCTTGTACTTACGCATTTTAAGTTTATTCTTCTCTCACAGACGTTGCACCTTGACTTCAGCCTCCCCTCCTCCCCTCCTCCCCTCCTCCCCTCCTCCCCTCCTCCCCTCCTCCCCTCCTCCCCTCCTCCTAGTGCTCCCCCACCATTTCATCTCCTTCAGGTTCACTGGTCCTTTGTTTCTCTTCAGAAAAGAATGGAAATCCCAGGGATCTAAACCAAGTTTGGCAGAGCAAGTTACAGTAAGACTAGACACGAACCCTCACCGTGTGGGCTAAAGGTGGCAAGCCAGTAAGAGAGAAGGGGTCCAGGAGCAGGCAGAAGAGTCTGAGACAGCCCACTGACGGCAGCAGGCGTGGCCTCTGGTGAGCGGGGAGCCTTCCTGTGGTCCAGAAACGTCCTTCCATGGATGTCCTTGTGTTTAATACGACTGTAATGTGACATTCCTGATGTGCAGTTGTAAGTCGGCTCTTGTTGCTGTTGCTGCTGTTTTAAGCTGATCTGGAGTAAGCCCGCCTTTGGATTGCCTCACTGTAGCATGTTTTGTTAGACATCAGCTCCCTGACAGGGAACAGGAAGAAACAGAAATAGCATGTGAACTGAGAGGTAGGACTCTGGCTGTAATTGTAGAGAGGAGCTTTTCCTTTTCCTTGTTTTTAAAATGGCTGTTTTTGCCTTCTGTTTAATGTGACCACTGAACCACAAGAGACTTTGGAACCATTTTAGCCATGGTCAGGTTTTAGGGACCACTGGGTAGAGATGCTTGCAGCCACACTTAGTGAGTGGAGTTCAATTCCTAGGACCCACATAGTGGCTAGAGAGAGCTAACATCTACAAGTTATTTGATTTCCACAAATACAGAGATAAGTAAATGTAACTTTTAAAAGCATTTAAAACGAAAATGAGAAGTTATAAACATGCCTGTCATACTGTGTTATGCCTCTTTGCTGAGGAAGTCAGAAACAGGTTTCTGGGCTCCTCCTTGGGTACCCGGGTGTCGTGGTATACTACCGGGAGTGGAAGTCAGGACCTGGGGGGTCTGAGGTCTACCTTTCCCCAGGGGCATCTATGTGCCAGGCAGAGAGGAGCAAGGGCCCAACAGTACTTACTGGAGTGGGTGGGGGGGGGGGAAGAAAGCCTTCCTCAGGACGCTGAGGTGCTGCTCTTTAGTTGAAGGCCTTCCCCAAGGGGCTCCTTAATGAAACAGCTCAGATGATCCTTGCTTGTTCGTGCTGGTTGCCTTGATGGTGGGTATAAATGCATATACTTTAGTCAGGGTGAGCCAGCGATTTAATGCCTTTTGGGAGAAGGTATACCCAAAAGGAAACTCATTGGCTGCAGGCTTAAGACTATCTAGATACCTCATTAGCATGGAAAATGACTCCAGGTGTTTCTTTCTGTGACTGACTGCCCGTGGTCTACTCAGTGGAGTGTCTAGAGCAGGTTACATGTTCTAGAGCAGGTACAGAGGTAGTGGGGACAACTCCCCACCTGCCGGTCTCAATTCTGGGGTTCCTGGGGTTAGAACTCTCTCCTTCAGCCTCACCAGTTCTTATGCCTGACGGGTGACATGGCCAGCCCCTCCCCACACGTCTTAGGGATTACTTTAGAGTTTTGCCCATGATGTTAGACTGTAGGAGTACCAATTAATCTTACTCAAATCTATCTCAGTTTTGGCAGGGGCACTCCTTGCTACCTGCCCCACACACACATGCACATTGACTGACTGACTGACTGACTGACTGACTGACTGACTGACTGACTGATTGATTTGTAAATCCCCCCAAGTCTGAAATCTGCCTGGGTCTAGGCATTTTGGGTAAGTCAGTGAGTCACCACTGAAAGCTTATTTGGGCCTACATAACAGGAGTGTGTCTTGCCTCAGATCCAGGCTGCCTGCTCTGTGGAACAAGGCGGACAGTTGCAGTGGTGTGGGTAGCCTCTGACCTGCGGACCTGCGCCCTGCGCTGCAGCCAGAGCGCACTCTCTAAAGAACCTGAGATGTTTGCTTTTTTTTTTTTTTCCACTACTTTATTAGTAGATGATTGGATCCTATCTCTTCACCTCGTTTAAATTTTCAGTGTAAAAATATGTTCTAGAAGGAATAGGCAGCATTGCACTCTGAGTTAATGACTCATGCCTCTCTCCTCCCAAGTCTGCGACTGCTGAAAGTCCCACCGCGTTGTGTGCTCCTAAGGGTGAGGTTGCTTGTGTGCTCTGTGGGGCCTTATTTGTTCTTAAATTAATACATTTTTCTGTGCACTCTTCCTGTTCACTGTGCTTACCTCATTTCATTTACAAGCCACACTTTTAGACATACACACTACTATGTGGTTGTCTCCTAGCCATAATTTAGTTTAGGGAGATGGTCAGTAAAGTGCTTGTCTTTACTAGTCTACTAAAAAAAAAGCCTTTCTAATACAGGAAAGGTTACAGTGTTGTTAATTTACATTTCTATATGACTAAGATTGAGAATGTATCAGCTCTGCAGGCCTCCCATCTTGAGCAGACCCTGTGCATGCTTTCTAGTGTCACTGAGTTTTAGCACTTAAGTTGTTAATGTTATATACTGTTGTTAAGTTGTTAATGTTGTATACTGCAAATATTGTTTTTACCCTTCTTAGTTTGCTTTCTGTTGCCGTGATAAAGCCCCTGGCCAATAGTAACTCAGGAGGAAAAAGGTTTATTTCAGTTTACAAGTTACAGTCTTCTCCTTGAGGAAAGCCAAGCAGGACCATGGAGGAGCACTGGCTACTGGCTTTCTCAGTTCCCCTTCATGCAGATCAGGCCAGCCTGCCCAGGAGTGCACCGCTCACAGTGGCTGGGCCCTTCTGCATCTCACAGCAGTCAAGAAAACGTCACACGGGCTTGGCTGCGGTTGAGCTGATTCTTCAGCTGAGTTAGCTGACAACTGTTTACTAACTATGGCTCATTCTCTCCACCACTTTTCCCTACACTTTGTGTTTGTTGTCATTCTGTGTAGCTTTAACATCAGTGGCAAATCCATTTTGGTCAAAGAAGCAACCAGCTATTTACTGTCACATAACAAAACACCTGAACAGCCATTGATTACTATAGGTTGCCTTAGACTCAGAGTCTGGCTAGGACAGGGGTCACTTGGGCTCTGATAATGGTTAGAGGCTGGCTAAATTCTTTGTGCACTCTTCTCCTATTTCTGGGCTAGGGAGAAGATAGCTAGAGCTGGCTCATGTATGCTATCTAGGTGGTTCCCATTGTCGGAGCGGCCTCTCCAATGACGCAGCCCTCTGTAGGAGGTGGTGAGTGTCCAAGACACACAAAAAGGCCTTGCCCATGTAGCCGAGGACGTAAGTCCCCTTGAGCATAGCCATTCTTTGTGTTTCGTGTATGAGTACTGGCCTGCATGTGTGTGCATGATCTTACAGGCAGCTTCTCGCTGTAGAAGAGGGAAATGGAGCCGGGGTCCTTTGCACAAGGAGCAGGTGCTATTCAGGCCTGAGCCATCTCTCCAGCCTATATTTTTCTTTTTAGAGAAAGAAACAAAAATCAGTTTGGCTGGGAAGTCAAAGTTCATAGACTTGTATATAAATTTCACCAGCTGTATTCAAAAGCAGTTGGAGAATTTTCAAAGAATGCAGTTCTTTGAACGTGCAGTCTGGGCACCACAGCTCTAGGGCAGTGGCTGCTGTTGCCCAGGCTGAGGACAGTCTGTCATGGGTTAAGCCAAGAGTAGTCTCTCCCACACCCCAAACCCTGAAACTGCCTAGCTGCACTTTTTCTAGGTCCTAGTATCTGTGGTTGCTCCCTCCTACCCACCCCCCTTTAAGTCTCACTATGTATTCCTAGCTAGCTTGGAACATCCTATGTAGAGCAGGTTGGGCTTGGGCTCATGGAGATCTGGTTGCTGGCCTCCTAGGTGCTGACATTAAACCTGAGTGCCGCTATGCGGGGTTGGAACACAGGACGTTGGAAATGCTCCATTTGTGAGCTTTATCCTGGATTTGTGTTTGTTTTTTTAAAGATTTACTTATTATATGTAAGTACACTGTAGTTGTCTTCAGATACCCCAGAAGAGGGCATCAGATCTGTGTCATGGATGATTGTGAGTCACCATGTGGTTGCTAGGATTTGAACTCAGGACCTTCGGAAGAGCAGTCGGGACTCTAAACCACTGAGCCATCTCTCCAGCCCGGACTTTTGGTTTTTAAGATCAGACTCACTGTATAGCTCAGACTGGCCTAAATTTGAGATAGATCATCGCGCCTGCCTATATTTTGAGTGCTGGGATTTCAGTTGTCACCAGCATGTTTGATGTCCACTTACTTTAGCCAGTGTCACTAATGTTTAAAATGACCTGTTCGAGGCCAGCCTGATCTACAGAGTGAGTTCCAGGACAGCCGGAACTATACAGAGAAACCCTGTCTCGAAAAACAAACAAACAAAAAAAAAATTGACTTACTTAGTAGGTTCTCCAATGTTTTGGTTACAGACTGACAAGAGCTAGACTTGATGGCACATAACTATACTGGAGTCCAAGGCCAGCCTGAGCTGTACAGCAATATCAAGTCTCAAGCCAAAGAAACCATTTTTAGAAGCTGAGGCTGTGTTGTGGCTTCATGATAGAGTGACCAAGTCCTAGGGTTCAGTCGCTAGAACCACCCCATTATACTTTTAGACCCAGTAATGTGATTGTATGGTTAGTATTTATAGAGTTTTGGCCTATTCTAAATTAAAACAAACATTAAAAATCTAATTTTAAACTAACAATGTAAACAGCATTCTAAATGAGAATAGCCACTTTCCAAAATTAGAAACCTCCAAGGAGCAGCGCTCTTGTCCGCATCTGCAAGTCGCCTTAATGTCCAGCATAGTAGAGCACAGCTGGGGTCTCAGCTGCTCAGCCCTCCCCAGCACAGCTGCAGCTGCCAGGAAGGCCTTGAAAGACCAGTGGGAACGGGAAGTGGACCTTTGCATCCATGAGACACCTTGAGCCGATGGGTCTCTTGGAGGGGCTGGTAGGAGCTCCACTTGGCCTCTCTCTCCCTGGCCATAAAAGCCAGCTTTCTCTGAAAGCAGTCTGCTCTCCAAAAACATCCTCATGCTTCCTGGATTGAGGGTCTTCATGTCCTCTGAGGAGGATGCCCTCCAGGTTGGTGGGGAAGGCAAGAAAGTTCCAGGCTCAACTGGAAAGTGTGCAGGGATTCTGAAATCCCCTCATAAGCACAAAGTTTCATATAAATGACATTTCTTAGAGCAACAGGGGGCTACAAAAACACTTAAAATTGTTACTACTGCTACTAATAAAAATTTACCAAACAATAAAAACCAGTTTCATGTCAACAGTAAGTGACCAAAACATTATTGTACTAAAGTCCCAAAGTCCCCAGCCCCGGCTCGGCCCCCACTTGCCCTCTGAGATGGGCAGCAGTTGCAGCACGAGCGGAAAAGAACATGCAGTGGGAAAGAACACAGTGTGTGTGACTCAGCCCACGGAACTATGTAAATTCCTTTGTGAGAATTGAAGCTTTCCTTGGGGTAGTGTTGCCTTTAGAGTCCAACACTGCCTAAAGACTCAATTGGTTTTGTGGTCAGAAAGTTTGAATGAGTTAGGGAGATTTGCTACGAAAGCAGAGGGGCCTAAGTTCAAATCCCACACTCCCATGTATTCCTTCAAGCCCTGTGTTGGGAATCAGAGACAGACTGATCGCAGGCCTGCTAGGTAGCAGCCTGCCAGGAAAGGTGGACACATGAGGAAGACACCCATTACACAGGGACACTGATTCTGACGAAAGCTGGCGTGGGGCCACGTGCCTGTGACCCTCGCATCAGAAGGCCGAGTCAGGAGGACCCAGGCTTCCAGACAGTCCTGGACTAACACTAAAACTCCCTCTCAAAACAGGAAACATGAGCCGGTCGGTGGTGGCGCACGCCTGTAATCCCAGCACTTGGGAGGCAGAGGCAGGCAGATTTCTGAGTTCGAGGCCAGCCAGAGCTATACAGAGAAACCCTGTCTCAAAAAACAGAAAAAACAAACAAACAAAAAACATAAAGAAAAAACAAAAAACAAAAAAACAGGAAACATGAATAAGACCCACACTCACCCAGCTGCCTCCTACTTATTAATCCACAACCCTGTAGATGAGCTTCTATCCTAAATAGTTCCCTTAGACTTTCTAAGGAAATGGTCTTACAGTTCTAACTGTACAGAACACCACTGCACTGCCAGGCCAGAATTAAAAGCATTGCTTATTTCAGTTTTCTTCTTAAAAATCTGATGAGGCCAGTGAGAGGACTTACCTGGTCATGGTTCTTGTTGCCAAGCCTGACAACCTGAGCTCTATTCCTGAAATCCAGTTGTGGAAAGGAGAGACACAACTCCTGAATGTTGTCTTCTGACCCGCCGCCACCACCACCACCACACACCCACACACACCACCACCACCACCACACACACCACCACCACCACCGCCACCACCACCACCACCCCCCACCCCCACCACCACACACACCACCACCACACACACCACCACCACCACCCCCACACACAGCACCACCACCACCACCACCACCACCACCCACACACCTACACACACACCCACACACACACACTGATTAAATCATGTGTTTATTAAGGTATTGGATGTGAATGTCCAGGGGTGTTAGACTGTCATCACTGTGCATCACAGAGTACATGTAGTAAACTGCAGTTGAAGACCTAGTCAGGTAAGAATAGAAAGAGGGATGTCATTGTTTCACCTGATTTGAATACTGCCCTTTAATCCTAAACAGCGGTGCATAAAGTATTGTTAAACACTAGTATAGTAGGCTTGTAGTATGTGTGGAATGAAATTATTACTCTCCAGAGACAACATAAGACAGATTTGTAGCTAGATAACTGGCTCATACCTGTGTAATTGCCAAGATAGATTTGTTTTCTTCCTACCTTGAAATATATTGCAAAATCTCAAGATTCTACAGCATCTGTAGGTGATGAGTAAGCCTTCTGTTACAATAAAGTTGCATTAAAGATTCCTTGTGCACTTAGAAGGTGGAGGCAGGAAGGAGTCCAAGGTCAACCTATTACACATAAAATATGTTTTTAATTTCCTGGATGAGCCGGAGAGCTAGACCAGGGCTGCTCTTCCCGAGGACCTAGGTTCAATTCCCAGTACCGACATGACAGCTCACCACTACTTTGAACTCCAGTTCTCAGGGATCTGATCCCTCTTCTGGTCTCTGCAGGCACTGAATGCATGTAGTACACAGACATATATCCAGGGACACCACCTATACACATAAAAAGTCTGTTTGTTTGAATTCCTTAGAGAAGGCTGAGACGTGACTCTGATGAAGAGTTCTTGCTTGCTTCGCTACCATGAAGAAACATGAGAGCCCCAGGATTTGGACCATTTGAGATTTTCTTCCTGTTGGAGAGTGGAGTATTGGTGTAATAAGAATTAGGAATTTGTAGGGTGCCATTCTGGCTGGGTACTTCAGCCAGTTTCCTCCCCTTTAGTGAGGAAGATCCAGCTCCTTGGGCCCACTTTGTTCCAGTAAAGATGTCTGGATTCCCTGGACACCAGTGACATGTGGCATGGGAGCCAGCTCTTCAAGAACCTGCTTAGGTCCATGTTCTTCCCAAGGGTCTGTGACCTCACTGTGTCCCAGCGTCTTCGTCTCCTCCTCTTGTATAGACTTACACAGATGCTCACTAAAACATCTCTCCCCATAGTCTCCCACGTCTGTCCGACTGTCAGACTCACTGCAGTTTGGCTTTCTGCTCCAGCCTCTCACACACTGCGGTTATAGACATGGGCCACCACATTATAAAGTCCTAGGTTTGCTGCCTGGGTAGGTCTTAGAGGAGTGTTGGAGGAAAGGATCGACCCTCGGCTACCAGCAGAGCTGATCACAGTCTCTGAGTTGCCTAGCAAAAGCAGACAAGATAAGAAATGAATTTGGGGCCTGGTGGGGTGGTGCAGGCCGTTAGTGCCAGCAGGTATGGCCAGGCAGAGAGCTGTTTGAGTTTGAAGTGGTCCTGGTGTCGTGAGTTCCAGGACAGCCAGGGAACTGTCTCAGGTGGGTAGGGAAAGTAAAAGAAAGGGAGTTTTGAACAGTATTTGTCGCCGGGTGGGTGGTGGCGCACGCCTTTAATCCCAGCACTTGGGAGGCAGAGGCAGGTGGATTTCTGAGTTCGAGGCCAGCCTGGTCTACAAAATGAGTTCCAGGACAGCCCGAACTACACAGAGAAACCCTGTCTCGAAAACAAACAAACAAACAAACAAACAAACAAAAGAAAAGTATTTGTCAGGGAATATAGACAATTGTGGACTAGATTTTTCCACCTAACAGAACTAAGTTCTGCCAGGGTTGATCTCACTGCAGTTACAGGTGAGGGTGGGGAGAGCTACAATAAAATGATAATAAAGCCAAACACTAGGAAACAGACAGTTGCATTACCAGTTACTGTCCTCTACAGCTGACCTTAAACCTGGTGTACTCAGGAATCATTTCAGGATCCAGTTAGGAAGTGACTGGATGGGCTCTGGGGTAGAGTCTAGTGTGTGCATTCCTAACAGAACCCCGGACCACACTGACAGCGTGAGTCCACCAGCAATAGCCATATGTGTTCTTTTTCTAGAGCAGGCGCTGAGCAGTATCATAATGAGAGCTGTCACTGTAAGGAGCTAAAAGCCCTTCCTTTCTAGTCTGGACCTTGAGCCATACTCTCCGAGGCTGGGTTTCCCAGCCTCAGCACTGCTGGGATCTGCAGCTGAAGGCATTATGTGTTGTGCTTTGTCGGGCGCCGGGTACTCGCAGTACCCTCCTTCCTCGGTGTAACAATCCAGAACTGACTTCAGCACTGGTGAAGGTTGAGGTTAGCTCTGGCCAGCTGGTCGTCTTCGCATCCTTTCTTCCAAGGGGTGCCGAGTCTTCTATGGAGTAGCAATCAGTTCATAATGCCAGAAATTGCTCGGGCTGTTTTGAAACGTCGTTAGCTCACTGGGACTCAGAGCTCTTTTCTCTACCCTCACTTCCTGCTGATGTCCACTTGCCTGCTTCTAGGTCAGTTTCACAGTCCTTTTTCCAACCCTAGGACCTCAGTGTTTTTCTTTCTTTCTTTTTTTCTTTCTTTCTTCCTTTTTTTTTTTTAAGATTTATTTGCTGTGTATAGTGTTCTGCTTACATGTATGCTTACACACCTGAAGAGGGCACCAGATCTCATTACAGATGGTTGTGAGCCACCACGTGGGTGCTGGGAATTGAACTCAGGACCTCTAGAAGAGCAGCCAGTGCTCTTAACCTCTGAGCCACCTCTCCAGCGGCCCCCCCCCCCCACCTCCCAGGCTTTTTCTTAAAAAGATAACTAAGTCTTCTGAATTATACATAAAATAACTAGCTGTTCTTGTTCTTGGTTTTTTAAGTTATAATTTTGAGTGTGGTGGCTCATTACTTTTTTTTATTTAATTTTTATTTTCTATATTCTATGTTTACATTCCAAAGGCTTTCCCCTTTCCCAGTCCTCCTCCCCCCCCCCCCGCCCCGCCCAGTGGCTCATTACTTTAATCTCAGCACTCTGGAGGTAGAGTTAGATGGAGCTCCAAGGTCAGGAACAGCTTGGTCACATGTGTATGGAACGTTGGTTCTGTTGGCCAGGAGGGCTCTGGGGACTGAACGCAGGTCATCAGTCCTGACAGCAAGTGTGTCACCTGCAGTTTGGAATGGTATTGTTGAACTCTAAAGGCCTTTGCTTTCTTCTGTCACTTTGGGACGAGACACCCAAGACCTAAGTGCTAGCAGTCTCAGTGTAGCGAGGAACCACCTCTTAGTTTCCAGACCGCTGTCTTGTTGCTCTGTCCTGGGGGCAGGTAAGAAGCGAATGTTCTGGTGATGAGGTCTGATTTAGGACAGTAAGCTAATACATAATGACTTCTACTTTTTTGACCTGACTGTTCCCAAGAGCCCAGCCTCCCTCCTAGTGACTAGGAGTTAAGCAGGGGACACAAACAGGCTAACTTGATAACTGAGAACCCATTCTGTCCTCAGCCAATGAAGCAGTAAAGGTAACAGTGTACACCAGGGGGTCATAGCGATTCCTAGGAGAGGGCTGGTTAAGGTACTGCTGGAGGCTGGGGAGGGCAGTCCAGCAGTTCGGAGCACCTGATTCTCTTCCAGCTCACAGCCACGAGTCACCCCAGCCCCAGGGGATCTCCCTCCCTCTTCTAACTTGTAAGGGCAGGCAGTGTGCGTGCATGAACGAACGAACACACACACACACACACACACACACACACACACACACACACAGAATACATAAGTAGAATAAATCAGTTTTTAGTCTTTCCCTGTACCCCACCTTATGAAATTATTACTACCAAGAGTATTACTACTCTCTAGGTCTTAGAATTGGAGGGTGAGCTTTTCCCGCTACTGCTAAGGTACTTGAATACCGAGCACTCTGGAAGCCAGTGCAGCGGTTTAGAAGAATGGTGTAGCCAGATGAGGGCACAACCTAGTCTTGAATACAACAAGCCTAGGGTTTGGTTGATGGCCAGTAGAAGTTAGGACTCAGTTTAACACTGGGTGGGAACGGACTGCATGCTTGGCATCCCCTCCCTGTGTAAGGCAGGAAGTGTAGTCACCACCTGGGAATCACCCATGGCCCGGCATCTGTGGGAACCGAGTGACTTGAAGACAGTCTGGGCTACTCTGTCGCAGGGAAACAGAAGCAGACGGAGGACTGTAGCGATCTACAAGCTAAAGCAATTGTGTGTGTGTGTGTGTGTGTGTGTGTGTGTGTGTTTGTGCACGCGCCCACAAGTGGAGGCTGGCCAGCCCCACCAGGGTGCAAACTCTGCCAAGCACTTTAGTTAGGGCAAAAGATTCTTGTTACAGTATCAGAAAACTTGTCACTAAGTTTTGTGAGGACAAATGAGGACATGATCACTCCTAGGTATGGTTGAGGAGGAGGTTTTACTGTAGATAAAGGAGAGAACAGGCAGAGACATCTGGGAGAGCCCAGACTGAGCCTAGCTAGCAGACCCGATTGGAGCCATCGGGTGGGGAGGAAGAGCAGAGGGAGGTGGGGCAAGCCGACCAGGAGAGAAACCTGAAGCCAGGAGTGCGGTGTGGACCAAGAGCCACAGTCAAATAGCTGAGTGGTGTGTGAAGAGCGGAGGGGTGGGGGGCAGAGGCTCTGTCCCGGACAGAGGGGTTTTCACTATCGGCCCAGGTGAGAGGTGCTCGGAGAAGCTGCAGGTACTGAGATTTGACCTGAGTTTCTCTGAATCATAATAGTAAGCAGCTTATCTTCTAAGACTTTAGCTGAGTCTTTAGTTGCTGTCTCCACACACCTGAGAGTTCAGGAGAGCATCCCTGCCTAGCCGTAGCTGTGTGTTTAGAGGATCTGGAGAGCCCTTGTCATGGCTTACGGCCACACTCTTTATGAAGAGAACCCAGCATTCAACCTTTTCTGATACAATGTCACCATGTCTTTATCTGCTCCTGTGTTATTTCACAGCGCTGGTCCCAAAGGTGACAACATCTATGAGTGGAGATCAACCATTCTGGGTCCTCCAGGCTCTGTGTATGAAGGTGGAGTATTCTTCCTTGATATTACTTTTACACCAGAGTATCCCTTCAAGCCTCCAAAGGTAAGGAATCTCCTATGTCTTCTGACATTTAACTGATCTTAGATCAAGTTTTCAATGTAATCACAAAAGCTAGACTCGTCCATTTGTGTGTGCTGTCCTGATGAGGCCTCCTTATCCATGTCAGTAAGAGCTGTGTGCTGTGCATAGTCTAGATCTGCTGTGTGGGTCAGAGGGCTCAGCTCCTTGCTGTGCAGTGTTTGCTAGTTTGATGAGAATGTGGTGACTGTGGATTGGGCCGGCCCCTCAGCTGGCAATAGGCATTTCTAGGGGTAAGTGCTTCAAACTGTGCTGCTTATGGTCTAGCTTGTTAGCTGTGATGCACACTCCAAAGCAATGTATTACTGCCAGCTAACATTAAGAGGTCAGCAGACAACCACCAATCCAAACTCAGACATAGTCATATTTACAACATTAAAATCAAGTCAGATGTTACTAGTATGTCATCCTACCTTCTGGAGACGGAAGCAGGCAGGAGGATCAAAGGTTTGCAGCTAGTGTAGGACGTGGTACCAGGCTAGCCTGATCCAGAAAGGAAAAGCTGTAAAGAAGAATGGGCGTTGCCTTTGGCAATGGGCCCTGCTATAAAATGAGACGGACTGAGTGCGGCCTCACTTGGACGGCCTGTACCTGCTGACCTGTCACTCACCTGAGATGTCATGATGCCTGCTACGTGAATGGTGCTTGACAGCTGCCTTATTTTCAGGTTACATTTCGTACAAGAATTTATCACTGTAATATTAACAGCCAAGGGGTTATTTGCTTGGACATACTGAAAGACAACTGGAGCCCGGCACTGACCATCTCGAAAGTCCTGCTCTCCATCTGCTCGCTCCTTACAGACTGCAACCCTGGTGAGACTAGCTGTCTGCGCTGCCCTTCTTACTGAGTGAAGTCCTTGTTTCCACAGGCGCTAAGACCATCAAGGTCATTTTCATCAAGTGTTTAGTGTCCTAGTTAGATGGTGCGGCCACTCTGGGCTCGCACTGAAGTGGGTGCAGCCCTGCTGCCGGCTTTGAGAGGTCACTGAGCACTTTCCCACAGCCAGTGCTCACCTTAGAAAGAGTTATCTTTCCGCCAAATGCTTGGGGATTTCAGAATTGTAATCTCATTGGGACTATTTTTAAAAAGAAATTATTTTTCTGCTTAAACATACAAATTTAATTAGGCATTCCATTTTCAGAGAAACACGTTTAGCTGGAGGTCTGGGTTTTGGCCTTTTCTAGGCATACATTGTACAATAGATTTTGCCAGTTGCACCAGCCAGAGACTTCCCAACATCCACAACCCTAATTGGCTGAACAAAGTTGGTCCTGGAGCCTTGACTATACCAGCCTCATGAGTTTGGTCATACACAGAAGAACAAAGAGTGTCACTTGTTGGGAAAGAACTAAAGTAGAATAAGAAATAAGCAAGCCACTCTTCCCGCCTTCTAGTAAGATTAGAAGAGGGGCTGTGACAATGGCCAGCTAGAGTAAGCCTTCTTGCAGAGGCCCCGGGTTCGGCTCCCAGGGCTCAGCTCCCAGCGCCCACTAGGGGCCCACATCCATAACCTGTAGACAGAGCACCCAGACACAGAAAAGAAACCTTTCTTAAAACTGCTTTAAAAGATTAGAAGAAAACACCTTCTGACAATGAGTGTTTCAAACATGGGCATGGTGATAACTGCTGTGTCATCCAAAGTGTCTGATCTTCTACATGTTTTTCTTCCAGCTGACCCTTTGGTGGGAAGTATTGCCACTCAGTACATGACCAACAGAGCAGAACACGACAGAATGGCCAGACAGTGGACCAAGAGATACGCTACATAAACTGGGTTTTCAGTTCTGACATGATTTGTCTGTCACAGAAGAGAGCTGCTTATGATTTTGAAAGGGTGGGGGTGGGAGCCGGTAAAGAGTAGGGTATTTCTATAACAGATATTATTCAGTCTTACTTCCCAGGAATTTTGTTGTAACTTAAGGTATCTTGCTACAGTAGACAAACTGGTAATAGCGACTTTTAGAGCTGTCACTTTGCAAGATTAGCTGACTTTTAGTACAACAGGAAAGAAGCATGTGTAGACACTTGTGTTCCATTGATCGTGGTCTACTGTACTTTCAAAATCAGCTTACATTTGTATAGGTTACATACGTGGCCATTTATGTAAAGTCCTATTTTCTTGTTCAGAAAAATTGGAATTTGTTTTTCCTTCTTAGAAGGAAACAATGGTATTTAACCAGTTTTCAAAGATGAGTTTGTTACCTCGTATATATAAAATGGACACCTGGCTACAGACACCAAGTAGGAAACCAGTAGTTAATGTATTTTATTTTATATGCAAATTACTTCAAGGGTTGAATCAGGATTTGTGGAAACCTGTAGTGAAATACCTTAAGCTGTTAACTGTAAGTGTGGAATAGGAACTGTTCAGTCGATTGGTTGATTTAGACTTCTTATGTCTGCATTTGTTACTGTACTAATAAACAATATTAAGAACAACTACTGACTGTCGTGTTCATTTCCTCTCTGTAGTCTTTGCTTCTGAAAGCAAGTTAAGGAATACTTATTACTTACTGTCAGGACTGGCAATTACACAGCACATTTTGGAGATGTCTTTTTATGACGTATATATCTTATGTTTATGAGTACACTGTAGCTGTCTTCAGACACACCAGAAGAGGGCATCGGATCCTGTTACAGATGGTTGTGAGCCACCATGTGGTTGCTGGGAATTGAACTCAGGACCTCAGGAAGAGCAGTCCGTGCTCTTAACCTCTGAGCCATCTGGAGTCTCCTGGAGCTATCTTAAAAACAATAAACAGTGTAAGCCAGCTAAGCTTCGAAGATGGACTCCACTGTCTGTTTCTCAAAGCATTTGCTGCTCTGCACATGACAGACTCATGCGAGACTTGCCACCCTGGTGAGCTAGTGCGGCCCTGGCAGAGCAGGGCCACGCCTCGGGAGTAGGACGCGGCTGCCCTTGCTCCCACTGGCGCACAGTAGCACACGCCTTCATCCCAGGGCTTGGGGATGCCAGAGGGTTAGAGTTCAAGGTCATACTCAGCCACACACTGGGTCTGAGACTAGCCTGGGCTTCATGAGACCCTGTCTAAAAGGGGGAGAGGGGAAGGAAAATTGACCCAGGACATGTTAACTCTAGCATTTTAAAAACATAACTAGCCAGGCGGGTGGTGGCGCACGCCTTTAATCCCAACACTTGGGAGGCAGAGGCAGGTGAATTTCTGAGTTCGAGGCCAGCCTGGTCTACAGAGTGAGTTCCAGGACAGCCAGGGCTATACAGAGAAACCCTGTCTCAAAAACAAACAAACAAACAAACAAACAAAAAAAAAAAAAAACCTAGTTCCATGTATATTAAAGCACAAGATCTAAATACAGCCAAAAGAAACAAGAGAAGCCCCAGGCAGGATCTATTTAAAATACCTCAGAGGCAAAGGCTGAAAGATAAGTACCTGGGAGGGCAGGCTAGATGACTGACAACCTGAAGGATAGCCAAAAAGTATGTTTTTATTTTAAAGAATTGGCCAAGACTGGGTATAGTGGTACACACCTTTAATCCCAGCTGAGGAGGACTTTGAGATCAAGGCTAGCCTGGTCTACACAGTTCCAACCAGCCAGGGTCATATATCATATAGTAAGATCCTGTCTTAGAGGAATGAAGGGCAAACAGGGTATCCGGGCATAAAAATTCCAAGTTCAAGGCCTGGGTAATTTATTAAGACCCTTCCTCTCAAAGTAACAAGGTTCACTCGTGTGAGAAGCCTTGCGTTCAGTCAGCAGAGGCACGAACAGAAGAGCAAGCAGCAACAGTGCCTGCACAGTGACTGACAGTCGGCCTTGGCCTGAACACATGGAGCCTTGCCAGCCACCGGCAAAGGTATTGCATCAAAGATCCTACTTTACTTGTCTTAATGCATTCTTTATTATACCCTATTTCATAGTTTGCTTTTCAGTGAAATGGTTAAAGGTGATTTACAGTTGAAAATACCAACCAGCTAGCCAGGCAGTGGTGGCGCCCGCCTTTAATCCCAGCTCTTGGGAGACAGAGGCAGGCGGATTTCTGAGTTCAAGGCCAGCCTGGTCTGCAGAGTGAGTTCCAGGACAGCCAGGGCTATACAGAGAAACCCTGTCTCAAAAAACCAAACAAACAAAAACAAAACAAAAAACAAAAAACAAAAAACAAAAAACAAAAAAAAAAGAAAAGAAAGAAAGAAGGGGAAAAAAAAGAAAATACCAACCAGCTTATTTCCTAGTTCTTTGTATAAGGTATAAAGCTGGCAATCTTTAATACAATGACCAATACTGCTTAGATCTTGGTAAGCTTGTCCAGAAAATAAATTGTAAACTCAGTTTAATATGTAAAACTAACGGTAACACTATTTCTGACATTTTATTGTATATGACTGAGGTTATTAGAAGAAAAAGGATGTTTCCCCATTCTTCAGCATAGCCATTTCCAAAAGACCCTCTAGAATTTCTTTTTATCATCTCCACAGGCCTAGCTTATAGAATAAAAACGGCTTTGAATACAAAAGCCCCTCGTCCTAACCCTAAGATCTTGATAGAGCAAAGCAAAACCACCACTTTTGTTCTGTTCATCAAAGCCTCTGTGAAATGAGAATTTAACTCAGAAATCCAAATTGTTGTTATTGGGACAATTTAGATAGACAAAGCCATTGCCAGGCTTTAGAATCCTAGATAAATAACTTTAAAAAAAATAGATATTGAGTAGGGCATGGTGGCGCACGCCTGTAATCCCAGCACTTGGGAGGCAGAGGCAGGCGGATTTCTGAGTTCGAGGCCAGCCTGATCTACAGAGTGAGTTCCAGAACAGCCAGGGCTGCACAGAGAAACCCTGTCTCGAAAAACCCAAAAAAAAAAAAAAGATATTATTCTATGTGCATGGGTGATGTTCCCTGCATGTATGTATTATATTAGATATTATTCTATGTGCATGGGTGATGTTCCCTGCATGTATTATATCAGATATTATTCTATGTGTATGGGTGATGTTCCCTGCATGTATTTATTAGATATTATTCTATGTATATGGTTGATGTTCCCTGCATGTATATATGAGCACTAAGTGCATGCAATGTCTGAAGAAACCAAGAAAAGATCCTGAATCCATGGCACCTGCTTAGGTGGTTGTGAGCCACCATGCAGGTGCTAGAAATCTGAGCTGGCTCTTCTGCAGATTAAGATCAGTCTTAGATCTTAGCTACTGAGCAATCGCTCCAGCCCTGAGTAATCAATTTTTTTTTTTTTTTTTTTTTTTTTTTTTTTTTTGGTTTTTTGAGACAGGGTTTCTCCGTGTAGTCCTGGCTGTCCTGGAACTCACTCTGTAGACCAGGCTGGCCTCGAACTCAGAAATCCGCCTGCCTCTGCCTCCCAAGTGCTGGGATTACAGGCGTGTGCCACCACGCCCGGCGTAATCAACTTTTTTATTTATTTGTTTTTTGTTTTCTTGTTTTGTTTTGTTTTTTCAAGACAGGGTTTCTCTGTGTAGTCCTGGCTGTCGTGGAACTCACTCTGTAGACCAGGCTGGCCTTGAACTCAGAAATCCGACTGCCTCTGCCTCCCAAGTGCTGGGATTACAGGCGTGCGCCGGCAGTAATCAACTTTTATAAAACAGAGTTCTGGGCCTGTTAAGATGAGTCAGTGGGTAAGGTCCACCCCTGGAATTCATGCGTAGATGGGAGAAAGCCGACTCCACGCACACAGTAATGACTTACGCACACACTAAGACATCCACATAAAATGACAATGAGTATAGCATTCCTGACAAGCTGCAAGAGTTCCCATGGTACACTGCATACTCTCTAAACTTTTATTTTGCTGTTATTGACAAGTACAGAATAAATAAACTTGATTTTAAGAACAGGTTTCAAATAAAAACAAAATAATGTCCAACAGCAATAAACTAGCCCAGTAACTTAATTATAAAGTGCACTAAATTACCACTTAGGGGTTCCATGCGGGCAGAGCAAGGGCAGGCAGCGTGAAGTCCTAGCCCTGGGCTGGGCTGCAGCCATTCCGAGGCCGGGCCGGGCTCAGGTTTCGGAACTGGAGTTCCCTTTGTTCTTCCTCCCAGGCAAAGGGAAGCTGGATTTGCTCTGGGGCTGGGAAAGCTTGCTGGCCAGTAAGGTGAAGGGCTCGATCAGCGTCCTGCGGTCTGTCACTGTCACCTCCCACAGCTTCACTTTCTCACTCCTCGCCCACTGCTGGGCCACGGCAGCATCCACTTGTCTCTGCTCAGAAAGGTCCAGCTTGTTTCCTAACACAACGATTGCCACCTGGATAGCAAGAGGACAGCGGTAACCATCAGTAACAGTTTACCCAAAAACGGGGTAAGTAATGCTCTTCCAGTTAGCAAACTGCCTTGAAGTAAATTATATTGAGGAAAAGAAAACAGTAAACTCAGCTGCTCTGGAGTTGAAGCAGGAAGATTGCAAGTTCAAGGCCAGGCTGGGCAACTTAGTTAAACGTTATCCAAAAACAAGCGGGGGAAGTAGAGAATTTACCTAGTAAGTATGGAGCCCTAGTACTTGGCTGGCGGGGGCGGAGGGCGCATGGGGACCCTGAGAAGTGACAAACATGACGACAGGGCTCTCTTCTGGCCTCCACAGGCACCTGCACTCATGAGCATATAACTCCTCCCACCTCCCCATGTAGACATAATTTAAAATAAGTCTTTAACATTCTTTAAAAGATGGCCAATCAGCCAGGCATGGTGGTGACACCTTTAATCCCAGAGTTTGGGAGGCAGAGGCCAGCCTGGTCTACAAAGCAAGTTCCAGGACAGCCAGAAAAATTCTGTCTCCAAAATCAAAGCAAACAAAGAAACAAAGTGTAAGAATCTGGGTTAAGCTATCTAGCAGACGGTCAGCAGGGGTGAGCCGAGGTGAGGTTAGTGAATTCCAAGTGGCAGGAAAGGGGCAGACGAGCCGGGCGTGGTGGCACACGCCTGTAATCCCAGCACTTGGGAGGCAGAGGCGGTGGATTTCTGAGTTCGAGGCCAGCCTGATCTACAGAGTGAGTTCCAGGATAGCCAGGGCTACACAGAGAAACCCTGTCTCGAAAAACCAAAAAAAAAAAAAAAAAAAAAAAAAAAAAGGGAGGTGGACAAATGGAGAAGCTGGTGCTCACTTAAGCTTGTTTGTGTGTGTGTGTGTGTGTGTGTGTGTGTGTGTGTGTGTTTGTTTTGAGGTTGAAGAGGAGACAGATGATCCCCACATGACTGAGCTATACAGTATGAGAGCTAGGAAAGCATACCTCGTTCAGAGTAAGGCCCAGCAAGAGACAGCGAGCGCTTTGCTTCATGGGCCTGGCCAGTCATGCACTGTCCGCAGATACTGCCAGTTTCACCGGCCAGCTTTAAGTGTGTAAAGCACACAGAATGCACATCCACCCTAACAGCTTCAGACCTCACACCGGTAGCTAAACAGCCACGTACCTCCTTTTTGTCTTTGAACTTATCAATCTCTTTCTTCAGGAGCTCCACTCTTTGAAAGGACTCCAGGTTATTCACACTGTACACAAGAACAAAGCCATCAGCAAAGGAGAAATAATGCTTTGGCAGCTCCACGCCTTCCTGCAGGCCTCGGGTGTCGTACAAGTGCAGCTGCTCCTTCACCCCGCGGTCTGTCTCTACAGACGCCATGTACACATCTTCCAGTGTTTCACAGTCTTCCATCCCTGCATGAAAGGGAACCAGGGCCAGTTATTCCCGCTCCCCATGCTTCCAAGGCTAGCTTTCTAGGTTTCCCTGCACCACACGTAATGACCACATGTCTACTAATTTCTTCAAAATTAAACGTAGTTATTCATACCAAAGTATCTTTTTTCTTTTTCTTTTTTTTTTTTAAAGATTTATTTATTATGTGTAAGTACACTGTAGCTGTCCTCAGTCACTCCAGAAGAGGACATCAGATCTCGTTACGGATGGTTGTGAGCCACCATGTGATTGCTGTGATTTGAACTCAGGACCTGCAGAAGAGCAGTCAGTGCTTTTAACCACTGAGCCATCTCTCCAGGCCCTACCCATCTTGTTTTTCTAAAAATATTTTTTGGGCCACCAAGATGGCTCTAAGGCTTGGTGGTGTTTTGAGTTCAATTCCTGGGGCCCAGTGAAAGGTACGTGTGAACCAGCTCCACACAGTCAACCTTTCGTGGTTTTTTTTTTTTGGTCGGACGGTTGTTTTTTTTAAAAGTCTGAACTCACTGTAGCTGTCTTCAGATGCACCATAAGAGGTCATCATATCCCATTACAGATGGTTGTGAGCCATCATGTGGTTGCTGGAAATTGAATTCAAGACCTCTAGAAGAGTAGTCAGTGCTCTTAACCGCTGAGCCATCTCTCCAGGCCCTACCCTTTGATCTTTATCCCCACCCAAACATAAAATAATTTTCTTTCATTTTAAAAAAGTATTTCTTAGTCAGGTGATGTCAGTGGTGGAGGTGGCAAACGCCTTCATTTCCAGCACTCGGGAGGCAGAGGCAGGCAAGCTCTGAGTTACAGGTCAGTTTGGTCTACAGAAAGAAAAATCATCAAAATGTTAATAAAAGATAAAGTGTGCACCTGCCAGAAAGAAATGCTCTGAACATCTGTATTTACTAATCTCTTACATACACTTCAGTTCATTTTTACCCTGTGTATCTTCTTTACCAAAATCATGACCTCATTAAAGTCAAAATACCATCTTCCTCACCTCTGAGCTCGGCATAGCGCCATCACATGCAGTGTGATGCAGGGAAGATGAAATAGCTCACTCGCTGAAGGAATAAATGAGACAATCCCAATTTACAGTTGGGTCCTACTGCAGCAAACAGCCTTTTCTCCATCTTAAGTCTAACCAGCAGCGTCAGCATGCTATGCCTGAAGACTGTTGTCACTTGATGTTGCTACCTGAGACCCTATGACTCCCAGAGCCCCACCTGATGCACGTACACAGAACCCCATTTTCATAGGACTCATATCTACTTACCATTTGTTCCTGGCATGTATAGAACATTCAGCAAGCCCTGCTGAAGGCCACAGAACCCCAATTCCTTCTCCTGTGTGCTCTTTTACACCAGTTAGCATGAGCCATAAGCACCTTCCACCAGCTTCAGAATCTAGAAAGAAACTAAGAATCTTACCAACAGTGTGGGTCCCATAAAGGAGTTGCTCCAGAATTGCAGTTTTCCCAACAGACAGCAACCCACAGACGACAACCTTGCAGCCCTTCCCCATCTTCTCCCAGGAGAGCACTGTGGAGAGAATGGGGCACACTGAAGTAAGTCCCCTCCCTTAAAGGTTACATAGAGCCAGTAATACAGGGGGAGCTCCAGATACAGAACAAGGCCATCTTACCACACCCAGACCACTGTTAGAGCTCCTTATGTACTGCCACAGAGATCATCTGGATAGACTGTAAAAACACCCAAGTGGAGGTGGAACCCCGGGACTCAGCAGGCAGAGATCTGCCTCAGCTCCGTGCAAAGCGGATTTGAGACTAGCTTGGATGTTCATCTCTAGGCATGGCTTGCTCCTTCCTATAATACAGCACTCTAGAAAAGTGCTGAGGCAGGAGGTATCACGGACCCCCACGGACACTGTGAATTCCACAGGTAAGGAACCCGTACTTTCCTGCTTAGAAAAAGAATCCTGGCCCCGACCATGAGAGAGTGTGGTCCGCAACAAGGAGGATTACCATGAGTAAAGCAACATTTTTCTCAAGGCTTTTGTTTTTTCAGAAGACAAGATATCAACAGCTAAGGTAAAAAGAAAAATGGTTCATAAAGACAACAAAAAGGGTAAAATGTTTTTAATGCCAGCACTCAAAGGGCAAAGGCAAGATCTCTGAAAATTTGAGGCCAGCCTGGTCTACAAAAGACAGCTAGGACTGATACACAGAGAAACCCTGTGTGGGGGAGAGTGTCAAATGGTGGAGCTGGAGAAGCTCAGGGGTTTAGAACACCAGCTGCTCTTTCAGAGGACCCAGGTTCAATTACCAGCACCACATGGTAGGTCACAACTTTCTGTTCCAGGGTTTCCAACACACACACAGAGATACAGGCAAAACACTAAGGCTTATGTGGGCCCATGCACCCACATGCACACACATGCACCCACATGCATGCACGCACGCACACACATGCATGCATGCACACATAGTCAAATGGAAACAGGCATGGTAGCACAGCCTTTAATTCCAGCACTTGGGAGGCAAAAACAGAAAAGGTTCCTCTTGCAGAGATCCTAAGTTCAATTCCCAGCACCTACACCGGTGCCCCCAATACCCCCTGGGACTGGAGTTAAATAAGTTGTGAACTGCCATGTGGGTACTGGAACCAGAGGACCCTGGAAGAGTAGCCAGTGCTCTAAACCAATAAGCCACCTCTCCAGTTTCCCACAAAAATGGCCTTCCAAAGATGCTCCCAAATTAACCCTGGAAACTTATTTTGAAAACTTACTTTAAAAGAAGTTTTGCATGTGAGTGTTCTCTAGTCAGAACTTACAGAATGTCTCTATGTATTATGGGAAATTATAGGAATGACTCACAGTCTGCAGTCCAACTAACCCAACCATGGACAGCTGGGAATGTGGAGCCCAAGAATCTAGTAGTTGCTAAGTCTCACGAGGGTGGGGGTCTCACCTGGTCTTCTGTATAAGCTGGAATCATGACGTAGACTCCAACAGATGTGCTGGTAGGTAGTGCCAGCAGGTGGAGGAGAGAGCCTGCCTTCTTCCAGGGCCCTTATGCAGGCCTCTAGAAGGAGGCATGGCCCAGAGTAAAGGTGTGCACCGCTACACCTGCACCTAAACTGTTCTTTATTTGGAACTCGTTCTGTCCCAGGCTGGACTTGAACTCAGAGATCTGCTTGCCTCAGTCTCCTGGGATTAAAGGTATATACCACCTTGCCTAGGCCTAAGCTTTTCATGGTCATTAGGTCTCACGATCCAGATCAAAAGCCTGTGTCATCCCATGTCAAGATCTGGATCAAAAGCCTGTGTCTTCCAGCCTCAAGATCTGGATCACAGCTATGTCCTCCATTTCTGGACGGTAGTTCATTCCAGATATAGTCAAGTTGGTAACTGGGAATCGCTGTCACAGCATGTGTGGCCGAATTAACCTTGAGATACAGAGCTCAAGACTGGGGTGGGGATCTGAGCACACGTGTATTTATGAGACACGTTTTAGAGGAGAGGGACTGCCTGACTGAAACACGAGGGAAGCCGAGGGATGCAGACGACCTTTTAACCCAGTGATGCTTCTGATCGACAGACTAAAACGGTGAGTAACCTCCTCACCTGAGGAAACGCAGAGTCTCTGCAGGTTTGAGGCTAGCCTAGTCCTCACATTAAGTTTCCAGGACAGTTAAAGCTACATAGCAAAAATGAAAGAGAAAGATAATTTTATCTCTGAAAAATAAATTTTAAAATGTAACTGCGGGGCTGGAGAGATGGCTCGGTGGTTAAGAGCACTGACTGCTCTTCTAGAGGTCCTGAGTTCAATTACCAGCAACCACATGGTGGCTCACAATCATCTGTAATGGGATCTGATGCCTTCTGCTAGTGTGTCTGAAGAGAGCAATAGTGTATTCATATGCATAAAATAATAAATCTTTAAAAAATTAAAATGTAATTGCTAGGGCTGGAGAGATGGCTCAGCAGTTAAGAGTACTATCTACTCTTCCAGAGGACCCACAATGTCTGTAACTTCTGTTTCAGGGGATCTGTAACCCTCAGACATACATGCAGGAAAAAAAAAATCAATGTACAAATAAACATAAATTAAAAATATGTAATTGCTGTTAGGGAAACATAACCTCACTAGTCTCTCTATTCCATTTGTCTCTTTCCTTTTAGCCTCAAACCATCTAAGATAGAATTTTAAAGTCTAACTTTCATTCTCAGAATCATTCAGTAGTTTCCTTTCTCCTTGGATTCGATTCCAGAACACTGCTTGCTATATTTGTCTGTTGGACCCCCAAGACCAAGTTCTCACACAAAGGAGATTTATTTTCCCCAGAGGGACAGAGGGCAGGAAATAAGAGGCAAAGGCAGGAGAGAGAGAGGATGAGGGGGAAGGGAGAGGAGGAAGGAAGAGGGAGGAGGGGTACTTGTCCTGAGGGGTCAAAGGACGGCCTCTGGATAGAAAGGAGTTGGACATACCTCACGGGCAAATGGGGGTAAGCCAGGATTACGATGACGTGTTTAATTTTAATTGGACACGTTAATGACATAAGCCAAAGAGGGCTTTTGACTTCAATACTTTGCTAGCAGGACCTTGATAGTCTTGAGAGCCTCAGAAGGAGGAAGTGGTCAAATAAGGGGCCAGACCTTGGTGACCAGCTTTAGAAATGCAGAGGGAATGGGAGAGAGACAAATCCTTCGTCCGTTGCCACACTCAACACACGCAAGCTGGTCACAGTCCCTTCAGTCCTGGTATTCTTCTGTCTTGTCATTTAACCCTTCCACGCAGCCATCTGTACCCCTAACTTAAAACCTTGAGGTTTAGTTTCTGGTTCGTAACCGCTAAACACATTGTGGTGCTTTGAATAAGTATGGCCCCCACTGACTCAATGTGTTTCAATCCTTTACCTAAAGGGAGTGACACTATTAGGAGGTATGACCTTGATAGAGAAGTGTCTCACTGCGGGGTGGGGAGGATCATTTGGAGATCTACCATGCTCAAGCTATGCCCAGTGAGGCACATCTCTCCCTGCTGCCTGCAGATCTCCCTGCTCTACATCTTTGTAGAGCTCGCAGCTCTTTCTCCAGCACCATGTCTGCCTCCATGCTGCCATGTTTCCTGCCGTGAAATAATGGACTAAACCTCTGAGACTGTAAGCCAGCCCCAAATTAAATGTTTTCCTTCATAAACGTTGCCCTGGTCTGCACATCGATGAAACCCTTAGACACATTACCACTGAACTACACTCACAGACTTGTAATTTATTCTTCAGCATTATTTTCTCAGAAAAACGTATCCAGGGGGCTGAGGAGAGGCTCAGCAGTTAGAACACTAGCTGCTCTGCAAAGCCCTCCAGGGTTCAGTTCCCAGCACCTACATGGTGGTTCACAACCATCTGTAATGAGACTTGGTGCCCTCTTCTGGTACGTCTGAGGACAGCTACAGTGTACTTACATATAATAATAAATAAATCTTAAAATAAATAAATAAATAAATAAATAAATATACACAAACTAAAAATAAACCTTAAAATTTTCTGAAGACTGTCCTAAAAGAAAAATCATATCCTGCACTCCATCCTAGCTTGCAAGCTCCACTAGATGTGCTTAAAAGAGAAAAGAGTCAGTTAATGCCCCTTCACTCCGGCTGTGACAACTGTCATTGTACCGCTCAATACCCCTCCACTCCCTCAAAGTGTGGGTTGTTTGCGCTGCATTGCCAACAGCTAAGACTGAGCTTCGCACTTATTAAGCGATATTATCTGTTGGATTTTTAAATAGGACAGGTGAGGACTCTTAAAATGCTAAAGCTGTCATTTATTCTAAAAGATGAGCAGAGCCACAGATGGATGTAAAAGGTAAACACGATTCCAACCTTGGCCACAAACAAGCGTAGCGTTTATTAAAACCGCACGACAGTAAAGAAAATTCTGGAGCTGCAAAAACTCCAATAAACATTATTTCTCAATAAAGGACGCAGGGCAGAATGCCAGCAATCTGGGCATTTCTTCCTGGAACAGGTCTTGGCAAATGAACAATTTGCTATCCTAAAGGCGTCTATAAAATAAGCCCAACCCCCCCGGGCGCTGACATTAGCACCTCGGGGCTCCCATCCACTGCAGGAAAAGCCGGAGGGGGAAGGGCGCCACAGTCCACCCGCTAGTCTGCTGGAAACGCGCGAGGTCCACGAGTGCGGCCACTTCGCCTACGCCCACGCCACGGCCGCCCTGCGGCCACTGTGCTCCGGGATCACGAGCGAGGCGCCGGCGGAGACACCAACCTGACACTGCAGGGCACTGAGACAGTGGCACGCCGGCCACCGCGGTCCGATGACGCCCCTCTGGAACCCGTCCCCGACCTGCTTCCTCGGGCCCCTTGCCCGTGACACACGTGTACTCACCGCCTCTCACCTTCTGCAGCTTTGCCGGCTCAGGAGCCCTGCTGAGAGCTGGTGGGAGAGCAACCGGAAGCGGCGGGCCAGTCTGACTCCTCCCACCAGGCTATAGTTTGGACTACAAACCCCAAGAGGCACCGGGCGGACACCCTTCCCCACCGGAAGGAGGGCCTCCGAGGTGGAGGGGGAGGAGCCACAAAAGGGATTGTGGGAGAAAGGCTTCTTCCTTTCCTCTGGCGGCAGCCATCAGGTAGGGCGGCAGTGCGGTATTTGCGTTTCTATCCGTCGGGAATCGCGCTAGTTTTTGGCCATCCGACCCCGGATACCCAGCGGTCTCGGTGCTTCTGCCTCGCAAGAGCGCCTAGTCAGGATACGGGGTAGAGAGGGCGCGGATACGCCGCCTTTCGGGAGGCTTGAGACGCGATGGCGGCAGGATCCGAGCTGGGCCCGGCTTGGGGAGGAAGCCTGGCCGCGCGCGGCCCGGCTCGCATCAGGCCGCCCGGGTGGTGGGACGAAGCTCTCCCGGCCTTACTCGCGGTGGCGGTTACAGCCCTGTGCCGGTCCTGGCGGCCTCCCCGAGCCTGGGGTGGCCAGTCCCGCCCTGCCGCCCGCGCAGAGCCCTGCTCGTTCCCGGTGGACGGTGGGGCGCCAGGCGGATGCCATTAACAGCGATCGCTCTTTGCATTTGCTTCTCTCAAAGGTGAGCCAGGATGGGTGCGTACAAATACATCCAGGAGCTATGGAGGAAGAAGCAGTCCGACGTGATGCGCTTCCTTCTGCGGGTCCGCTGCTGGCAGTACCGCCAGCTCTCCGCGCTGCACAGGGCTCCCCGCCCCACCCGGCCTGATAAAGCACGAAGACTGGGCTACAAGGCTAAGCAAGGTGCGTGGGGTCACGATGTGCGCGAGCTGTAGCGCTTCCAGAAAGGCCGGCGGGCGTCAGTTTGGAAGTCCTCCCCGCCCAAAAAATACTGGTTAATTTAGCTGTTGTAAATGTGATACAGGTTACAGCTGTACTGAGTCTAACGTGGTGGTGGTCGGGTATTTTGTTTTGTGTAGGTTATGTCATTTACAGGATTCGTGTGCGCCGTGGTGGTCGCAAACGCCCCGTTCCTAAGGGTGCAACTTACGGCAAGCCTGTCCACCATGGTGTTAACCAGCTGAAATTTGCCCGAAGCCTTCAGTCTGTTGCTGAGGTGAGTGGTATGGAGTATCAGTGGTCTTGACAACCCATTTAGAATGGTGGGCTAAGAAAAAATGGGGGAACAGTGGAGTTTCACTCGACGTAATGTGGGGATGGAGGTATTTTGTACTTAATCTTGGCAAAGAGCAATCACCATCAATACTCATTCTGTTACTGTTCTGGTGCTTAAATAGGTACTAAAAGGGTTTTGGTTTCTGGACTTCTGAAGAATTAGGTTCTACAGAACCTGTGCTTTTAAGAGAGGCAGTAAAATTTTGAGCCATTCTGTTTTATTTACTTAACATTGCTAATAATTGTGTGTCAGTTACTTTTTTTTTTTTCCCTTGAGTTATGAGGTTAATCTATTACTGAAGGGGGCTGGGACAGCACATGCCTGGTGTTAGGGAGAATAAGAAATGATGCGTTTCTGTCTATATGTCTGCCTAAACTCTTTAATTCTTAAGGCGTGTGGGGACCTGGCCTGCTTCAGTCTCATTTTATGACCCAGAGTTGGGAGGATTTTTGTCTAATTTACTACTATATCTAGTACAGGAAACTGACTGGTCCTTTTCTGCCCCTATTTTAGGAGAGAGCTGGGCGCCATTGTGGGGCTTTAAGAGTCCTGAATTCCTATTGGGTTGGTGAAGATTCCACATATAAATTTTTTGAGGTTATCCTCATTGATCCATTCCATAAAGCTATCAGAAGAAATCCTGACACCCAGTGGATCACCAAACCAGTCCACAAGCACAGAGAGATGCGTGGGCTGACGTCTGCGGGCCGGAAGAGCCGTGGGCTCGGAAAGGGCCACAAGTTCCACCACACCATTGGTGGTTCTCGCCGTGCAGCCTGGAGAAGGCGCAACACTCTCCAGCTCCACCGTTACCGCTAATACACGTGATGTTTGTATAATTCATATCCAATAAACAATTTAGGACAGTCATTTCTGCTTAGAGGTGTTATTTGTTAAAACTACAGATTGTCATGAGTGCTTTGTGAACGTATAGAAAGAAGTGCAATAATTGAAAACTGCAGCTGATAGTGTATCTTGTTTCTGATGTCCTTTGCATTGTCTGCTTAGGGGATTGAGTGTATAGTGTTTGTGCCAAGTGGTGTCCGGCCTGTAAAGGAGTCCTAAAACTAGTCCTGGGTGTGTTTGATGCATGCGATAGAATCTACAACTTTGGTGGTGCCTTCTGGTTCACTGAAGGCTGCTTGCTTGGGAATTTGAGTACAAAATTTAGAGTTGGATTTTGCTTAGAAATGTGTAGGAAGAAGGTTTCAAACCTGTTTTGTGAATATACATAGAAAGGTGAAATCAGTTTTAACCCACATTTTGAACATGGACTCCAGTTCTATTTCCAGAAGGCCAGGTTAAGTTGGAAGAGGTTTCATGCTCTGTCGGCTGGCTCTAGAGCGTGGGTTTGAGGCTGATAGAGATTAATGGTGGATGGAGTGGGGCTTGTTTAGGGCAGATTAGTTCCATTAGGATTTGTAAGCTAGTAAACTGGTGGTAAGTTATCAACCAAGCAAATGTAAGTTGTGATTAAGCTTTTCTGGCAGCTGGTGTGGGTGGAGGCAGGTGGATCTTGAGTTCAGGACTGCCTACAACAGGAAAAATCAAAAGTGGGTGAGCTTCTAGTCAATTCATCGTGGGTAAGAAAAATACATTTTGGTAGTGTAGTTTTGTTTTTCAGGTTTTCGAGACAGAGTCTCTGTGTAGTCCTGCCTGTCCTGGGACTTGCTCTGTAGGCCAGGCTGGCCTTGAACTCATAAATCCACCTGCCTCCGCCAAGTGCTGGGATTAAAGGTGTGCGCCACCACCGCCTGGCAGTAGTGTGAATTCATCGTTTACAAATCTGCCCGTAGGTAGCTGCTGGTAACTGTCTGGCCGGTCTTCACATTTCACAAAGGCCAAACATACTACCATGTTTTGTTTCTATTTGTGCTGTGCCTTGGGGTAGTTTCCCACAGTGATTTTGAGTGTGGAAGAAATAGTATTGTCCCTGAACGGCTGGCTTGGTGTCAAAATCTAATTGCTTTTATTAAATTCATTTTTCTCTGAAGATTTTAAAAGGATGATTTGCTTTCCAGAAAATACTAGATTCGAGTCTTGACCTAAAATTCTTTTATATTCAACAAAACAAGGCACTGTATAGAGGTTGTTCAACTTAAGTAATAAATGTGTTAAACAAGTGGACCTTATGTTATCTTTTATGTTAAAGCAAATGAACTTGGAAAAGATAGCTTAATGGTAGAAATGCCAAGCATAATTTGAGAGAATGAATATCCCAGTTAGGAAACTGCCTGGGCCTGGCATTGTGGCTCAGTTCACTCCTTAGCACTGGTAAGATTTCCTGCTAAAGCTAGTCAGTCTGGTCACAGAAGCTTGCCTTTTGTCTTTGCTACCTTAGAGATCAGTCTACACAGCAGCTAGAGGGATCCTGTTATTTTGATCCTGGCCTCTTTGTGCTGAAGGTTAACGTTCACAACAAATGATCAGTTCACGCAACTGAGCCTGTCTTAACTCCTGCCTTCCCTTGTAGGTTCAGGGATTATAATGGGCATCCATCAACACTGTCAGGAAAAAAGGTTTTCTGGCTGAAAAAGAACGTGTGTTGATCACAATGTCCTGCAACTCAGACCCACCTACCTTTGCCCTTACGCTCTTGGTTTCTCTGAGACAGTCTTTTGGTTTAAGATCTTGTGTGAGTACACTATCTTAAGACACACCAGAAAAGGTCATCTGATCCCATTACAGCTGGTTGTGAGCCACCATGTTGCTGGGAATTGAACTCCTCTCCAGAAGAAGCAGTCAGTTCTCTGAACCATTGAGCCATCTCTCCAGCACAAGACAGAATTAATATATATAACTCAGGTTGCCCTTCAGTACTGAGGTTACAAGCATGCCCACCTTTCATGGTACTTGATCTCAACTTAGAATAGGTATGGATGCTGTTCCGTTCCCATTTTCATAATAAAGATTATAAGTGGTATACACAAAACCACACAAATTACAGCTCAGGATAGTATACATACCTTTTACCATCACACTTGGGAGGTAGGCAGGAGAATCAGCAGTACAGCATCTGGCTTAGAAAAGGCTGTGGTTGTAGGCATTAAGTCTGCTTTCAGGTGGTGTGTGGCATACAATTTTAATCCAGCAGAGGCCAATGAATCAGAGTTCAAGGCCAATCTGATCTACAGAATGAGTTCCAGGCCTACACAGATACCCTGTCTCAAAAAAAAAAAAAAAAAAAAAAAAAAGCCAGGCAGTGGTGGTGCACGCCTGTAATCCCAGCACTTGGGAGGCAGGCGGATTTCTGAGGGAGGCCAGCCTGGTCTACAGAGTGAGTTCAGGACACAGAGAAACCAAAAAAAAAAAAAAAAAAAAGACCCTTTACTGGGTACAAACCTTTACTCTCAGAAATATGCTTCCCAGGTTATTGTCCTGAAGGCAATTGGTGTAATCAGCTTTATTTAGATTTTGAGACAGCAATAGACCTTAAACTGGCATTCCACCGTGTGCATATAGAAACTTAAGTGTTTTATTACATCTGCTACCTTACCAAGTTTTCATGATCCTAGGGATGGAATCTAGTACCTTGTGTGTACTGGACAAACACTACCCACTACTACTACTACTTATTACTACTACTACTAGTACTACTACTACTAGTACTACTACTACTACCAAGAAATACTTTGCTATTGAGACTACCTTCCTATGGCCTCAAATTAGTAGCAGTTCAGTGTTGGTGGGGTTATATATATCATCACACCTGGCTCAGGAGATATTAAAATGTCTTATTTTTCAAATGGTAGGATATTACACATATTAAGTCCTTTGCTAATTTTTAGAAGCCTATTAGTCCAGTATTAGGAAGGCTGGCCAGTTAGAAGATTTTAATTATTGGTCTGCAAATAAAGGGTTAGTAGGAAACACTGCTTCCTTTAAAAATAACTTAGCTAGGCGGTGGTGGCGCACGCCTTTAATCCCAGCACTTGGGAGGCAGAGGCAGGCAGATTTCTGAGTTCAAGGCCAGCCTGGTCTACAGAGTGAGTTCCAGGACAGCCAGGGCTACACAGAGAAACCCTGTCTCGAAAAAAACAAAACAAAACAAAAAACAAAAAACAAAACCTCAACACTAGTCCTGGTATGCATCTATAATACCCATTTGGGAGGCTGAAACAAGATTGCTATGGATTCCAGCCCAGTCTGGACTGTGTAGCAATACCCTGGCTCAATAGTCTTCCATCCCCCCAGAAAAACCCACAGCAACCCAAGATATTATAGTTGGTCTATGCTTGAGGCTTTCTAAAGCCCTCAAAGCATGCTGCTGCAGCAGCTGCTGGGTATGGTGGTGCGTGCCCTTAATCTCAGCACTCAAGGTAGAAGCAAGTGGATCTCTGAGTTTGAAGTCAACCTGCCTGGTCGACAGAGTGAGTTCCAAGATAGCCAGGACTATACAGAGAAACCCTGTCTCAGGCTTGGGGGAGTCGGGGGCAGAAGGTGGGGGGGAAGGATGGAAAAGGCCTGCTTTTTGAGATGTACCTGACATACATAACTTTCTTTCTTTCTTTTTTTTTTTTTTTTTTTTTTTGGTTTTTCGAGACAGGGTTTCTCTGTGTAGCTCCGGCTGTCCTGGAACTCACTCTGTATACCAGGCTGGCCTCGAACTCAGAAATCTGCCTGCCTCTGCCTCCCAAGTGCTGGGATTACAGGCGTGCGCCACCAACGCCCGGCCATACATAACTTTCAAATCACAGTAAAGAGCACTCCATCCCTTCAAAATTAAATAATTATTTAATTGGCATGCTAAAACACCTGAACTAATTTGCTCGCAACTCTCGTTGTTCTATAAAGAAGCTACATTATTGGGCAGTGCTGGTTTAGGACCAACTGCTAATGAAATTATCCATTATCTAATCACTAAAGTTCTGTGATGGAATAAGCATACTACTTAGGTCCAGAGATTAACTATTAGCTAACCTAAAGACATCTCGCTTATTAGAAAGGAAAATTCAAACAGTAATCCTCTTTGGGAGTAGAGAAATGGTTCAGCAGTTAAATAACTAAAACATTTAGAAAAGATCATCATGCCGGCGGTGGTGGCGCACGCCTTTAATCCCAGAATTTGGGAGGCAGAGGCAGGCGGATTTCTGAGTTCAAGGCCAGCCTGGTCTACAGAGTGAGTTCCAGGACAACCGGAACTATACAGAGAAGCCCTGTCTAGAAGAAAAAGGAAAAAAAGAAAGAAAGAAAGAAAGAAAGAAAGAAAGAAAGAAAGAAAGAAAGATCATCATTTAAGATCTGTATTTCTTGATCCCTAGTTCTAATCTGTAGGCCAAATCTGTTACAATCAACTCATCACTGTAACACACCCATCATTGATATGATGAAAATTTCAATATTCTTCCCATTTTCCATAATAATGACAAGAAAAAGTTGCAAACATCTTTTTTGTTTGTTTTGTTTTGTTTTTTTGTTTTGTTGTTTTTCGAGACAGGGTTTCTCTGTGCAGCCCTGGCTGTCCTGGAACTCACTCTGTAGACCAGGCTGGCCTCGAACTCAGAAATCCGCCTGCCTCTGCCTCCCAAGTGCTGGGATTAAAGGCATGCGCCACCACTGCCTGGCTTGCAAACATCTTAATACACAGACAGTAGTTACCCCAATGAATACTTGTGTACCCCAAAACTAATAATACTGTTTGGGGAACCCTTTCATCATCTGTATGTAGAAACACTTTATTTTCTCACACAGAAAACCAGACTGTCTCCTTTTCCTCACCGCCAAACGCACCCCTCCAACGAGCTGAAGCTGAACGCGAAGCATCCTGATGGTCTGCGGTGGCGATTACCAATGGCGGGCTATGCTGCTGTTTCTTCTGATTTCCGGTCTTTGACCAATGAAGAGAATTGTCTGGTCACGTGGGTGACGTCAGCATCTTGTAGCTCCCTTGGCTGTTTTGTTTTTACTGCAAATGTCTTAACAACTTAAGTTCCAGCTTGAACTTGTATTTGTGCTGAGTTCAGCCGTCTGCATGGGCTCGTTACACACCGAGCATTTACAGGGCTGGCACTTCCGGGCAGGCAGCCAGCACTCCGGGATCAGCAGAGCAGTCTCAGCTCAATTTATAAAGCCAAAGAAAGGGATCTGGTTGACCTACAAACAACAATATTGCAAGAATTAGTGTTAATCACAGCGGTGATTATTCATAACTTGGCTCTTTCTGAGAAAAACAAAACCTTTAGAGTAATTTTCATCCTTCAATAAAAGCATCCACGCTCTTATCTTTTTAGATTTTTTAAGATTTATTTATTTCATGGATATGAGTACACGGTCGCTGTCCTCTCAGATATTCCAGAAGAGGCCATCGGATCCCCATTACAGATGGTTGTGAGGCACCATGCCGTTGCTGGGAATTGAACTCAAGACCTTGGGAAAGAGCAGTCAGTGCTTTTAACAGCTGAACCATCTGTCCAGCCCCATCTTTTTAATATTTTAAAAATAATGTCAGCCAGGCAGTGGTGGCGCACGCCTGTAATCCCAGCACTTGGGAGGCAGGGCAGGCAGATTTCTGAGTTCGAGGCCAGCCTGTTCTACAGCGTGAGTTCCAGGACAGCCAATACTTCCATTCTTTCTCTCTTACAAAAATAAACTTCTTGGGAGCTGGAGAGAAGGCTTAGCAATTAAGAGCACTGACTGATCTTCCAAAAGTCCTGAGTTCAAATCCTGACAACCACATGGTGGCTCACAACCACCTGTAGCAAGATCTGACACCCTCTCCCGGAGTGTCTGAAGACAGCTACCGTGTACTTTCATATAATAAATGAATAAACCTTTAAAAAACAAAACAAAACAAAAAACAACCTCTGGAGACATGTTGTGATGCCCACTAAAAAAAAATACTTTCAGGTTATATTAGAAGAGTTGCTAACTAACAGGTGTTTTTCACTTATTATTATTATTATTATTATTATTATTTTATTATTTTGGCTTTTTTTTTTTTTTTTTCGAGACAGGGTTTCTCTGTGTAGTCCTGGCTGTCCTGGAACTCACTCTGTAGACCAGGCTGGCCTTGAACTCAGAAATCCGCCTGCCTCTGTCTCCCAAGTGCTGGGATTACAGGCGTGTGCCACCAGGCCCGGCTTATTTTGGCTTTTCAAGACAGGGTTTCTCTGTGTAACCCTGGCTGTCCTGGAACTCACTCTGTAGACCAGACTGGCCTCGAACTCAGAAATCCACCTGCCTCTACCTCCTGAGTGCTGGGATTAAAGGGATTAAAGGCATGTGCCACCACCGCCCGGCTAATTTATTCATTTTAATACACCTATTGAAGCCCCCTCCCTCCTCTCTTCCCAGTCCCACTCTCTTACTCTCCTTCCCCCCCTCCTCCCATTCTCCGTAGAGAAGAGCAGCCCCCACCCCCTCTAAACACACAGGTGCCAACCCTCCCTGGCACATCAAATGGCATCAGAGCTAAAGGAATGCTCTCACTGAGGCTAGACAAGGCAGCCTAGCTGTGGGGAAGGACCCAAAGGCAGGCAACAGAAACGGAATCAGAGACGCGCCCGCTCCAGTTGTTAGGGGATCCACAGGAAACCACGATGAGCATGTGCTGTGTGCTGCCTGGTGGCTCAGCCTCGAGCCCTGTGGACCCAGGTTAACTCTGTAGGCCTTCTTGTGGTGCCCGTGACCCCTCAAGCTCCCTCAGTCCTTCCCCCCACTCACCAGAACCCCTGAATTCTGCCTAACTGCATCTGTGTCCATCAGCTGCTAGATGAAGCCTCTCAGATGACAATTATGCTAGGTTCCTGTCTGCAAACGCAGAAGACTACCATTAATGGTGTCAGGGGTTGGCTGTCTCCCATAGGGTAGGCCTCAATTTAGGCCGGACATTGGCTGGCCATGACCTCAATCTCTGCTCCATCTTTATCCCTGCACATCTTGTAGACAGAGCACATTTTGGGGTGAAGGTTTTGTGGGTGGATTGATGTCCCTCTCCCTCCACTGGAAGTCCTGCCTGGCTACAGGAGGTGCCCACTTCAGCTTCCATATCTCCCACTGCTAGGATGCTCAGCTAGGGTTACCCCCATATCCTTCCAGAAGTCCCCGCATCCACCCAGGAACATACCCCATCCCAGGTCCCCAAGTTGTCCCAGAGATGCCCCCACACTGAACTAACAGGTTTGTTTTTTAATCTATAGACAGTAGCTTAAGGGATGGTTAATGAGGTTATTCAGTAGGACCCTCCAACCCAATTCACCCATCTTTTCTGTACCTTTGAAGCAATCTGAGAGATTCCCCAGTTCTAAAATGCAGTTTGCACACACAGAGCAATAGTCCGGGTGATGAGAGCTTCCCAAGGTCGCGGCAGCTGCCCTCACTCCGTAGTGAACAAGGAACCTGGCTTCTCTCTCCCTTTTGACCTCCAGGACTTCGTGGTGTCTCCACTTGTTTGCTATTGCTGCTTTAGCTCACTACCAAAGCTTTAGAGGCCTGACGGCACAGATCTGCATACCTATAATCCGAGTGCTGAGGAGGCAGAGCCTAGGGAATAGCCATAACGTTGAGGCCAGCCTGGTCTACAGAGTGAACCAGGTCAGCCAGTCATGGAGCAAAGAGCCCATTTCACAACAAAACAGACAGGAAGGCGTGTCCTAGACAATGACTATCCCCACCCCATGAAGTATCTTATCCAGGTGATTTTTTATTACAGATTATCCTATATTTTTATAAAATGTTCTTTAAATATTTTATTTAAAATTTTTTAAAGATGTATTTATTATTTTTATGTATATGTATGTTTTGCCTACATGTAGGTCTGTGCACTACAGGCCTGCAGTACCAGGGAAAACCAGAAGATGGTGTCTGGTATTCAAGAATTGGAATTACAGATGGTTATTAAGCACTATCTGGGTGCTGGGAATTGAACCCAAGTCTTCTGGAAAAGTAGCCAGTGGTCTTAAGCTCTAAACTATCTCTCCAGATTTTACTTTTAATTGTGTGTGTGTGTGGGGGGGGAGCTGTACTTGCACATGAATATAGGTGCCTGAGGTGTCCAGAAGAGGATGTCTCAGAATACAAAGAATTGGGATTTGATCTGAAATATTCACTATCAATATAACTCTCAACTCCACAGACTATGAATTCCAAACCTTAGAGAAAGCCAAGAAACAAACAAACAAACAAACAAACAAACAGTTGAAGGAGATAAAGCTCTTCAAGACCTGAAATTGGAAATAGAAGGGGGGGGAAAGACCCCACAAACTGAAGGAATTCTGGAAAGAGAAAATCTAGGTAAGTGAACAGGAACTACAGATGCAAGCACCACCAACAGAATACAAGAGATGGAAGAGAGAACTTCAGGCATTGAAGATAATTGATACATAGATCAAAAAAAAATGTTAACTCTAAAAACTTCCTGACAAAAGATTCAGGAAATCTGGAACACTATGAGAGACCAAATCTAAGAATAATAGAACAAGAAGAAGATTACCAGCTCAAAAGGCCCAGAAAATACTTTTAACAATATCATAGAAAACTTTTCTAACCCAAAGAAGGAAATGCCTATAAATGTACAAGAAGCTTACACAATACCAAATAGACTGAGCCAGAAAAGAAAGTTCCCTTGCTATAGAATAATCAAAACACTAAACATACAGAGCAAAGAAAGAATATAAAGTTGAAATAATCCCTTGCATCTTGTCAGGCCACCAAACGTTAAAATTGGATTTCAACCACAGAAACAACTTAGACCTTACAAATTCATGGAAACTGAACAGCTCTCTACCGGATGACTGCTAAGCTAAGGCAGAAATAAAGAAAGGAATTAAAGACTTCCTAGAATTCAATGAAAATGAATGGACAACATACCCAAACTTATGGGACACAACGGAAGTGGTGCATAGCACTAAGTGCCCACATAATTGGAATTTGGAAGCTGGGCAGTGGTGGTGCGCACCTTTAATCTCAGTACTCTAGAGGCAGAGGCTGGTGGATCTCTGTGAGTCTGAGTCCTTGCCTGCTCTATAAAGCAAGTTCCCTACACAGAAGAGATGGGGCAGGGGGAGGGGCGAAGGAGGAGGAGAGGGAGAAAAGGGAGGAGAGAGAGGAGGAAAAGGAGAGGGAAGAGGAGGATTAGAGAAAGAAGAGAAGAAAGGAAAATAAGATGGAGAGATCTCATACTAGCACTAGGACAAAAAAAAAGTAAGATAACTCAAGAGGAGTAGAGAGTAGGAAATAATCAAACTGAGGGCTGAAATCAATGAGAGAGAGAGAGACCAATTCTAAGAATGAATGAAACAAAGAGTTGGTTCATTTACAAAATCAACACGAGAGACAAACCTTTATTCAAACTAATTAAGAGAGAGAGAGAGAGAGAAAACATCCAAATCAACAAAATCAGAAACAAAAAGGGGGACATAATAACAGATACTGAGGAAAACCAGAGAATTGTAAGGATATACTTCAAAATCTTGTAGTTCACAAAATTGGAAAATCTGAAAGAAATGGTTAACACTTGATAGATAACACTTATCAAAGTTAAATCAAGATCAGATAAACAATTAAAATAGACTATACCCTTTAAGGAAATAGCTGCAATCATTAAAAGTTTCCCAAATCCTAAGAAAAGAAAAGAATAAAAAGGCAAGGACCAGCACAGAATTCTATCAGACTAAAAAAAAACAAAGGCCGCCAATACTCCTGAAATTATTTCACAAAATAAACAGAAACGTTATTAAATTTATTTTATAGGCCGAGTGTGGTGGCACACGCCTGTAATCCCAGCACTTGGGAGGCAAAGGCAGGCGGATTTCTGAGTTCGAGGCCAGCCTGGTCTACAGAGTGAGTTCCAGGACAGCCAGGACTACACAGAGAAACCCTGTCTCAAAACAAAACAAAACAAAACAAAACAAAAAAATCATTTTATGAAGCCATAGTCACCCTCATTACAAAACCACACAAAGATTCAACAAAGAAAAAGAATTACAGACCCTTTTCCCTCATGAACATAGATATTCAATAATATTCTCACAAACCGAATCCAAGAATACATCAAGATCATCCATCATGATCAAGTAGGTTTTATCCGAGGGATGCAGGGATAGGTCAACATATGGAAATCAGTAAATGTAATTCACCACATAAACAAGCTGCAAGAAGAAGGAACCATGATCATGTCATTAGATGTAACAAACAAATAAAAGAACAACAACCAACCAACCAACCACCTTTGACAAAAGCCAACATTCCTGCATAATAAAAGTTCTGGAGAGATTAGGAATAAGAGGGGGGGTGGGCTGTAGAGATGGCTCAGGGGTTAAGAGCACTGACTGCTCTTCTGATGGTCCTGAGTTCAAATCCCAGCAACCACATGGTGGCTCACAACCATCTGTAATGAGATCTGATGCCCTCTTCTGGTGTGTTTGAAGACAGGTACAGTGTACTTACATATAATAAATAAATCTTTTTTAAAAAAAGGAATGAAAGGGACACACTTAAACATAATAAAAACAATTTAGAGCAAGCTAATAGCCAACATTAATTAAATGAAGAGAAACTCAAAGCAATTCCACTAAAATCAGGAACAAGACAAGGCTGCCTACTGTCCCTATCTATTCAATATAGTAACTGAAATTCTAGCTGGAGCAGTAGCACCACTGAAGACGATCAACGGGCACATGTGGGAAAGGGAGAAGCCAGTGTATCGTTATTCGCAGATGATATAATATACCTCTATGACCCCGGAATTCTACCAGGGACCTTCTACATCTGATAAACACTTCTAGGGAAGTGGCTAGATACAAGATTAACTTATAAAAAAATAAGTATCCCTCCTATACAAACATGACAAATAGGCTGAGAACGAAATCAGAAATAATGCCTTTTACAATAGCCATAAACAATATAAAACATCTTGGGGGTAACTCTAACCAAGATAGTGAAAGACCTGTAATGACAAAAACGTTAAGTCTTTGAAGAAAGAATTTGGAAAAGATATCAGAAGATGGCAAGATCTGTCGTGCAGGGAAATGCAAACCAAAACTACTTTAGGTTCCATCTTACAGCTGTCAGAATGACTAAGATAAACGACTCAAGTGAGAGCTCATGTTGGTGAGGCTGTGGGGCAGGGGATCGAACACTCCTCCACTGGGAGTGCAAACTTATAAAGCCACTGTGGGAATTAATACTGCAGATCCTCAGAAAACTGAGAATCAACCTACCTTAAGACCCATCTGTAACACTCCTAGGTAGATACACGAAGAAGGCTCTGCCCACCACGAGGACATCTGCTCCACTATGTTCTTAGTAGCTTTAATCATAATAGCTACAAACAGGAAGCAACCTGGATGTCTCTCAACTAAACAATGGATAAACAAAAAGTGGTACATTTACACAACGTATTATTCAGCTGTTAAAAACTCTGATATCATGACATTCGCAGGCTAATGGATGGAACTGAAAAAGATGATGCTGAGTTAGGTACCCAGATCCAGAAGATAGCCATGGTATGCACTCATTTACAAGTGGGCATTATCGACTAAGCAAAGGGCAATCGTATTAAAATCCACAGACTTACAACAAGAAGGGCTCGGGGAAGGACGCATAGATCTCCCTGGGAAGGGAAAAGAAAACAGATTCCGTGGGTGGACTTGGGGCAGGTGACACAGGAGCAGGAAGGAAGTGGGGAAGGGGAGAGAGGGAGAGAGTACTGTACGAGATGACTGGAGTTTGTGGATATTTCAGGGGTGGGGAAGAAACCTAGAGCAATGGAAACTCCCAGGAATCTACGGGGTTGACCCCAGGAAAACCCCTAGTAATGGGGGACACAGAGCCTCAGCTGCCCTTTTCTCTAGCCAGGCAATACTTCCGGTGGAGTGACGGGGAAACTATTCCAGCCACAAAACGTTCAACCTACAATTGGTCTTGAATGAAAGATGTCCTGGGGTAAAGGTGGCGCAAAGCCTGTGGGACTATTCAACCAGTGACCGGCTCAAAGGCATGCAACTGACGCTTCCTGGACGGCCGGAACTAGAGGTGGGACAGGTCAGAGACCCATGATTGACCCAAATACTACTGGGAGATTAAAAAAAAATTCCTGCCGGGCGTGGTGGCGCACGCCTGTAATCCCAGCACTTGGGAGGCAGAGGCAGGCGGCTTTCTGAGTTCAGACCAGCCTGGTCTACAGAGTGAGTTCCAGGACAGCCAGGACTACACAGAGAAACCCTGTCTCAAAAAAAAAAAAAAAAAAAAAAAAAAAAATTCCTAATATTATTCCGCTGTACTCACAGATCGGTGCATAGAACAGTTAGAGAGGTGGCATCCTGCAGCTGCTGGGCGCAGATGCAGAGACCCACAGCCAAACACAGGGAGAGCCACGAGGTGGGGGAAGTGGAGGAGCTGGAGAGGCCTCAGACAGCAGGAGAACGTGGCTCACTGAACCAACTAAGCAGGGCTCACGGGGGCTCACGGGGGCTCACGGGGGCTCACGGGGGCTCACGGGGGCTCACGGGGGCTCACGGAGACAGAACCACCGAGCCTGTGTAGATCTGACCCAGGTCTTCCGGACACGTGGCTGCGGTTGTGTAGCTCGGCGTTTCTGTGGGACTTCCAACAGTGGGAGTGGGGATGTCTCAGACTCTGTTGCCTGTGTTGGTTCTTTTCTCTCCTACCAGATTACCTCATCCAGCCTTAATATGAGGACTTGTGCCTAGTCAGTCTTTTTGTTATCCCATGTCTGGTGGATATCCATGGGAGGCCTGCTCTCCATTTTTTTTTTTTTTTAAAGGGAAACCTAGGAGCAGTGGATCTGAGAGTGAGGGGTGGTGGAAAGTGGAACTAGAAGGGGAGACTCTGAGGTTGGGATGCAGCATATGAGATAAGGAACAGACAGCCAAAACCAAACAGACAAAAAACTCATCCTGAGAAAGGCTTGGCACTTCCCTGGAATTCCAAATACCCAGTGCAATTGCCAGCCAGATAACAAAGACTTTTCATTGGCTTAAACTTATGCCTGAGCAGTCTTCTCTGGTGATAATACACAACATTTCTGGAAGTCCCAGCAAGATCCCCAGACACCAGGCCTTGAGACACCAGGGGTCTCAGAGCCACTCGGAGCAGGGAAGAGCGCAGTGGTTTAGGAGCTCCTGGGGGTGCAAACCTGGGATGTTCCTGGTTCACCGTAACTGCTCTTCTATTTACTTACTTACTTATTTATTTATTTATTTATTTATTTAATTTATTTTTTGAGACAGGGTTTCTCTGTGTAGCGCTGGCTGTCCTGGAACTCACTCTGTAGACCAGGCTGGCCTCGAACTCAGAAATCCGCCTGCCTCTGCCTCCCAAGTGCTGGGATTAAAGGCGTGCGCCACCGCCGCCGCTTGGCCATAACTCTTCTAACCAGCTCAGCCCTTCCATCCAGTCTGAACAACACCCAATGATGTTGGAAAGAAAAATGTACCTTGCAGTCCCTATTGCCTGGCTTAGAGAGAGACAGTCCACCTGGAGCCCTGACAGTCACCCTGAATACAAGACTCCTGCCTGTGAAGAAACCTCTGGTTCTCACAAATCTAAATCCTCCAGAGAAACAGGTGTACACTGTCTTGGACCTGAAAGATGCGGTTTTTCAGCCTCACACTGGCAGAGGTGAGTCAATGCACCGCATCTGTGCTTTCAAGTGCACAGACTCAGAAGGAGGTGATCGTGGGCAACACTGTTGGACCAGATTTCCCCAAGACACTAAATGCTGAGTCCTGCCCCTCTACCTCCTCCTGGCCTTGCATTTGGTACGACTACAGAGTCATGGTCCAACCGCCACCGCTGCTTGCACCGGCTTGCACTTGGGATCTAAGGACATTACAGGGGTGGCTAAGGACCAGCAGCCTGCATCCATCCCGACCTTTGCTTACTGGTGCCCACTCTAACAGTCTGGTTGTATTGAAAAAAGGAAAAAGATGGAAGTTTATTTCTCGAGATATAAATGCAGAGTGTACAAGTCCATGCATTCCCTCTGGCTGGGTCCCTATTTGCCAGGAACAAGGGAGTTTCCGTTGCAAAAATTGTGGTTGAGAAACTGAGGTTGCTTGAAACATTCCTTAAACAAGGTTTGGAATTTAGGAAACAGGAAGAACCCAGGGAATCAAGCTTTATGTTGCAGGAAGGACTCTAGGAATACTTTAAACTACCCCTTGAGGTCCCCAGACCTTTGGGTCCTAAGATCTCAGTGCCAAGGCTCTGACCAACTCTCTCCTGCAATGCACTTGATATGCCCAGGGCCAGAGTTCTCCCTCCAGCTGTCTAGGAAACTGAGAGATTCCCTATTTTCTACTCTTGACACAGTCTACCACCCAAGTTAATCATCTCAGCTAGAAATCAGCCAGGATTGCTGGCTATGCTTAGACCCCTGGTCCCCATACTCCAAAGGGATAGAAACTAACCACACTGACAGCCCATTGACTAACAAAACCCACTGTGACTGGGGAGAGTAAGAAAAAAATAATGTAGAAGACTTACAAGGGGCTGGAACTTGTCTAATATCCAAAATCTTTAATCTATGAACTTCCCCTTATTCTGATGCCCACTGTTTTACCTTTTTGGCTAATTCTTTTGGACTATAGCAATATTACTTGCCCCCTGAGACTACATAGTAGGCATGTACTATGATTTGACTAAATGTCTCTCTTCTGATGCTTTCCAAACTACGAACCCCCTTTTATATATGTTAGTACGCATTCTGCCCCAGGCGTACCTATGTAATGGTAACAGCCTTTATCATGGGAGATAAGAATTTTTATAAAACCTAATAGAAGACAGGTTGATCAAGACCTAGAGGTATTACAAGTTTATGTTTCTGAATTAAAACAACAGTTATATTCCCTTGTGATCCTCAAAATTGGAGAGGCTTAGACTTGCTCCCCATGAGGTGAGAGGGAGCAAGGTGTGGCTTTTGGGAGAAACCTGTTGTTTCTGTGCTAATCAATCAGGAGCAATGAAAGAAAGAAAGAGAGAAAGAGAGAAAGAAAGAAAGAAAGAAAGAAAGGAAGGAAGGAAGGAAAGAAGGAAGGAAGAAGAGAAAGAAAGAAAAACACAAAGACATAAATCAGACAATTTCTTTTCTTTCTTTCTTTCTTTTTTTTTTGGATTTGGTTTTTTTGAGACAGGGTTTCTCTGTATAGCCCTGGCTGTCCTGAAACTCACTCTGTAGACCAGGCTGGCCTCGAACTCAGAAATCCACCTGCCTCTGCCTCCCAAGTGCTGGGATCACAGGTGTGCGCCACCACGCCCAGCATAAATCAGATAATTGGTATCAGTCTTTGTTCTCTTGGTCCCCCTGGCTAATTACTCTACTATTAGCCCTGGCGGGGCCTTCAGTTCTCATTCTAACTGGATTAACAGTGGAACCCTGCTTCTTCTGGACAATTATATACATGTCTTTAGAGCAGGCTGAGTCTACAATTTGACTCACTCACTAAGTCCAGTGGGGAAAATAACAGAGCCCTAGACCTTAACACAACTGACTCCATGGTAGAAGTGCTATTCAGGCTGTAAAATTCAGGACAGAGACAGCACCACCTGCCAAGATGAAAACAAATACCGAAGCCATCAAAGTCCACAGTTCTGGGGAAGTCTCTAAATGTAGTCACCTTGCTTTTTTGGCTTCTCTCATTCTGCTTCTGGCTAACTGTTTTTCTTAACAGGTATGTCAACTCAGAATATGATTTTGGTGCTTAAAAGCTCACCCCGAGAAAGACTCAGAGCTACACTGGGAGTCCAGTAAGCTAATGAAGACTTTCCTTTGGCTTAGACCCACTGTGGAAGTTTGAATGCTTAGTCATTAAGAGGTGGCAATACTTGACAGGGATTAGGAGGTGAGACCTTGTTGGAGTGGGTGTAGCCTGGTTGGAGGAAGTGTGCCACTGGGGGTGGACTTTGGAGTTTCAAATAAGCCAGGCCCAGTGTCTCTCTCTTCCTGATGCCCGCAGACTCGGATGCAGAAATCTCAGTTCTTTGTTCAGCACCATGTCTACCTGCAGGCTGCCACACCTCTCACCACGGTGACAATATTATACCTTTGAATTCACTTAAGCCAGACCCAATGAAATATATTCCTTTATAAGAATTACCGAGGTCCTGGTGTCTTTTCACAACACTAGAACGCTAAGATACCCGTGTCTGAGCAGTCTTCTCTGGAGGGTGGGTACCCCACAGCAGGAAACTCTTCCGTGGAGCGTGGAGTGAAGAACGCAGAACCATCGGGTGGGGCTCACTTCTTCCCTGATTTCATTTCTTTCTCAGAACCATTTTCCTTCCTGGCATGACTCTTTGGGAAATGCTGTCTACCAGAGAGGATGAGAATGCTCACCTAGACAAACGTAGCCTGCAAGGCTCTGCTGCTTACAGTGCGGTCTGGAATAAAGGTGGACTGTTTTTATGCAATTCTTTAAAGTGGTCTGCGGGGACCGGAGACATAGCTCATGCCTGGGTTGGTTCCAGTCATGTTTGAATGCATATGTGTCCGTCCATATTTGCTTGTATATAGCATCTTTTTAATTGAATATATTCTTCATTTGCATTTCAAATGTTATACCCTTTCCTGATTTCCCCCTCCCTGAAAACCCCCAGCCCATCCTCCCACTCCCTACCTCCAAGAATATGCCCCTCCACCCAACCCACTCCCACTTTCTCCCCCCACCAATTTCCCCACACTGGGGTATCTATGGAGCCTTCATAGGAGCAAGGACCTCTCCTCCCACTGATGCCCGACAAGGCATTCCTCTGCCACTCTTTTGGCTGGAACCATCTGTATCCCTTGGTTGATGGCTTAGTCCCTGGGAGCCCTGGGAGCCCTGGGAGCCCTGGGAGCCCTGGGAGCCCTGGGAGCCCTGGGAGCCCTGGGAGCCCTGGGAGCCCTGGGAGCCCTGGGAGCCCTGGGAGCCCTGGGAGCCCTGGGAGCCCTGGGAGCCCTGGGAGCCCTGGGAGCCCTGGGGTGGCTGTTTGGCCGACATGGTCGGTCTTCATTGGGGCTGCAAACCTCTTCAGCTCCTCCAATCTGCCCTCCAACTCCTCCATTGGGAACCCCGCGCTCAGTGCAATGGTTGGCTGCTAGCATCTGCCTCTGAATCTGTGAGGCTCTGGCAGGGCCCCTGTTTATAGCATCTTAATTCTTTTCCTTTCCTTTCTTTCTGGTTCACAAAGAGTTAACCAGCTTAGCCAGAGAAGCTTCTCCAAAGCAGGAGCCAAGGCGGCCTGGGGCGGCAGGGGATCTTCACTCATCCCCTGCCGTTTCCTGAAGAGGTGCTAAACAGTCTCTGGCCACTGAGGAAGTACCGGGCAGCTCTGTTACTGAAGCAAAGTGACTCACAATAGGAAAACATTTCATTATTATACAGCAACCTTAAATACCTCTAAGACCAAGTCTTAACCTGCAGAAGCTCTTCCTCTTAAGCTGCCTGAGAAGAACCAAATGAGAAAAACAACCACTGAAATGGAGTCAGCGCCTGGAGCGGGAAAAAAAATGCATTCTGAAAATAAAGAGGTTAGCTGGATGTAGTGGTGCACTTTAATCTCAGCATTTGGGAGGCAGAGGCAGGCAGATCTTTTTGAGTTTATGGCCAACTGGGTCTACAGAGTGAAGTAGAGACCAGCCAAGGCTACATAGTGAGACCCTGTCTCAAAACAAAACAAAGCAAAACAAAATCTCACATCTTTTAAATAAATTGAAAAAAAAAAAACACCACCAACAAAATGCTGTGCTGTCTGAACAGTGGTAGCTGAGGAATATTCTTTCCTGTGTTATGTTCAGAATGTGAGCTTGATGCTCCTTTTATGAAGGAATGAGGTCAGTGTTCCCTCTTAGCTGGATGGGCTATGGTCTCCTTGAAGTCAGCCAAGAGGTTTATCAAGAGGTTTATTCAGAAAAGGTGATTTGGCTTCTGCTCTGACCCTGGAATACTTGCCCTGGGGCCCTGAACGCTTTGACAGCAGCTGAAACTTCAAGGCTGTGATAGGTCGAGGAACCCCGGGTAGCAAACAGTTGTAGAAGCCAGGAAAGGACCAGAGGGGAAACGACCAGAGAGGAAAGGCAGAGGGGAAAGGCAGAGGGGAGGGGAGGGAAGGGGAGGGCAGAGAAGCAGCCGGGCTGCTGGAGGAGTGCTAACTGGGAGGCAAGGGCCCTCCATCGGACACAATCCATTTTTTCTTTTTAGTGGTCTGTTTGCTTTTGATCTGTCTGTCCTAGGGATGGAACCATGACCTCCTCCTGCTAGGTAAGTGCTCTACCACTGGGCTGCACCCCATCCTAAATGCTGTTATTGCAAACCACTAAATTATGCGATAACTTAACATCCTGAAATGTTTCCTAAAAATGGGTGAAAAATGATTTAAAGCAGTTGGATTGTTTCCTTAGTTACAAATAAGAGAAATAGACTTAGCAGAACACACATCTTTAATCCTAGCACTTGGGAGGCAGAGGCAAGTCAAATCCTATCTTGAAAAAACAAAACAAAACATATGGTGGCACACATCTTTAATCCTACCACTTGGTAGACAGAGGCCGGTGGATTTCTGCATTGGAGGCTAGCCTGGTCTACAGAGTGAGTTCCAGGACAGCCAGGGCTACACAGAGAAACCCTTCTTGAAAAACCAAACTAAACCAAACCAAACCAAACCAAACCAAACAAAACAAGAAGGGTGGGGGGGAGGAAGAGGAAGAAGAGGGAGAAATGGACTCTGGACAACTAAAATAAATATATAAGACAGATGTTCAAGTGTAAAACATGATGGGGGTTGGGAATGGACTTGTGATAGAAGTAGTATTTAGGCTCTTCCCGCTTTTGTCCGTGTCCATGGTTACCTGTCAGCTGCTGGTTCTGCTGTTGTTCACTACAGAGCTAACGGATGCTATGGTGGTTATATGCCTATAATTCCAGGAATTGGAAGGTGGATGCAGGAGGATCTGGAATGCAAAGTCATTTTCAGTTGCATAATGATCTAGAGGCCAGCCTGGGCTACATGAGATTCTGTCTCAGAAAATAAAGACAAAAAGATCTTAATCATATTTCTCAGGCTAGCATTAAATGCTTAGGGTCTCCTGCCTTAGTCTCATAAGTTGGGAGTTACATACCCACCTGTCAGTCTATCTGTCTATCTCTGTCTCTCTGTCTGTCTCTCTCTCTCTTATCTATCTATCTATCTATCTATCTATCTATCTATCTAATCTATTTCAGGTGTTTCCAGACAGGGTTTCTTTGTGTAACAGCACTGGCAGTCTGGCTGTGCTGGAACTAACTTTGTAGATCAGGCTGGCTTCAAACTCACAAAGGCTTGATTGAGTGCTGTGATTAAAGGCATGTGCCACCATGCCTCAGAAGGTAGCTTCTGAGGATAGCTTCATTCAGCTGAGTTGTGGTTAGAAGACAGCATGGTGAATGGAGTAAGCACACACCTGCTGTGAGTAGTCTGAGAATTTAGAGGCTGAGGCACAGACACCACAGTATTGTTCACAGCACAGTGGCAAGAGCAATTCCCGCTCCAGCCTGGCACTCTGGGAGCAACCTGGTATGGATACTGTTTCTGTGGTTTATCAGGAAGCCCAGTGAGATCCCAGAGGCTGGTAGTGTGTAATCACAGGCCTTGCTTGGCGTTCTCTGTCTCTGACAGTAACTGCAGACCTCTAGAGGAAAGAGCCAGGCTTCTCAGTTTAATTTTTATTAGTGTATGTGTATTGCCTGTTTATGTGTGTGTACCACAGCCTCGCAGTGCATGCACAGGCCAGAAGAGGGCGTTAGACACCCTGGAACTGAAGTCACAGATGTTGTAAAGGTTTCATGTGGGCACTAGGAATCAAACCCAGGTCTTCTGGAAGAGCAGCTAGTGCTGGAAGTCTGCAGTCTTAGAAACCTGGAGGTGCAGGCACAGGCTTTATTTATACCTATATTATTATTGATGAGTCAGGCTTATATTCTTTTTTTTTTTTTTTTTTTTTTTTTTGGTTTTTTGAGACAGGGTTTCTCTGTGTAGCCCTGGCTGTCCTGGAACTCACTCTGTAGATCAGGCTGGCCTCGAACTCAGAAATCCGCCTGCCTCTGCCTCCCAAGTGCTGGGATTACAGGCGTGCGCCACCACCGCCCGGCCAGGCTTATATTCTTGAGAAGTTTTTTTCCATTTTGATTATTTTAAAAATTTAAGCATGTGTGGCTGCATATATTTTTAAGTGTGTGTGTGATTGTTACTATCAGAGAATAAAGGGCTGGCTAACTGAAACGGCTGGATTATACAGGGGCGGGCAGTGGGGAGAAGGGAAGCCCAGTCTCTGGGCTGGAGACTGTGGTCGGGGTAGGGTACGCGAGGAATACCTTGTAATCAGCAGGGACTGAAAGATGCTGGGAGAACCTGGTGGCCAGGTGCATTTCCATATGTTAAATAGGCACTTCAGTTAGCCATTTGTTCTGGGTTTGAGACTTAATGTCCTATCGTATCTATCTGTCTGCCTGTCTGTCCGTCCATCCATCATCCATCCATTGTTTATCTGTTTTCACAGCAAAACGATGGAAAGTACTAAGAATTCCTACGTACCTTATGTCCCACAAAGCTGCAATTAGCTCCACGGTCAACATTCTGCCCCACAGTGGCACATGGACATGTCATCACCACCAAAGCCCTAGTTAATTCCTATGTTAGACATCCCCGTTATTTGGACAGACACATTCACATATATTCAGTGCCACAGTGTTGAACAGAATGACTTCCCTGACCTAAGTCCTCTTTGCTGACGATGGTTGGCAACCAGCCACCTTCCCCACCACCTGTAGCTTTGCCATGCTGAGTGCCATGCAGCTGCTATCATACACTTTAAGAGCACGGCCCACTTGTGAGTTTTCCTTCTAGACCATCTGCATTAACCTCATTTTACTTGCCGGGCGGTGGTGGCACATGCCTTTATTCCTTTAGGCCAGCCTGGTCTAGAGTGAGTTCCAGGACAGCCAGGGCTACACAGAGAAACCCTGTCTCGAAAAAAACAAAACCTATAAAAACCCTCATTTTACTTGAGGTAGATGGTAGTTGATATTTCACATGCAAAGGCAATCTGCAACAGAAGCTGGGAAACTTGCACTGATTTCACATGGGGGTGATTAAGCCCGGAGGTGAGGAAGAAGAGGACGGCTGGGTTAGAGACCTTTTGAGACTCAGGCACAGTCCTTACAAGTCTGAGTAGATTAGAGGAAGACTGTGGAGTTTTTTCAGTGTTGAGGCCTAGTCATAGGGTCTGCTTTTTTTTTCCTTTTTTTTTTTTTTTTTTGTTTTTTAAAGACAGGGTTTCTCTGTGTAGCCCTGGCTGTCCTGGAACTCACTCTGTAGACCAGGCTGGCCTCGAACTCAGAAATCCTCCTGCCTCTGCCTCCCAAGTGCTGGGATTAAAGGCATGTGGCACCACTGCCCGGCTAAGAGGGGTCTGTTTACTATTTAAAAAATAACTTCTGGGGAGAAGAGATTGTTGAAACAGACTCCAGAGTTGTTGCAGCAGCCTAGGCTAGACCGGATCTAGACTCACAGCTATGGTTCCCACCCCTGAGTGTGTGTGTGGAGACATTGTGAGGGTAGACTAGCTCGGTTTGCTAAGGATGGAATAGAGTATAAAAAGCAGCGAAAGCCTGTTAGAAACTTTTAAATTGCTGATTTCAGGCTGATTAGCCAACAGAAAGGATTGCTATTGGTGGGCAGTGGGGGATGTTCACAGGTAAACTTGTCCATCTACGACTTGCTCCAACATTCTATGCCAAAATATTTCAGCACAAACTGGGATGCATTTTGCAACGGTCGTACCCAAAGCCTAAACTTTACACTTTACTTTCCTATCGGTGCCGACAGCTGTAGCGCATTTAAAATGTCTCAAACCACTATATCTTCGCGGGTTCACCTTAGCACGTATCTAATTTGTTTCCATTTTCAGTTTGCTAGAAAATTTACATGCAAGGTGAAATGTACCAATCTGTAGTATGTTTGATGAGTTCTAAAACTGCAAGGGGCGTAGCTAAGCCTGCTGATGGATATGGGAGTCCGGAGCTGAGGTTTTCGCTGGAAATGTGAATATGAGGGTCACCACAACACAGGTTTATTTAGGCGATGAGCTTGGATGCAAACAGGAAAAGAAAGGGTCGGTGACCCCGGAAGCTAGGCGTTGAGAGCGTTGGGCAGGAGAAGCTAGCCAAGCTCAGAGTCCTGGAAAGCTTGGCGGCAGTAACCGTGTGGGACCACAGAGGTGAACAGATTGGTTTGTGCTAGGAAGAGCGCGGAGGGAGGGGAGGAGGAAACAACCTCTAGCAAGTAGCCTGAGGTCTGCATGCCAGGGTCCAGGGGCTGCGTGAGAAGCTGGAAAGGAGGGAGGGGTGAGGTGAGGTGGGCGGGGCCAGAGCCGGGAGGTTAGCCGGGCCTGGCTTGGCAGAGGGGGCGAGGCTTGAACTGCAGCATCGGGAGGGGGCGGGGTCGACTGGCCAAGTCCACTGAGGGAGGGGGCGTAACCAAACAGAGGGGGCGGAGCCTGGCGAAGGGAAAGACCAGAGCGAGCGTGTGAGGAAAGGAGGAAAAAGGAGAGGGCGTGTCTAGGAGGAGCTGGTGGGCCCAGGGATTGGAAGGAGAGGTCAGGACCGCGCACTGGGGGCGGAGCCTGCAGAAAGGAAGCGGGCGGAGCCGAGAGTAGGAGCGGGAGAGTCGAGGAGCGGAGGGGCGGGCGGAGCCACGGTACTGCCGGCGGCGGCGGAGGAGGGGGGTGTGCGCGGGTCACATGGTCGAGGAGCCCTCCCCGTCAGCTGCCGTGCCCGCTGCCGAGCACTGCCACAGGAAGCCGCTGCACCGCGCTTGTGTCGTGCGGCCCGCAGGAGCCGCCCGCACCTGGTGCTCATGAGGCGGGCCGGCGAGCCCCACCGCCTGCAGCCCCGGGCGGCGCGGTGAGGGCCGCACCCTGCCAAGCGCCATGGAACTGAACGCAGGTAAGCGTAGGAGGCAGGCTCGGGGCGCAGGGAAACGTGTCTGTGCGCCCGTCTCGCGTGGGGCTGCTGGGATCCCGCACTCGGGCTCCCCGCGCGCCGGCCGCCCCCCTCACATGGCCGTGCCGCACGGGCCACGTGCACGGTGTGTTTACGTTCGGCGGCGCGGGCGCCGGTTGGCTGCGCGGGCGAGTGACGCGGCATTACATAATGCGCGCTGGGCGGTGGCGGGCGGAGACACGTGAGGCCGCGCGGTGACCCACATTCCCCGGGGCCGGAGGGACACGTGGGGGAGGCGCCGCCGGGGAGCCCATAGTCAGCTCGAGGCCCCACCCCCGGGGCCTCCGCCGTGACGTGGCCGCGGTCCCGGGTCTCCCGCTGCTGCCCACTGCGGGGCCGGCTGCGCATGCGCACCCGCCGCAAGTTCGGGCGCTCGTCCCGCCGCAGTGCGCGCTGCAGCCCGCGCGTCCCGGGGTGACCCCGGCTGGGCTGACCTTGCTAGGCAGGGAGTGCGTGGGTCGTTCTCGCTCAGGGGCCTGCGGGAGTCGCGCAGCACCCTCCGGATGGACGGCGTGTACAGAGCAATCCGCCTCCAGGGGCACTTAGCCCAGAAGTCCTTTCAAGCATGGAAGGGAAGGGCTTTTCTGCACTCAGCTCGCTGTGAACCGAGGACTGGTGATCTAGGATTTCAGAGCCTTACATAAAACTTTTATTTACGTTAAAAACCTTTTAGCTTCGTGCCCAAGCGTTTGAGGCAGATGGCCGCAGAAAGTTGCAGACATGGGCTACAGTGTGAGATCCTCACTCAAAATGCCAAAAGAACAAAAAAAAACCCAAAAACCCCTTTTGTTTTCAGGACTGACATTGAACGCTCAAAAGACAAGGCCATATAATACCACCTTCCCTGCTTCGCTTTAGTCGACTCCAGTGGTGATCTTACACCTGAAGCAAATGAAGTTCTCGCTTTGAATGTTTTTGAGTTCTTTGCACTTTTAAAAATCACTCCTGTTCTAACAAATGTTTTATGAATTTTTAGACCAGTGGTCAAAATAGTTTCATGATTGTTTTGATTACCTATAGTCCTTCTTAGTCATTGCTGCATATCAAATGTTCAGTCATCATTCATGGGGGCGAACCTTTTTTCCCACTCAAAATCTAGAGGTCGGTAGATTCAGCCTGTTCTAACCCTGCCCTTCACATGGATTCTTCAAGCTTTGTAACTTCATAATGTAGTTGGGTCAGGTGGGTTAGCTTTCTCTGATTTGAACCATTGGAAGACATGATTATTAATGTTAGTCTTGTTTTTTTGGAGCCTACCAAATGTGAACATTTTCTCCGGTGGCTGTTGACTGCTTCTTTCCCCTGCCCATGTTCAGTTCTTACTCCGTCCTTGTTTTGTGTTTTTCTGACCCTGTTTAACCCCTGTATTGCCCTTCGGGATGGTGAAGTGAGTAGACTACTGTGGAAATGGTAGGGTAGGGCATTTTCCATGGTTTAAGTTGGGTTCTTTGATTTGGACCCTGTTGCAAATTAATCCCCCCCCCCCCCAATTTTCTCTTGGAATACTGCTCTGCTGACTCATAGGGACCTTGGAGGCAGCTAGGAACCTTTTCATGGGAAGTATTTGAAGTTAGATTTCATCGGTTTCAGAAATTGCCTGATAAGAAATACATACATTTGCAGTTTAGTCTTGAGTTTTCTCCTGTTCCTTTGACAATGAGTTTGGGCCTGTCATCTGATGTGTTACAGTTTCTGCCACCTACCTTTCAGATGAAGCTGATAGCATTTCTTTTACTTTCCTTTTGAGTCTTGTAAAACATTATCTTACTGCCAAATTCAGTGGTATCAGCTGACACTTTGAACCAGAGGTCATTTATCATATTGCTCTATGATTCATGGCATGCTGTCTCGACTCTCCTTGCTGGTCTCACAGATGAGAAGTGGACTCTGCATTTTATCACAGATTGTGATTGTGTACACTGAGTTCTCCAGAGTGCTGTAAAAGACAGTTCATTGCAGCCATTTCACAGCCACAGCTTTGGCTCACAGTTTAGAAATTAGGAGGATGTTCCTGTGCAGTGTATTCTTAGGTTTCAGTCTGATGGCTAAACATCAGAGGGGCTGTACAGGCAGAGACTGCTGTTTGGAGAGTAGCTGCAGAACAGTGGCCCTGGTCATGGGTGGAGTAGAAGATGTTTGAGCAGTTAGTGGGGTGAATGGGCTCAGAAGATAGTTTGGAAATAACATCTATAGAGAAAAGCCCTGGACCTACATTAAAGAAGGAAGGACAGCGAAAGGCTGGGCTGAAGAGAGGGAGTAGGGACTTTTTCAGTACTCTGATAGCTTGCTCCTAGCATAAAGATGGCAGAGCAGTAATCACAATGTCTTGTTAGTAATTTCCCTCATGTTAATTCATGAAAGAAGGTACTGATGTCAGCATTCTAACACTGAAGGCTACAGAAATTGAAGGACAATAACTTACCCAGTGAGAAGTGGAATCTACAAAGGCTGCTTCATTGTTGTACTGTAAGGAATGTTAATGGTTCAACCTGAGGGTTTTGTTGAATGACCTGCATGTTGAGATATCCTGCATATTAGATACTCACATTACAGTTCATAACAGTAGCAAAATTATAGTTACGTCATAGCAACAACAATGTTATGGTTGGAGTCACCACAATGTGAAGAACTGTATTTAAGGAACAGTATTAGGAAGGTTGTGAACCACTGACTTAGGGGATCTTGAAAGTATAGGGCTCTGTCCTGGTGAGGTTGAAGACAACGTGTGGACCCACTCGGTAAAGGAATAGGCGTGTGGCCGAGAACAGGGTCGGGTGCCCGTCAGAGTCCCTGATGTCAGCATTCTGCTGGTTCCCTCTCAACCTTGTTGCTAGTGAAGCTGGCTTACTTTCCAGACCCAGATTAGTTCTTGACTTCTCTCCTCTTGTGTTTTACATAGAAACCAAAATACTGCTAGTTTAACATATTAAGATCTCCATTTTGTAATCTTATTTAAAAACGTGATTATATTTTTAAGGACACATCGCTTAGCAGTGGGTGCACTCTTTACTCCTCTTGACCTGTGTCCTGTTCACTACTTATGTGTGACCCTCAGCCTTCTGCCCTTTTGTACACCACTGCTCACAGTTCTCCACTCCTTTAAAGCTTTTCAGGAAGGAGACCAAACTGCTCTGGAGCCCCAGACCCACAGGCACACCTGTGAGGAGGAATTACTAATAAATCAGAGACTAAACTTGGAAAGTATAGTAAGCCTCCTTTCTAGGAGGGTGGATAATCCCAGAAGAGGAGAGAGCAGACCCCGGCCTGCTTCTGCAGGGCATTGACTCCTGGCTTACATGGAGGGAGTTGACGCCTGGGTAAGCCCTGGCTGGGAACCTGGCCCAGCTCCACTCTCCTTCCAGCTAAAAATAGAGAGGACTGCTGCCTGAGGTAATTTTAGCTCAGGGCTCTAAGAAGTGCATTCTGCTTGTTTCTGGAAGTGTTGGGATTTGCTGTATCAGGGATTTTACATTTCTTGCTTTGTCATCAGAGACTGTGTACAAAAAAAGATAACCTCTTTTATGTATACTTTCGTTTTAGACTTGAAATTACTGGCAGATAGTTCTGTTTTATGGGTGATGACTCAGGGTTGGTGAGACGGAAAGAAACGTGCTTGTTCAGGTCTCCTCAGGAAGAGTGATCTTGAGTACTGACTCACTCACTGGAGGCCTTGGTGACTCGTATCTGGCTCTGCTGCTTACTGGAGTTCGCCGCCTCACTCAGTGCGTCTCAGCTCCAGCTTCCTCATTTGCAAATGGGCTAATGGGAGTTTGAAGGCTGAAATGTGATCTGGAGATTGAGTAACTTTATGGATGGCTTTAGTACTGCCTGAGGACTTAAGACTTTGACTCTCCTTTCTTCACAGGAGGAGCTGCTGAGTAAGCTTTGCCTTCTAGGAAGTTTACATTTAACTTCCACTTTGCTAACCATCGCTTAGTAGATAGTTGTCTAGAGGAGAAGAGGTCAAGAGAGCAGCTGCTTCTGGATGGGTCCCAGTGACTTCAAGGTATTGAATACAAGCACCAGAACCTCCTAAAGACTGGAGATAGATAAGAGCTGGATTAGTAACAGTCTAGGAAATTTTATGTTTTATTTTGGAGCTTTTGTAAAGGAAGTTTTAAAATTTATCATAGCCTAAGCAGTGCTTTTGGCTAGTTTTAAGTAATCTGGATTAGCTATACTTCTTATGGACATAGAGCTGTGAGATACTCCCTGGGAAAATATTTTCTTTGCATCCTATTCTGAGTAGAGACACTTGTAAACCTAGTAGCAGTTTGCTAACCCTGGAATTTATGATGTGCACTTCAGATCTCTTTTTCTAAAGACAGCTGATTAGTGATTTTCTATGGACAGAATAGGCTTCGAGGTTCTCATTGAATTCACATGGCATTTCAGATGATTGGGCAGTTGTGTTTAATAGATTCCAACTTTTGTAACTGGCCAATTAATGCCCCCCACCTTGTTTTGTTTTAGTTTTGAGGTAGACTTGTTATGTGTAACTCAGGATCCCTCCTGCCTTGCCTCTTGAATACTGGGATTTAGGGGCATACCCCACCATGTTCAACTTGCCAGTTTGTGCTTGAATTTTCTGACCGTAGTCATTTTTAGATTTCTATACAAAGAACCTGTGAAAGTGCCCATTTCTGAGGCTACGTTCTCCAGTTTGGGCAGGGACTGGGAAGCATGTATTCTAAGAGGACAGGGTAGATTAGTGATGAAAAGAAACTCAAATTTGGAAAGCTTTTCTTCCTATGATACATACCTGGGTGCTTAAAAAAATATTTGTTTGTTTATATGTGTGGTGTTTTGGCTGCACCATGGGCTGGAGGAAGCCAGAAGAGGCTTCCCTATAGCTGGAGTTAGAAACAATTGTTAGCATCTTAGTCAGTGCTGGGAATCAATCAAGTTTCAATTCTCTTAGCAGCCAATGTTCTTAACTGCTGCATCATCTCTCTGGGCCTTAAAAAAAAATTGGAGCCCAGCAGTGGTGGCACACGCCTGTAATCCCAGCACTTGGGAGGCAGAGGCAGGCAGATTTCTGAGTTCAAGGCCAGCCTGGTTTACAGAGTGAGTTCCTGGACAGCCAGGGCTATACAGAGAAAGCCTGTCTGCAAAAACAAAAACAACAACAACAACAAAAATGAAGAGCATGTGAGTGTGAGTGCCCACAGAGGCCAGATGAGGGCTTGGGATCCCCCTTGGGTTGGGGTTAAAGGCCGCGGCAATCTGCTGATGTGGTTGCTGAGAACTGGACTCCTGTCTTCTGCAAGAACTCTTGACCACTGAGCATCTTTTCAGTTTCAAACCGAGGTCACTTGCTTTAAAGTCAGGAATAGCGAGAGCCACGTTGGCCACTGCCTTCCATATCAGGAGGCTGCAGTGCTCATGTTAGCTTCTTCATGTCTTTGATGCAGAGGAACTGGGGTGGGCTTGAGAATGTGCATTACTAACAAGTTCCCAGTCAGATACTGATGCCACTGGTCCAGGATGATTGACTAGGGGACCACATTACAAGAAAAACACAAGTTGTGGGGTGCTAGCTGCCCTGTGGGCAGATGAGAGGAACAAACGTGAGGTAGTGGGCCTGACCAGGAAGAGCAGATTTACACCTCCAGCCTTAACAGATGTCAGACATGGGCTTAATGGGTGACATGGTGATGGAATTGCCTACATTAATGTGTGTAAACATATGCATTTGCAATATATAATGTAATGTGTTTGAGAGTGGTTATCATGACGCTCTCTGGCCTCAATTTGGAATGTGCCTGAAGATGACCTTGAACTCCTCACCCACTTGTCTGGGAAGTACTGGGAATACAGGCGTGTGCCATCATGCCTGGGCTAGTAAATTATTACTTTTGCTTTTAAAAGTGAGGTGTAGAGGCTGGAGAGACAGCTCAGTAGTTAAGAGCACATCCTGTTGTACTTAGAGGACCAGATTGTGTTCCCGGCACCCACATTGGGCTGTTCATAATTGCTAGTAATTCCAGCCGATGTATGCCTTCCTCTGGACACTGTGGGCGCCCACAAATACTTGGCATACACTCATGAACACAAACTGAGGCACATTAAAAAAAATCTTGTGAAATGTGTGCAATTTGTACATACTAAGAAGTTCCCTAGCAAGGGGATGCTGTTGCTCCCCGAGAGCTGTGGCTGTGCTTTGCTCCTCAGAGGTTTCCAACATGGGTGTGAGTGACTGGTGTCTGAATATACATCCAGTAGTTGATTTAAACACAATAGACGGAAGTGGTTGCAATTCTGATGCCTTTTTTTTAAAAATTGTATTATTAGTACTACTGTTGTGAATGTATGTTTGCAGTGTGTGTTTCTGAATGTCTATGTGTTGGCATGTGCACAGGAGCACATGTATGTGGAGGCTGGAGGCTGATGTTTGGTGTGTCTCTAGATCGCTGTCTACCTTACATGGTTAAGGCAGGTGGGTCTTCTTACTGAGCTGTATGGGCTATTCTGACTCCAGGGATTCGCTGTCTCCTCTCATGCACACTGAATGCAGGCAGGCCACGATGCCCACCTGGCATTGGTTTTATTTTTTGTGTGTGTGTCTGTGTGTGTGTACACTTGTGCACTTGTAGTATGCAGGGGTCCCTGCGGAGCCCAGAAAAGACTTGGATTTCCTACAACTAGAGTTAAAGGTGATTGTGAGCAGTCTGATATGGATGGGTGCTGGGAATGGAATTCAGGCCCTCAGCAAGAGGGAGGAAAGGGCTCTTAATGGCTAAGTGTCTCTCTAGTCTTTTCTACCTGTTTTCTTATCTGGCATCTGGAGATCTGAACTCTGCCAGGTCTCACATGTGACAGAAGCCTGAGCCTGTAGAGCCTTCTTCTACCTCTTACTAATATTTTTAAACACAGATTCCATCTTTACAAAAAATGGGCCAAGAGCTATTACCTTTGGGACATTTTTATTTTCTTTTTTATTAGTACTGAGAATTGAACCCAGGGTCTCATCCATTCTAGGAAAGTGCACGACCACAGAGCCATATATTTATCTTCTACAGTTTTTATTTTCAAGTTAATGCTCCCATTGCACTTGATATTCTCCAGCTCCTTATGTATACCATCATCTAGACTGTCGCGGGAGCCCCCTGGCTTCCCGCTTATATCTCACAGTGCTTGGACTCTGTAGTCAGTGTGTACTTCACAAAGGCAGAAGTAGATGGTACAAGTATGTGCTGGGGTAGGCTTCATCCCTATAAAGTGTGCTGGGAATTGCAGCACTGCCGGTTGCTTATGGCTAGTGGAAAACTAGGTGGATGCAGGCAGATGGTAGGTGCATATAGTGCTGGGAAAAGACGACATTGTCTCCGTCTCTGCTGTGCATTGAGGAACCAGTGAGAATTTGTTGGTGGGGGCAGCAGCCCAGTGGACCTCGGCAGAGGAGAGGACAGTTACTTATTTGGTTTGGGAAATAAGAATTACTTATTTGGGAAAATTATATGTTTGGCCTTGGTGTTAGTCTTGTAGCATTTTATCTCTTTAAGGGAAGAAGTTTAAAATTATACCCTAAGAATGATTTTAAACACTGTTTCTCATCCTGAGAAGATTACAGCTTTGCAGAGGCCAGGCTAGTTTGCATAGAGGTTGTGGAGGTTACTTCTGTGAACTTACTGTTGTGTTTTGGGCCTACTGAGAGGTACTCTGGTAGATAGAGTTATCATCTACCTTAATGTTGTTCTTGCATAGTTGTGTGTCTTCTGCCACTCTTTAATGTGGCCTGTAACTGTGCGTCTGCACAGAGATGAGTATACAAGTGCAGTAATGGGTGGGTCCTAGACGGAGGTGGACCCTGGGCTCACCGGGGAGACCTGTCTTCAGGGCGTGTCAGAGCAGCAAGACTGGGAGACCTTGTCTGCTGATCCACATGAAATCCCTGTTCCCAGTGCCTGTGTCAGTGTGTCCCCCAGCTAAGTGCCAGCTCTGGAATAACGGGGAGGCTGAGGACCAGTGCAGATTGTCTGTGGCACGTTGCTGGTGTGACTCAAGTTAGAAAATGGAAAGCCTTAGGTCTGTGTGTGCTTATGACAGAAAAGCTACTGAAGGTTTTCTCATGGTCAGATCAGTGCAATATAATATAACTTTGAACTTTGTAGAAGGAGTAATATGAGACAAAGAATCTTTTGGTGTAAACAAAAATAGTGTTAATCACTTTTTGTTTCTGAAATTAGTGACATTTCTAACACTTCAGTAAAGTGAAAATCAGATCTGGGTAAAATCTGGGTAAAAATCAGATCCTGGCCTCATTGTGTCCTGCCCACTTGCCTGCTCCCTAGGAGGCGTGATTGCCTACATCAGCTCCTCCAGCTCGGCCTCCAGCCCTGCCTCTTGTCACAGCGAGGGCTCCGAGAACAGTTTCCAGTCCTCGTCCTCCTCTGTCCCATCTTCTCCAAACAGCTCTAACTGTGATGCCAACGGCAATCCCAAGAACACTGATATCCCTAGCATCGATGGTGTTCTGAAGAGCGACCGCACAGATTGTCCTGTGAAAACAGGCAAACCCAGTGCTCCTGGCATGACCAAGAGTCACAGCGGAATGACAAGTAAGTCCGTTAGTATTTTATATTCTCACTAATGCAGGTGACCTTTGTGTCCAAGGGTTGTTACTTGGAGCCACACTACTCTATTCTCCCTCTGGTAACCATGGTCAATGATGAGGCAAAATATCAGTGATGCTTTTAGAAGTTTCTGTCAGGGGCTGGCTGTTATGTGGGCCTATGTGGCTGTCTTAGTAGGGTTTTACTGCTGTGAACAGACACCATGACCAAGGCAAGTCTTATAAAGGACAACTTTTAATTTGGACTAGCTTACAGGTTCAGAGGTTCAGTTCAGTTATCATCAAGGTGGGAACATGGTAGCATCCAGGCAGGCATGGTGCAGGAGGAGCTGAGAGTTCTACATCTTCATCTGAAGCCTGCTATGAGAAGAATGGCTTCCAGGCAGCTTGGACTAGGGTATTAAAGCGCACACCTACGGTGACACACCTACTCCAACAAGGCCATACTCCCTGGCCCAAGCATATTCAAAGGATCACAGAGGCCCAACTGTGTTTCTTCTTCCCGTTACCACACACTTACAGGGGCCTTTCTCCTGGACTCCTAGTACGGAGCCTTGTCTCTGTGGTCGTGTTTGCTGGTTGTGGGGAAGGGTTTACTTGCATGAAGCAGGGGTTGGAAACATTTGGATCAGGAAGCCCAAGCAGGATCGCACTGATTGATCAGTGAGGCAGCTTACCTGAGCCTATGTGGGTGGAGCAGGTAGAGAAGGCATGCAGCTTGCCGATCACTTGTTAATTTGAGCAGCACAGCTCAAACCCTGTGCACCTTTAAGTTTTTCCTTTATGATGCTGGGGATAGAGCTTAGGCCTCATGTTCACTACGCAAGCACTCTTTACTAATTATACCTCCAGCTTTCTTTACAGTTTATTTTTATTGAAAAGATTTATTTACTTACTTGCTTTTTAAATTTATGTGTATATGTGAGCCTGGAAAAATATAGTGCGCCATGTGTGTAGGTGTTCCTGGAGGCCTGATTAGGTGGGACTGAGTTCCATGCTGCTGTTAGCTGTCACATGGTGCTGGGGCTAAGCCCTGGTCTTCTGAGAGTGTTCTTCATCACTGAGCCACCTCTTCAGCCGTCATCACCCCTGCGTTTTTCTATTGATTAGTTTCTCTGCTTGAAACCTTTTGTTTTGTTTTGTTTTTTTTTCAAGACAGGGTTTCTCTGTGTAGTCCTGGCTGTCCTGGAACTCACTCTGTAGACCAGGCTGGCCTCGAACTCATAAATCTGCCTGCCTCTGCCTCCCAAGTGCTGGGATTACACGCATGAGCCACCACACCGGGCTCTCTGCTTGACTTCTTAATTTTTTATCTAGATTTTTTTTTTTAAGTTCTTGTTGCATGTCTGGTATCAGGTAACTACAGATTTATAAGGTTTCCTTAAAATCTGCTTAAGATTGTCAAAAAATGAAAAGGCCAGCTATTGCTGGGCTGCAGTTTGGTGCACTTGCTTAGTGTGGGGAAGGGCCTTTGTCGGGTGGGGGGGGATAGAAAGGAAGAGATTTTTTTCTTCCATGCTACAAGTGTGTAACTGTATTGTTTCAAAGCACTTGCAAATTGAAAGAGATAAAATATTCAATTGGAAAAAGCACTTGAGTGATTCTTCCAGCTTTTTATTTTCTGTCTGTTTATGCCCTAGAATTTAGTGGCATGGTTCTACTGTGTAAAGTCTGTGGGGATGTGGCGTCAGGATTCCACTATGGAGTTCATGCTTGTGAAGGCTGTAAGGTAAAAAAAAAAAAAAAAAAACTTTTATTTCTTACTACTAATCTAATTCTGGGAGTAGAGAAAGTGGGTTAGGTTTGTGAATGTCCACAGTTTATTTGGAAGGGAGGGGGCAGGAATCAGCTGTTCCTCTTCAGTGTCCAGCAAAGTCAATTTGCTGTCTCAGGTTACTCACTCAGGGCGTGGGGCAGTCAGTTCTGGCTCATTCTCTCTTCAGTCAGGTACAGGCCTTGAGTGTCAGCAAACAGGTATGAGCCAGACAGGGCAGCACACTGCCTTGTTGGAGCAGTTCCTTTTTCTTTTTTCCTTTTGAGACAGAGTCTGAGGTAGTCTAGGGCTGGCCCAGAACTTGCTGTGTAGAGCAGTAGAGGACGGCCTGTACTTGCTGTGTAGAGCAGTGGAGGACGGCCTGTACTTGCTGTGTAGAGCAGTGGAGGATGACCTAGTGTTTGTGATCCTGCCTCCTGCCAATGGCTGGGATTACAGGCATAGGCACTGTGCATATAAACCAAGATTTGAGTTAGGTTTTAGTCTGTTTGTTGAAGCAGATCATACCACAGGTGGAGAAATTTGAAAGTTTGCCTCAGAAGTTTGGCGCCTAGGGGCCGTCCGTTGGAGGATGGAAGGCATTCAGTAGAAACAAAGTGCTCACGTGTAAGAATGTGAACTTGAGTGTGTATAGAAATGAGCCCAGCCCACTTTTTTGATGTGTTTTAGGCAGGGTTTTCCTGTGTAGCCATGGTGCTATGTAGCTGTGTAGAGCAACCAGACTGGCCTCAAACTCAACAGAGATCTACCTGCCTCTTCGGGATTAAAGGCATGCACCACCATGCCTGGTTCCTGATGTATTATTTATAACATACTCATTTTCATATTAACATTAGCCAATTCAAGAAAGCAGACCACCAGTGATACATGTAGCACTATGCAGTGGGTGTTAGTTTCTAGAACATGATCGATCTTTGGGGAACGTAGACCATATCAGATCTTATCCTGTTAGGTACTGTGGACTGGGAATAATTGCTAAGTATTTTCTTAAATGTAGCGTGCTGAGAAATAGTGCTTGAAGCAAGAACATTGTTGATGCTAAACTAGCCTGAGCGACTTAGCAAGATCTTATCTCAAACACAAAACAAAGAGAAATAACAGCAACAAACATACAAGTGAGTCAGATCATTAAATAGAACGCACAGGAAAGAGTTAATTTCCAGTGATTGCAACCAGAATCTTAGGTAGCCTCTTTGAGGTGGCCCTGCCTCCTCACCTGTATCCAGGAATCTCTTAAATCTGACACAATTCTTTTTCCTGTTAGCAAAAAGTTAACAAGATCAACATGTGTTCTTGCTGTCTTCTCACTGTAGGCTAGAGTAAGAATCTAGTTTGGCAGGATGTGGCAGGGTGACTAAGATAAGAAAGAGCGAGTCTCTTCTGGGAAAGATCTGAATGAGTTGAGTCTGGGAGTTTTTAATGACTAGTAAGTGTTTTTTTTGTTTTGTTTTGTTTTCTGTAGACAAAGCTCTTTTCTGTTGTCTTAAAGAATTGTGTATATAATATATATATTTAAAGAAAATATAAAATATTTTAAAGCTAAATTCATGCTCAGTTTACAGCTAGAAAAATAAAACAACAATTTGAATGAAATGTATTATATATTCTCTTTAAAAAAGTATCTTACTTTTTAATGTGTATTCCTGTTTTGCCTGGATATATGTCTAGGCACCACTTGAGAGCCTGGTGCCCGTAGAGGCTAGAAGAGGGCATTAGATCTGCTAGAACAAGAGCTACAAATGGTTGTAAGCCGCCATGTGGGTGCTGGAAGAGCCGCTGGCACTTTTAACCACTGAGCCATCTCTCCATCATTGTATTGATAAATGCAAATACCTGATAAATGTCTTGGTGGTATTTGTTTGAGGCAGGGTCTTGTGAAGTAGCCCAGGTTGGCTTAGACTCAAAATCTGCCTCAGCTTTCCAAGTTACTGTGATTACAGGGGTGTATCACCAAATCATGCTAAATGCATACTTTTGGGGCAGTGCTGTGCTGGGAATGAAAACAGGTTAGGCAAATACTTTACCCCCGATCTACCTCATAGATTCCAGCACCCTTTTTATTTGTTTTGGTTTGTTTATTTTTTAAAGATTTATTTATTTATTTATTTATTTATTTATTTATTTATTATAGTAAGTACATTGTTGCTCCAGACCCTCCAGAAGAGGGCGTCAGATCTTGTGTGGTTGCTGGGATTTGAACTCTGGACCTTCCAGAAGAGCAGTCGGTGTTCTTAACCCCTGAGCCATCTCTCCAGCCCTGTTTGTTTATTTTTGAGACGGGGTTTCTTTGGGTAGCTCTTGCTGCCCTGGAGCTCACTCTGTAGCCCAGGCTGGCAGAACTCACAGATACCCACATGCATCTGCCTCCAGAGTGCTGGGATGCAAGGCCCATGCCACCACCGCCATGCCTTCAGTTCCTTCTTAGCTCTTGCATAATTTAAACCAAGTATATAGTATCATAGCAGTAAAATGCAAACGTGTTATATCTGGTCAATATTTAATTAAGATGTATCATGTGTAGTCAGTTATAATACTAAGGGGATATGTATTTCAAAGTGTTTTTTTAGTTGTTTTTCTTGAGTTTTCTGTTTTTCCTGGGCTAGGGGTAGATGAAGACCTGACATAGAGCATTTGCTTATGATTTATGTAGTGAAGATAGTTGTTTATAGTCGTCAATCTAGGAACCCTCTTTCCCTGAATCATTATCGGATATGGGCATGTGCTATAACATGTGCTGCTCACATGTGTCTAGGGATTGTCATGTGTGTCTAGGTTTTATTGGTGTCAGCAGAGAATGTTCCAGAAATGACCAAGCTCGGCTGTTGTAACATAAGATTCTAGTGATAGAATTCAGCTATCAACCTGTCAGCTTCTATGTTTCAGAAGTTTGGTATAGTGGCACATGCTTGTCATTCCATAGTTCAAGGCTACCATGGGCTAATTGAGATCCACCCCCCAGCCCCCAAAAAAAGAAAAGAAAAAAGTTTCAGAGCTTGCTCTCACGGTAGAGCGTGTGGCTGCTGCTGAGGTCCAGCAGCAGGAGTGCTTGTGGAAAGGTACTGAGGATGGCACAAAGAGTCTTCCACAGGGAGAGGAAGTTTGTTTGTTAAGTGTTGTATCTACCAGTAAGGATCCAGTTGATTTTTTTGTCAAGACATAGGTCTAGCTCCACATATGCTAGCTTGATATGGGAATAGTTCTTGTGAGGCCTTCACATGGCTGTTTTCACATGGATAGATAAATCTTCCTTTATTTTAGGGTTTCTTTCGGAGGAGCATTCAGCAAAACATCCAGTATAAGAAGTGCCTGAAGAATGAGAACTGTTCCATCATGAGGATGAACAGGAACCGGTGCCAGCAATGCCGCTTCAAGAAGTGTCTGTCTGTGGGGATGTCTCGAGATGGTATGTGCCCAGGGCAGTGCTGGCAAAGTGTGAGGTTGGTCATTGAGCTGTCAGCAGTTAGCAGGGCTGGATGGTTGGTAAGTGCAGAGTCAGAAAGCACATGGTGCCCTCCTGTGGATGAGTGCAGTCATCTCCAGGCGGCCGTCCCGTCGGCATGCCTGCCTTTTATGGCGCTTCATGTAAACTGACTCACAGCTGTTCCTAAGTGATTTTGTTTTTCAGGACAAGGTTTCTCTGTATAGCCCTGGCTGTACTGCAACTAACTTTGTAGACCAGGCTGTCCTCCAACTTAGAGATCCACCTGCCTCTGCCTTCCAAGTGCTGGGATTAAAAGGTGTGTGCCACCATTTGCAGCTTTTCCTAAATGATTTTAAGTTTTCTTTTTCTGGGGATGAAGAGCAGGATTTATGTGGCATAGAAAAATGGCTCAGTGATTAGAAGCACACACTGCTCTTGTACAGAAGTCAGATTTAGTACCCAGGGTTTACAAGGGGGCTGGTTCACAAGTGCCTCTAACTCCATACCAGGGGACCCTGATGCTTTCTTCTGTCATCTGTGGCACAATATGTGATGTGATACACACACACACACACACACACACACACACAAAACATTGATACACATAAAAATAATACACATATATTTATTATCCAATATATTATCATCACCTTTGGTCCGGTACTTTTACGTACTGAGCTGTCTTCTCAGCTGTTTTAGTCTTTTTTAAAAACATGTGTTTTGAGGTAGGGTCTCAGTGTGTGGTCCTGGTTGGCCTGGAGCTCACAGAGATTGTCCAGAGTGCCGTGGTTTGCCTGGCTTTAGAAAGGTGCTGGTATGTTTTATATTGCAGTTCTTATATTTTCATGTTTCTTAGATTTTTGCTTAGGAAAAAACAACATGTTTTTCTTATCCTTGTTTTGGAAAGTTTTCTTTTCTTTCCTATTTCCTTTACTGAATCAACACCCATGTTTAGAAAAACTTAGACTGAGACATGTAGATATTCTCAACTTGTATGACAAGAAACCATAGCTTTCAGAGCTAGTTTTGTGTCATTGTTTTGTACAAGCAGAACTTATTAGAATATAGATACTAACTAACTTTCTTTCATAGCTGTCCGATTTGGCCGGATCCCTAAGCGAGAGAAACAGAGAATGCTGATTGAAATGCAAAGTGCAATGAAGACCATGATGAGCACCCAGTTCAGTGGTCACCTGCAGAATGACACCTTAGCAGAGCAGCAGGAGCAGTCAGCACTGCCAGCCCAGGAGCAGCTGAGGCCCAAGCCACGGCTGGAGCAAGAGAACACCAGAAGCACTCCTCCTCCTGATTTTGCAAAGGAGGAAGTGATTGGCATGGTGACCAGAGCCCACAAGGATACCTTTCTGTATAATCAGGAACATCGAGAAAACTCATCTGAGAGCATGCCACCTCAGAGAGGAGAACGGATCCCCAGGAATGTGGAGCAGTATAATTTAAATCATGACCATCGTGGCGGTGGGCTTCACAGCCACTTCCCCTGCAGTGAGAGCCAGCAGTATCTCAGTGGACAGTACAAAGGGAGGAACATAATGCATTACCCAAATGGGCATGCCATTTGTATTGCAAATGGACACTGTGTGAACTTCTCCAGTGCTTATACTCAAAGAGTCTGTGATAGAATTCCAGTAGGTGGATGTTCTCAGACCGAGAACAGGAATAGTTACCTGTGCAACACTGGAGGGAGGATGCACCTGGTACAGTGAAATCGATTCTTTGCTCGCCTTGTATCAAGGAAAGCTTAGAAGGTTTTCTTTTAGGGGGGCATGCTGAGTTGGGAGGTGGGTCAGAAAGCCCAAGAGATTTCTAGAAGCCTCTTTGTGTAGTATTTTTAATGAAATGTTAATAAGCAGTGCATGAGGAGTAACGTAATTTCATGCAACAGTAGGTATGAGCTTGTGCTTTAATTGCTACTGTGGGGCTAAGAGTTGGATAAAATATGATTGACACAGAATTGATCCTATAATTTCTGGAAATGTCTTTGGAAGTTTAGGTGTTCCAATCAGTTAGTACTTCATTAGCATTGGGATCTTTCTCAAAAGAGTTGATCCTTTAGCTTCTTTGATTTCTTTGGAGAAGTTTTGTTGCTCTTACGGGGACAGTCTTGGGATGTTGCCCAGGCTTATGGACCATTGGAACTTGAGGGTGCATGCTTGCCAAGCAGAGAGGTTCTACAAGCCATAGCGATGCAGGAAGGGCTTCGGAGATAGACACACACACACACACACACACACACACACACACACGCACGCACACACACTTTTCAAGATAGGGTTTTTTTGTAGAGCTCTCACTGTCCTGGAACTCAGAGATCTGCCTGCCTCTGCCTTCTGAGTCCGGGGAAGGAATTTAGTAGCCTAATTCTAAGATTTTATCCTGAGATTGTTAATATTCATATCATTCAAATTCATTTCACCAACTTCAACATTCTACACAAAAATACATTGTATGGTCAGCCAGAATTTCATCAGAGCAACAGTACTCCGTATGCCATTTCCAGTTTAAACCATGAGGTCTTTTGGTGTAGTGCTTGCTTTCAGCTGCCAGGTAATTAAAGTTCTTTTTTTTTTTTAATCCTAAAAGTAGTTGATTCTATTACAGTCTTCATGTTCAGCTTTCCTTTGTCTCTTGCCCGTGTCTGGGGTCTGAGGGTGCTTGGTCTAGAAGATGCCTTACACCTGGCGGCCTCCTGGTACTTAGGGTGCTCAGAGCCTTCCTCCAGGCTTATAGGCTTTTTAGGTGCTGGTTTCATAGCAGTCTCCAGGTTTAGGAATTCTCTCATTCCTCGATTCTTATGGGTTTAATGGAAATTTATAGGCTATTTTTACTACTAGACCATGCTTCATACCTTTTTAGTGGTCCTCAGCATCTTTGGCTTCCTCAGTTCCTGTTTAGAAGGTATACCGCACATCCACAATCAGTTTCCTAGCTGCACGGCTGGAGGTCCCTGGTCTCAGCATTGTTAGTGAGATAAAGGATCAGTGATCTATCTCCCCCCCAATAATTTATTTGTTTTCATCCTGATCACAGTTCTCCTCCTCCCTCCCAGTGCTGCCCTTACAAGTTCCTCCTATCACACACCCCCTTTCAGAGAAGGAGTCCCATCAGTGACCCTCTTAAATTGAGGTGCCTTATACCTTTAGAACGTATAGTGTTTTTGTTTACTGAGAATAAATAAGCCCAGAAATGGGAAGTAAATAGAGGTTTGTGGCCTCACTTTGTGTTTGCATAAGGCACTGAGCCTTTCAGAGGATCATGTACTCAACTAAGAAGAGGTAATTATGACTGAGTGCAGCTTTTGTGGTGGAGCTCCTGCTTAGCTTGTGCCAGAAGACTGGATTTCATCTACTAGCAGGGAAAAGACAATGATTATATTTGATTATAATTGACCATAATAACCAGGGTGAGAAATAAATCTGTTTTCTTTTTTTTTTCTTTTTCTGGTTTTTGAGACAGGGTTTCTCTGCATAGCCCTGGCTGTCCTGGAATTCACTCTGTAGACCAGGCTGACCTCGAGCTCAGAAATCTGCCTGCCTCTGCCTCCCAAGAGCTGGGATTAAAGGCGTGCGTCACCACTGCCCGGCAGTAAATCTGTTTTCAAAACTCACGGCATTGCACATGTGTGTAAGGTGGCAGCTGTTGCCCGTGCAGGAGGTTTTCAAGTTCTTGTTTATGTAGTGTTTTTCCTAGGCTACTTCCTACAGTAGGTCCGCAGCTGTTTAAATTAGGTTGCCATGAGGCTTTTAAAAGCACATTTGAGACAGGGTCGCGTGTGGTCATGCCTGGTACTCATAGAGATCTTCCTATCTCTACCTCCCTAGTTTTGGGATTAAAACTTTATAAGGCCTTTTAAATGCACAGGATATGTGTTTCTATTTTATTTTTAATTTTATAGTTGCTTTTTGTTTTGAGATATGGTCTTACTACATACCTCTGTTGGTCTTGAACTCAGAGATCCTCATGCCTTTTCCTCCCCATGTGCCACCACACCTGGCTATATGTGCATGTGTGAGTGCGGTGTGTGCACATGCATGGAGGTACTGAAGGAGGCCCCTGAGACTGCAGTTTCTAGGCAATACTGAGCTTCTGACGAGTGTGCGGGTAACTGTACTGCAAGAGCAGTGTTCACTACTGCTGAGCTATCTCTCCACCCAGAATACGTGATTTATAAAGCCTCCATTTTAAAGTATTTACCCACCTTTCATTGGTTGGAACTCACACATTTTCTTATGTACATTGAAGATAATGTAGCTGTGTTTACTGTGGTGAGAATTCTTGAATTGAGGTAAGATGCACTCAGAGAAAGGTTTAATGGAGGGCCTTGCTTGAGTTAGGAGTTAGTTCATGGTATGGTTTCTCATAATTGAGGTGACACTTTGGAATTCTTTGCTACCCTTCATAATATATGAGTTTTTCTATTTCTTGTATATTAGGTTTGTCCTATGAGCAAGTCTCCATATGTGGATCCTCAGAAGTCTGGACATGAAATCTGGGAAGAATTTTCAATGAGTTTTACCCCAGCAGTAAAAGAGGTGGTGGAATTTGCAAAACGGATTCCTGGCTTCCGAGATCTGTCTCAGCATGATCAGGTCAACCTGCTAAAAGCTGGGACTTTTGAGGTAAGTTTTATTTATCCTGACTGTTGATGCAAAGCCACATACTTAATTCTTTTTTCTTTTCTAAATAAATGTTAATAGTTCAGAGTCTCGAACTAACAAAACAGTAACTATCACGGGAGTCCAAGAAGGGAGGGGCATTGAGCTGCTTACCTGGAGTGTTCAGCTCTGTGACCCCAGCATGCGAGTTAGAAGCTTTGCTGGTAGTTTCATGTGTAGATGTCCTAGTGTTTGCTTAGTGTTAGCCACCCAAAAGCTGAGTCTAGGGCTTGCTTTTTTGAATACAGAATAAATAAGGAGAGAGGGTTGGGTGTGGTGTGGTGGTACAAGCCTTTAGGCCCAGCTTTTAGGAGGTAGAGGCAGGTGAATCTCTGAGTTCCAGGCAAGCTAGGGCTATGTAGCGAGATCCCGTGTCTCCAAAACAAGCAAAAGTAAGTACCCCCAAAACCGAAGAAAGGAGACTGGCATATGGTTTTTACTTTTATGAGAAGAGTATAGAGTGTTTAAGGACTCAGTAGACATCTGTGCTGCCCCTTCTCGGGATCCTTGGCAGCTTGTCCTTGGTCACTGCTTTGGAGATGAGGTCTTGAGAAGCCCGGATTGCCTCAGTTGCCTCTCTCTAAGCTCCTTCCCAGTTGATGAGTTTGGGGTGTGTCGCTGTGTCCTCCTGAGTTTGGGGTCTGCCACTGTGTTTTCACTCTTTCCACCCCAGCTTCTCTTGCGGGGATGCTTTGTGCCTTGCGTGGCCTGCCGCGGCTGCCCTTGTGTAGGTGGGCTGGCCAACCCCTGCCTCACAGTGGTACTTAGAGGGCACTTACGCAGAGCTCTGAAATTTGAGGGGACAGTAAGAGTTGAACATCTAGTGGGCCAGACCTTTAAACTCCGAGCAGTTGGAGAAGGGACCAAGCACAGGTCCCCTCCCCCTCCCCTGCCCGGTCGTTCAGATTGAGACTGTCAGGTGTTCCCGGTGTGAGGTGCTGCCCGCTGCCCTTGCAGAGTGTGCCTGGCTGGAGCAGCTTCAGTCTCTGCTCACTCTCCGAGCTCCATTGCTTCTTTCCTTACCTCCGTTTTAACATGTGCCACAGTAGCCTTTGCCTCAGCCTCTGCTGCCTAGACTGTCTGGACTAGAACAGAGAAGCACCATCTTGATAATAAACCATCCCTAGAATAGTTAAGCAACAGCTGGGCCTTTCAGTTTAAAGGAATACAATGAAACTTAGGTTTTCAAGTTAGAGGGGTCAAGTCAGTGGCTGGTACAGTTTACTTGTTTTGGGAGAGGTGATTCTTGACCAGAGTTGACTAGTATATCCATGCCCTGTGACTGTGCTTCAAAGTAATTAGCACCATTATCAGAAGAGATTCATGTCCTTTTGGGATGTCTAGGCAGCCCACTTTTGTTTAGGGCATTGTAGGAGACTGGTGTTGCTCAGTGCACTTTCAGATGTTAGAGAGGCATGCAGACAGCATTGATGGCACAGAGAGAGGTATGGATGCATGCTGCAGTCCTGTGACATGGTCAGTCAAAACTGATGTGGCGCCGGGCGTGGTGGCACACGCCTGTAATCCCAGCACTTGGGAGGCAGAGGCAGGCGGATTTCTGAGTTCGAGGCCAGCCTGGTCTACAGAGTGAGTTCCAGGACAGCCGGGACTACAGAGAAACCCTGTCTCCAAAAAACCAAAAACAAAACAAAACAAAACAAAAAAAAAAACAAAAAACAAAAAACAAAACTGATGTGGCTTGAGCAGCAGTCACATGTGGCCCAAGCAACAGGAGCTAGGTTCCGCTCCTGCATGCTGTGTGGTTGGTGGCTCAGGCTGTATGAGTCTGTGGTCCCAGGCCCATGCTCCCAGGTTAATTGACTCTGGATCTTTCTGTGATGTCCTTGACCCCTCTGACTTGCCTAAATCTTTCCTTGATTCTTCCACAACACTCCCCAAACTCTGCCTTATGCTTGACTGTGGGTCTCTGCATTTGTCTCCCTCTGCTGCTGGATAAAGCCTCTCAGGAGACAGTTATGCTAGGTTCCTCTCTGCAAGCATAGCAGAATATCATTGATAGTGTCAGGGGCTGGGCGGTGGTGGTACACGCCTTTAATCCCAGCACTCAGGAGGCAGAGGCAGGTGGATTTCTGAGTTCAAGGCCAAACCTGGTCTACAGAGTGAGTTCCAGGACAGCCTGGGCTACACAGAGAAACCCAGTGTTAAAAAACAAACAAACAAACAAACAAAATATAAAAAAAAGAAGAAGAAGAAGAAAATGAGTGTCAGGGGTTGGCTCTCTCATGGGGTGGGTCTCAAGCTGGGGTAGTCATTAGCTAGTCAAGTTAACTGTTCCTTCAGTCTCCGTTCCATCTTTATCCCTGTGCATTTTATATGAAGATAAATTTTGAGTTGATGGTTTTGTGGGGAGACTGATGCCCCCTCCCTCCTCTGAAAGGTCCTTCCTGGCTACAGTAGGTGGTCATTTCCGTCTCTGTACCCCTCTCTGGTAGGAAGGAGTCTCAGGAGGGTCACCCCTTAGACTCCCTGTACTCCCTCCCATCCAGGCACCCAGCTAGTCCCCAGAAATGCCCCTCCCCCCATTTCCATTCTTACTTCCAGCCCTCTCCTGCCCCTCGTCTCTCCAGAAATGACCCCCATCCCCGGTTTCCATTCTCACTCCCAGCCCTCCCCTGCCCCTCGTCTCCCCACACTGACTGCCTTCCCTATTCGCCTTACCCCTCTTCCCAGTCCCCTCCCTCCCTCCACCTCTGAGGACTGTTGCCTTCCCCTTCTGAGTGAGATGCGTGCATTCTGCTGAGGGCCTTCCTTGTTGCGTAGCTTCTTGGGTCTGTGGATCGAAGCATTGTCATCTTGCACGTTATGGCTAATGTCCACTTGTAAGTGAATACACACCATACATATCTTTCGGTAGGTCACATTTTTAAACTCAGTGACATTGTTCACTTTAATTTTTTTTTCATTTCTGAATCTTTGTTTATAAGACTTAGAGTCTTTAGCATCTTGCCATTGCTTACTACACTGTTGTTTGATGTTGGGATATTTATTGCTTTCATGCAGAATTTGCATTAAAGTGGTTCTAGATCTAAATTCAACTTTTTCTATAAAATTTCTTTTCTATATAGATGTTTCTTAGCTGACTTTAATAGTTACATTTTAGTTTTCTCAATGAACTTCTTCAAATACATTTGAATTTTCTGCCTCTCAGGTTTTAATGGTACGATTTGCTTCATTATTTGATGCAAAGGAGCGGACTGTCACCTTTCTAAGTGGTAAGAGGTACAGTGTGGATGACCTGCACTCAATGGGAGCAGGGGATCTGCTCAGCTCTATGTTTGAGTTCAGTGAGAAGCTGAATGCCCTCCAGCTCAGTGATGAAGAAATGAGCTTGTTCACAGCAGTTGTTCTAGTATCTGCAGGTAAGCAAGCAGGCTGCCTCAGTATCTGGTCATGCTGACTGATAAGTCATCCTATTCTTCAGATTCCACATTCTAGTAGAGAAAAGGGTTGCCCCATGTGAGCCTTGCTCTTTGAATGAGTGACCAGGGTGTTTCAGTCCATACATGGTGTTTCCTCATGAGTCATAGCGATGGTCCCAGTTTCTTGTATTTAGGTTCTAGCAACTTTCTCTTGAGGTATCTCATTCAGACAGTAGCCATTATGGTACAGATTGTTCCTCTCAATGGTCAGATTTATTCATTAGATGGCAGTCAGTAAGTCTAGCCCTATGAAGAGGAGGGGATAATAGAAGGTATGAATACTAGGATAGGGAGTCTGCTGTGCAGGAGAGTAGAAATGTAGTTTGTATGTGGTAAAGCTATATTTCTGCACTACATTATTTTATCTTGCCAATTAGAAGCAGTTGAAGTTAGCATTAAATTTAAAGAAATGAGAAGCTCTGGATTGGAAAGATGGCTCAGCAGTCAAGAGCAACGGCTGATTTTCCAGAGAACTAGGGTTCTCGAGTTCTAGCACCCACATAGTGGTTCATAACCACCCTCCAGGTCCATGGAATCCCACTTGGCATCAGGTATGCATGTGGTACATGGACATACTTATAAGCAAAACACCCAAACATGCTAGAATAAAAGAAACCCCAGGCTAGCCTTGAACTCTTGAGATCTGCCTGCCTCTACCTCCCAAGATTAAAGGCATGTACACCAATGCCTGGCTGAGAATTTATTTTCCCCCCAAAGCAGGGTTTTTATTTGAAGCCTTGGCAATCTTGGAATTTGCTCTGTAGACCAGGCTGGCCTCAAGACAGCCACCTGCTCCTGCCTCCTGAGGGCTGGGTTTAAAGGCATGCACTACCATCCCTGACTCTTTTTGTTGTGTTATTTATGTTACTTTAGCTGAGGATTTTTACAGCTTGTGTATGTTGCTCTATTTTAAATTTGGTAGTGGTCAGTGAGTAAGTAATCATTTATTGCTGATGTCTTCCCTTCATATTTTTCTCTTCTCTTCTTCCCATTAGATCGATCTGGAATTGAAAATGTCAACTCGGTGGAGGCTTTGCAAGAAACACTCATCCGTGCACTAAGGACCTTAATAATGAAAAACCATCCAAATGAGGCCTCCATTTTTACAAAATTACTTCTAAAGTTGCCGGATCTTCGATCTTTAAACAACATGCATTCTGAGGAACTCTTGGCTTTTAAAGTTCATCCTTAAGGCCTTTGAACATGAACTGATGCTAATGTATACTTTATGCTGATATGTTTATTTATATGTGTATACCATATTGTGGAAATAGAAAAGAACTTAGCGCCAGGTCCTGGGCTGTCTCTGTAGTCAGTCCCCAGTAGCTGTCTGGATGAGAACTCGTTGTCTTTGTTAGACATTGGCCCACCCTTCCCTGTAGACCAATCAGCTGTGTTGCACTTAGACTGGAGAAGTTACACTGAATTATAATCACACTGAATGTTAGACTTTTTCATCTGCCAAAGCCAAAATACCATTTGATCTCCCCATGGTATAAATCTAGCGCATGTTGCAGATATAGGAGGACTTAGACATTAACCCTTTGTGCTGGGAATTCTGTTGTACCACAGACTGAAATGTGATAAGGGAGACTGAGAGCCAAGAGGTCTTTATGTGTTTGGATTTTGCTCTGCCGCTGTCAAAGTACATGGTCCTGGCAGTTCCTGGGTTGTGGAAAATGATAATTGATAGTGTCCCCAATGTCCTGCCTCATAGGGATACTGAAAAAAATGTTCATAAAGCATCTTTACCTCTTGGGAGATAGGCACTATGTAAATAAGGTAATGTTTTTATTATAATTGCTCAGAGTAATAATCTTGTCTTATTTCTAAGCATTTCTGGGAAACTTTGACAGTCCACACCAATTTATTCAGGGTTCCTGCTCAGGTAGGGTTCCCTACTGATAAACACATATTCCAGGTTTATGGACACCTCAGATAGTATGTGTACATAGTGTGTATGTGAATATAATTATATATAAAATCTTACTTCACAATATTTTAAACTGTGAAGAACTTTATCATACATTAAACTTAAATAAGAGGTGTCAAGGACCCAAATTAGGTGCATTTTACCTGTTGCTGCTGATGTATAACCATTGCTTTATGATGTTTAGATGGTAGAATGCCGAAGTTATGCTTTTATTTTTGTTTAAGCATCATTTAATGTAAAAGTGTAATGAGCAGTCAAATCCGGATTTCAGAAAAAACATGTATTTTAGGATATATCTTTGATACAATCTGCAGTTGAAGGTAATAGATGTTTCAGTGTTTCAGCTTTCTACCTTGTGCTATTAATAGAGGTGGTATTGCTGCCTCTTACCTGCTGCAGGTGGATGGCAGATTTGGATTCTGTGTGGAGGATGTTTTGTTTAGGAAAACTTTGTGACCTGTTGGCATGTTTGTGCCAAGTCCACTTTTCTTTCTTTCCATAAATAATACTACAGGGATTTTGTCAATTTACATTTAATATAATTTAAAAAACCTTTTAGTAAGTGACCTACCTACAGGCTTAGAGATTATGGTAGGAAAGATAGCCAAAGTTGAAGATTCATGAACAACACCACATACCCCCCAAAGTAGCAATTCATTGTATTTGGGAGGTAAAATTACATTCTGTATAATGCTAGATTAAGTGAAATTGTAAAGACATTAAGAACATGCTTTACTATTTGAAGCCTGTTACTTTTATGACATGTAAGCAGAATGCCTTATTTCATAGTTTTAACTTGTTGCTACAGGATTTAAACTTCTGTAGTACAGTTAAGAGAGCTTGAGAAAGATAAACCCCTGTTGTCAAAGAGGAAAGTGATGGTGTGTCTGTCATACAGTAGGGACCATAACTGCTGTTTACGTTCAGTGGGTATGGCTTTCATGGGATATACAGCTAGGTTTTGTGAATTCTTTACATGATAGCATTATTCTTTTATATTTTTTTTCTAGGATAAACAAATGCATAGTTTTCTTCTATGGGGGATAGAGAGCTTGTTTGAAGTAATACTGAAAACCTCAAAGGTTATGTTGATTCTTCATTTTTGCCTTTTACATAAGTGTCTTTATAACATGTATCTTTAAAGCAGTTAAGTCTTTGGAAATATGTAACCAGAACTGTTAGTATTGCTTGTAATGCTTTAGTTAGGGTTAGTATATACATGTGCACACCTAAATATAAGCATGTAGGTTTGCATTTTGTCTTATAAAATTTTATTTCAATAAATTCTTCCTGAAGTAATGGGAAACAAAATCCATAGTTCATATGCCACATGTAGTATTTCTGTTATTTGAAAGTAGCCCAAAGATGAGCATTCTAATTCTAAAATGAAACCAGCAGCCTCATACAAGCACACTCTTTGATTGTCTAAGATTTAATAAACGACATCAGCCAGATAGAGAACTTCTGAGTCAGTGGGGCCCTGTTGATAATTAATAATGTACTGTATGAATTAAGTGACACTTTAACTCTGACTTTATGTTTCAAGGTTAAAATATGGGCATTATCTCACCAGACTTATGGGCATTATGTTAACAAGATAAACCATTTTTTTTCTGTGCTTTTAGTATGCCTTTACAAGATGTGAGAGAAGATTCCAGCTTCCAGAGAGTGAACACTGAGGGAAAGGAGAGACATCTTGGGATAAAATTTGTCCTCATAGTAATGGTTAATTGTAGATAAAAAATTTTGAAGAGTATTTCAGTAGATTAGCATATAGATTTCATATCTACATTGTAAGAAATTGCCATTGTGATTGGGTAAGAATTGATGTGTGTTATGTAAACATTGCAGAGCAAAGCTGGGAGAGGAGCTCAGATAGATGTACTCATGTGCAGGAGAGCAGACACCTGTCTCAGTTGGTCTTTTATCTTTTTGCAATATAAAGTTTGCTGAATGTCTAAGAGTTTGTTTTGTTCTCTGTTCCCCTAGTAGACTGCATCCCTCAGGCTCGTCCCTAACACTGCAATAGAGCACCAATGTCAGCCTTCCTTCCACATTTCCCACACTCCCTGTGCATCCCACAGGACATCCTCTTCTGGCCTCCCTTCCCTGAATTGTTACTGTGTCCCAGCCCTCAGCTTGGGTGGACACTCCCTACTCAACCACAGGTCACACCTGCTAGAAGACCAGGTTCTTGCTCTCTGTTCCCCTAGCAGACCCAGTTCCTCAGGCTCACCCCAACTACAGCCTTCCTTCCTGTTCACACCTCCTGTGCATCTCACCAAACATCCCGTCCTGACCTCTCTAAAATCAGAACTTAACCTGCCAGTGTAAAAACACAGTAACAGCCAGGACAATGTTTCCACCAGAGTCTAGCTATCTTACCATAGCAGACCCTGAATATTCTAACATAGATGAAACACAACAAAAAGACTTAAAAACCACCATTTGAAGATGACAGAGATCCTTAAAGAAGAAATGAATACATCTCTTACATATAGGAAAGCACAAACAATTGGATGACGTGAATAAATTCCGTAAAGCCAGGAGAAAACAAAGTAGTTGAAGGAAATAAAACTGTTCAAGACCTACAAATGGAAATAGAAGCAATAAAGAACAGAATTCTGGAAATGGAACATTTCAGAATTCAAACAGGAACTACAAAGGCAAGCTTCACCAACAGAATACAAGAGATGGAAGACAACCTCAGGCATTGAAACTGTAATAGAAAAAATTGATACTTCAAAGAAAATGTTAAATCTAAAGAGTTCCTGACATGAAACATCCAGGAAGTCTGGGAGACCGAAAAGACCAAATGTACGAGTAATAGGAATAGAATGAGAAGAATTCCAGCTCAAAGGCCTAGAAAATATTTTAAAATCAGAAATTTTCCTAATCCGAAGAAGAAAATGCCCACCAAGGTACAAGAAACATACAAAACACCAAATAGGTTGGACAAGAAAAGACCATATAATCAAAACTAAATGTACAGGACCAAGAATATTAAAAGCTGTAAGGGATAAAGATCAAGTAGCATACAAAGGCAGAACTATTCTACTTCAACGTCTCAATAGACTCTTAAAAACCAGAAGAGTCTGCACAGGTGTGCTGAAGACTCTTAAGAGACCATGTATGCCAACCCAGACTGCTATACCCACAAAACTTTAATAAGTTACTACAGATGGAGAAAGTAAGATTCCATAGTCAAATTTAATATCTTCAAATCCAGCCCTACAGAAGGTGCTGGAAGGAAAACTCCAAGGAGGTTAACTATGGTCATAACACAGGAACTAATTTCACACCAGCAAAACCAAAAGAAGGGAAGCATACGCACGCACGCACGCACATATACACACCACTACCACCACCCAAACATGTCATTGGTTATTGATGGATTAACAGAATGGATGTGAAGACAGGATTTATTCTGCTGCATCCAAGAAACACCTCAACATTAAGGATAGGCCTCAGGGTCTATCCCAAGGATTTACCTCAGGGTAAAGGGTTGGAAAAAGATATTCCAAACAAAGCTGTTTTAGCCATTTTTAATATCTAACAAAATAGACTTCAAAACTAATTAGATGGGGGAAAGATTACATACTCATTAAAGGAAAAATTCCCTGGATAATAAAGTTTTTTTTTAAACTTTTTATTGATTCTTTGTGAATTTCACATCATGCGCCTCAATTCCACTTCATCCTCTTCCTCTTCCCTTCCAACGCCCCCCCCCCGCCCCCCCTCATCTAGCTCTGAACGCTGTGGTGTGTCACCCAGTACACCCTTTTGCTCAAACAGCTTTACTTGCAAATGCTCATTGCATTAAGCCATTGGTCTGGTTCAAGGCCTCTGACTTATACTACACTTATATTACTGGATCCTCACTGAGATTCATCTCTATCCTGTTGTTGCCCTGTATCATGAAGATCTCCAGGACAGGACCTTTCATGAGCTCCAGTAGTCGATAGATGAAGTAGATGTTGGGGTGGGTCAATCAAGCCCTGGATTTGGCCCTGAGTGGTAGATGGGTTAGCCTGTCAGCTCTCCCTCACTCATGCTCCCAGGGCCAGCTCTCTACTGCCCCGGCAATTAGTGGGAACAGTTCACCCCAGTGTCATAGCCTGTGAACAGAAGGTCAGCTCTCCCACCCTGCCCAGGTTGTGGGGGAGCAGGGATAGCTTTCCTGCACACACTCCTGCCTTCAGGGCTGGCTCACTCTCAACCCCTCCCTTCCCCCCCAACCAGGACTCGCTTTACTGTACTGTCCAGGCATCACGTGGGTCTGCTCTGCCGAGTGCTGTAGCAAGTGATGGGGCCAGCTCTCCTCTGCTCAGATGAGGGGTGAGGCCAGCACTCCCACTGCCACAGGTGGGAGGGGCAGGGGGCATCTGTTCTGTGCCCACAATACCAAACGGCCAATGAGGGGCCAGCCAGCTATCCTGTGCTCATGCCCTCTGGGGCAACTCAGCTGGAACCCCACTCCCCAAACAGACCAGGACTCTACTGTGTGGACTGGGCGAGGTGCACAACCCACTCACCCCATTGTTGAGTATCTCTCAGTCCTTGAACATCAACACGGCCTTAGGTGGCAGCTTAGACCAGGGATGTCTGCTTGGCCTTTAACGGTGGCGTGGGTCTTGATACAGGCCTCCTGCTGCTACAGGGACCGTGGTCTCACTGTGGCCTCACGTGGCAGGGTTCTTCACTACCTTCGCTTGTGTCTTCTTTCTTCATTGGCATAGAACATTCTGATTCTTTTTTTTTTCTTTCTCTCTTACCTCTTCACCACTTACTTGCTCATCTTAGTGTTTCCAGGGCCTCTGGACATTTTTTACCCTGCCCATGCTAAGTGGTGGTGGGGGTAGTCTGAGCAAACCGAATGGACAGGCAGAGGTCTAACATTTCAGTTCTTAACATCTATACTTCAAACATAAGGGCACACACTTTTGTAAAAGAAACACTACTAGAGCTTAAATCACACATTGAGCCTCCTACACTGACAGTGGAGTGGTAGAATTAACAGTAAAATGTCCATCCTACCAAAAGCAAGTCACAGACTCGACGCAGTCTCCTTCAAAATTATATCACAATTCTTTACAAACCTTGAAAAGACAACTCTAAACTTTCTATGGAACCCAGGATAGCTAAAACAATCCTCCTAAACAGCTACAATAATTCTTTCTTAGCCTCTTTATCCTTTGAGTACAGGAAGGCTACTAATTTTGATGGGGATTTCATTGAATCTTTAGATTGCTTTTGGCAAGATGGCCATTTTTACTATATTAATCCTGCCAATTCACGAGCACGGGAGATCTTTCTATTTTTTGATGTCTTCTTTGATTTCTTTCTTCAGAGACTTGAAGTTCATGTCATACAGATCTTTCACTTGCTTGGTTAGAGTCACACCAAGGTATTTTATATTATTTGTGACTATTGTGAAAGGTGTCATTTCCCTAATTTCTTTCTTAGCTTGTTTATCCTTTGAGTAGAGGAAGGCTACTGATTTGTTTGAGTTAATTTTATATCCAGCCACTTTGCTGAAGTTGTTTATCAGGTTTAAGAGTTCCCTGGTAGAATTTTGGGGGTCACTTAAGTATACAATCATATCATCTGCAAATAGTGATATTTTGACTTCTTCCTTTCCAATTTGTATCCCTTTGACCTCCTTTTGTTGTCTAATTGCTCTAGCTAGAACTTCAGTACTATATTGAAAAGATATGGAGAGAGAGGGCTAGTCCCTGATTTTAGAGGGATTGCTTCAAGTTTCTCTCCATTTAGTTTGATGTTGGCTACTGGTTTGCTGTATATTGCTTTTACTATGTTTAGGTATGGGCCTTGAATTCCTGATTTTTCCAAGATTTTTACCATGAAGGCGGTGTTGAATTTGGTCAAATGCTTTTTCAGCATCTAATGAGGTGATCATGTGTTTTTTTTTTCTTTGAGCTTGTTTATTTAGTGGATTACATTGATGGATTTCTATATATTGAACCATCTTTGCATCCTTGGAATGAAGCCTGCTTGATCATGATGGATGATTGTTTTGATGTGTTCTTGGATTTTATTGAGTATTTGCATGGATAGTCAAAAGGGAAATTGGTCTGAAGTTCTCTTTCTTTGTTGAGTCTTTGTGTGGTTTATGTATAAGCATAACTGTGGCTTCATAGAACAAATTGGGTAGAGGCCCTTGGTCCTGTGAAGGCTCAATGTCCCTGTGTAGGGGAATGCCAGGGTGGGGAGGTGGGAGTGGGTGGGTGGAGGAGCACCCTTATAGAAGTGGGGGGGGGCTGGAGGGAGGATGCATTAGGGGGCTTCCTGGGGGGGAGAGGACCTGGAAAGAGGATAACATTTGAAATGTAAATAAAGAAAATATCCAATAAAAACTATTAATCTTTTACCATGAAAAAATAAATAATATTTAAAAAGAGCTTGTTTCGTTTGCTTCCTCTCAAGTCCTAAGTGTAGCAGCAGCTGTAGCATGTGTTCCTGTGATCATGTCAGATTTGCTCATCATGCTGGAATGATGCTGATTTCCAGACAGTAAACTATCAGATCCAGTTATGGCAACACTTCGTCTACCCACCTAGACAGTGATCCTCCAGCAAGAAGCCTAGGCTGTGCCCAGAATGGGAACAAGCTCAGTCCTGTCTTCTGTCTGTCTGTCTCTGTCATAACCACACCCTGACCTGTGTGCTCTCTCTCTCTCTCTCTCTCTCTCTCTCTCTCTCTCTCTCTCTCTCTGTATGTGTGTGTGTGTGTGTGTGTGTGTGTACTTTGAGACAGTTTCACTAGGTAGCCCTAACCGACCTGAAACCAGCTTTGTAGATCCAACTGGCCTTAAATTGGAGGTCCTCCTGCCTCTGCCTCCCAAATGCTGGCATCAAAGGTGCACTGCAGCGCTCAGCAAGCATCTTCTATTCTCTTCTATTTTAATAAGCATCATTGCACTTTGGGATCTGTGCTTACAAGACTCACATAGAAATCACAAATGTGAATACCATCTTCCCACACATTTTTCCTCCCAAAGTCTCCAGAATATTAAAGAGTCTTTGCAGTAAGAAAGGACTTAGCTTCAGCTACCAAGTCCACACAGCCTAGATTCATTTTAGGGAATCTAAATCGCCAGGTTTCTTAGAGAGATTGGTCTGAATGTCTGTGAGGGACTGTCTTGATTAGTTACTGATGTGGGAGGAGAGCCTAGGCCCCTGTGGGCAGCAGTGCATCTGGGTTGAGTAAGACATTGGTGCCTGGGACAGCCAGCAAGCTCCGCTCTCCCATGGTTCCTGCTTCTGTTGTCCAGGCTTGAGTTTCTCTTGCCTTCTGTCAGTGATGAACTGACCTGGAGGTGTCAGGTGAATCCTCTCTCCGCTTCCGAAGCTTTATTTGGTCACAGTGTTTTACAATAGTGACACAAGCAAACTAAAAGATGCACCATTTTTAAAAATTACTTTTCTCTGAGCACATATCTTTAAACTCCACAGTCCTTGCCCCTAGTGTTTGCTTTTGCTTGTACATTTTCTCCTCAAATTTCCACTTTATTTCCTGTTTAGATTCTACAGTTAAAGGCAAGTTGGGTAGCTTCCTAAGTGCAAAGCATCTGCTGTCAACCTCTTCATCATTTTATTCCCGATTTTCATGATTTTACTGTATATTAGTACACTGTAGTTGTCTTCAGACGCACCAGAAGAGGGCATCAGATCCCATTGTAGATGGCTGAGAGCCACCATGAGGTTGCTGGGAATTGAACTCAGGACCTTTGGAAGTGCTCCTAACCACCGAGCCATCTCTCCAGGTTTCATTATGACATTTCCACACATGCGTCTGCTGTGCTTTGGATAGGTTAATCCCACTACTAACCTTTACCCACTTCTTCCCCCTTTTTGCCCTGATAGTCCTCCTTCTACTTTGGTTTTCCTCCCCCAATCCTTCACATGAGAGAAAACATAAGATTCCTTTTAAACTGTGTGTGTGTGTGTGTGTGTGTTTTCTTAAGGGCCATTTTTATTGGGGTGAGATGGCATTTCAATTTGAGTTTGCATTTCACTCACAACTAAAGACGCTGACTGTTTTATCACATATT